>CM017196.1:2185000-2785000 GCA_004837865.1 Musa balbisiana | reverse complement strand
CCAGAACTTGATAATGACAGCCAAGACCTTTACCAAGCCTATTTGGCACCTTCAGTTTGAATGCAACATAAATTTGAATATCTTGATATGGATAAGATTTCAATACTTATATGTTCTCATGGCATTGTATAATCTACACTAGTGTTTCCCCATATAGTTTACATTCTATTATGTGTTGCCTCTTTTCTTACCAAAATTAATTCCTTCCATATCACTGCTTGTCACCTAACCTACTTAACAAGTTGGCTCGTGTAAACTGTTGTTTTGGATAGTGTTAAGGATGGCCATACTCAAACAAACCAGTATCAAAAACTAGCAAATGTTTTAGTTATTACAAAAGGGACCAGCTAATTTTTCACCAAACCTCTATGACCTCGTAAGCTCTAGACATATTCAAGCATCTGCCCAATTGTTATGCTTCTGTTCCAAATAATGGAACAACCTACTCAAATAGCTCCATGCAAATAACTGTTTCACTCTTTTACGTTAGAGGGAATATAATCAAATCAATAGCACATGATATATTGAATTTTTTTCTAAACAAGAAATTTATTTTAGAAGAACGTAGCTATTTCCACAAACCCTAATATACTTGCTTCCATGAATGTAGCTATTTCATAGAAGACTGATATGGACCTCTTTTAGTTCAGTGCCCGGCAAGGGTTCTCCTTCTTGATCACAGGGCTGGCAACTCATTGACTCATTCCATTTTCCTGTCATCAATATTTTAGGTTCTTCTTCTGCACTATATACATATCCATCCACTTCGTACCGCCCAGCCCTGTCAGTACATTCAGCGAGATGTGCTTTAAAAAGATGCAGCGGATAAAATCAATAAGTAACCACGTAGATACTAGAATGAAGAATAAAAAAAGAAACAGAACAAGAAAATCCATACAACCCCAAAGTTAAAAGCTGGCAATCATTTTACCCAAGAAAGGCAATACCGAATGATACCGCTCGGTACGGGCGGTACATACCGGTCCGACGGCATACCGATACGCGGACCGCCCGCTACTGAGCGGAACGAAAAATAATAATAATAATAATAATAATAATAATAATAATAATAATATATATATATATATATATATAAACGAGGCGATGCGACGTCGCCTTTTAAATAAATAAATAAATATATATATAATCTTATATATATATTAATTTTTATATAAATATAAACGAGGCGACGTCGTCCCGCCTGGGATAAGAGAGAGGCGACGTCGCCGAGTTATATATATATACACCGAACGGTATACCGTTTTGTACTGTACCGAGCGATCGTCGAAACTCCGATACGGTACGAAATTTCAGACCTTGGTTTTACCTTCCATTAGTGCGGAAGGATCACTAATGCTGTTGTAATAAAGAAAATCATGCAACAATAACCTATGATAATTCAAATGGATTAGATTAATGAACCATACCCAAACCAACCACATGGTTGGAAATATAACACAACTTTGTCCCCAGTTGTCAAGTTTGTCATAATCATCTCCCCATGTGAGTCAACCCATGTGCGCCCAAATATAAGGTTATTAACCTTTGTGGGAGGAGGCACCAAATCCAAGATAACACCATCTTTCTTTAGCTTCACCCTTGTCCTGCATCACATGCAAACCAGATTCTTATTCAGGAAACTGTTCCAAATTCACAAACAAACCAGCTTATAAGATCAAAAAAAGTTACATTATTTATAAAGTGTTGGTGGTTAAGAAAAAAGATATTTCTTGATTGTGCATAAAAAAAAAATAATTGAGATAGAAACTGCACTCTTCAAGCATTAGTTCTGGAATAGCTCACCTTCCAACTGGATAAATTTCCAACGAGTTTCCTAAGAATTTTGTTTTCAATTTTGAGGTGATATCATAAGTAAAATGTTCATTCTCTGCGTGTGCAGCACTCATTGGAGGATGATGACTAACCTGAAAGTATGATGATGCATGAGTCAGGAAACAGAGAGAACCAAGAGCTATCAGTACTCTCAAACAGGAAGCATATGTTGAACAAGTGAAAAACTAAAGATATAGTGCTCAACTGAAATTCTGAGCAAATGGTGCAGCATAGAAACAACCAACCTGCTCTGCAATGAGCGTCAGACCACCATGATTAGCCATTTCATAAGTCTCTCCAAGGATAGGATTAAAAGGTTTCCATGTTCTTTGGTAGGCAAAATAGATAGAAATTGCCCAAGAGGCTGGAAAGGACAACCAAGCTTTGCATCAAACTATGCATACAACAAAGTCAACATATAAAAGATGGAAAAATATACTTACAAGCATAAACTAACCGCATGTAGGGGTCCTCACATTCATCTGCCAGATCTAACAAGTGGCAATACTCCATTAACTGAAACAAATATTGAATTTATTAAGATATGCACATCATGAACAGCATCTCCCATATCATAAAGAACATGTATGAGACAGATATATGAGGAACTACCATATTCTGTTCTGTTAATGCTATCCGAAAAATGTAGAGTCTGAAAAATGCAATAGACAAATGATGGAGGGAGATTTCTCTTAAAATTTGCAATACACACTGGTTAAGTGTGTGCTTTCATGGTTATCTAACATGTGTACTTTAAGTCCAGAAAGTCTCTGGTTTCTAACATCCTATGTGCAAACAGACCCAGAATTACTTATCTGCCAAATGAGGCATGGACCATTCTTTTGCCAAATTCCACATGAAATATGGAAAACATTCACAGCATTGGTATATGCAGAAGTAGCCCTCAAATGGAATAGGGCAGGCATGGACAAGTCTAGAAGGCTACATTGCAATGGAAGGATTAAGCACTCTGTGGAAGTTAACAGCATATTAGTACTCCAAGACAAAAGTCTCCACTCATGCAAAAGGGGTCTTTGTCACTAATTTAGAATTCAACTGGTGGTCAGGGTCAGTAAGTGGGAACGACATGGACCGATAAACAGATGCATAGTGTGTGTGTGTGCGTGCGTGTGAGAGATTCATATTGTAAGATCATCCCTGGCATATTAAAGGCATATGCAAAAGGAGTCAGAATGAAAATGACAAATTTTACAACATGGATAAGAACGTCCGAACAAAATAACTTTAAATGAATCATTATTTATAACTCCTCTTACTTTAGGTCTTGAAAATCAATCTCTCTGTCTACATTTGATTTTCTTAGTGGCACAGGATCAAAATGGGAGTACTGACACCCCTTTATCGATAATTTTATGAAGCCAACTGGTCATGAAATTCTCCTTCGAATTAGCGCTTTTGCTGACCAATATTGATTGAGAGCCAGAATAATTAAGTTCACGATTTCTACTTTGTGAATGTGTATGTGTCCATTGCCTATTTCCGGGTGAAAGACAACTAGCCAAATCTAAAAAATCAGACAAAGAAAGATTATGACAATTGACAGCAGAAAACGAAAAAGATATCTCAAATGTGACCATGACCTATGTAGCATCCACAAAATGAACTCTAAACCATGATGTTCAAATTGCAATTACTAAAAATACTGTAATAGAAGCCTTAACTGTCACTTCTCAAGATAATTTTTCAACTGCAACATGTATTATTGATATAACAGACATTCTCAATTGAAAGAAAGTTACATTGTTTTAAATCTAGCAAACTAAAAATCTACTTCCTTGATTAAACAAGGGAATAAGTTGATCAAGTTTGTACTCCCAAAGTTGATCTGCAACTAAAAACTAAAGCCAAGAACCTTTATCTAAAAGGAAAAGTTGATCAAGTTTGTACAGATATCATTTTCCTTCAGATGACTGTGTTGCCAATAACTAATCAGATAAAAACTTCACTTGGTACAAAGTTACATCACATGGCAGATGGCTAGATCTTGCAACAAATAGAAGTATGTAATTCAGAAGCTAAAGATACAAGAAGAAAACACAGCTAGCGAGATTCTTGCCAAAAGAAAAAGGGGTTATATGTCACTGGAAATTAACAACTTTAAATGAGAAGCAGAAGCAGAAGGCTCCTTGGGTACAGATTGACATATGATGATATAGAAAACTCATTACAACGGCTAAAGCCCAAATTAGCACTAACCTCAGCCATTTTCTGAAGCATTGTCATCGGCTCAAAAATGATAACAGGCAATGTCACCATTGATGTCACATCTGAGCCTATATATTTGTGCATCATCTTCCAATAACCATCTCGATCCTATAAATTAGTAAAAGAGACCATAAATGAGATAGAATAACCATGCCTTGTAAATGCATAGAGGTGATAGATGCAACAAAAAAGATAAACTTGGCATTTTTGTTTTAACAGATCTAGAAACCATAAAGAAAGCAACTATCTCATATATACTTGTCTCTTCAGATTAAGTTTAAAACAAAACTACAAAAGGTGAACTTAGCCAAGCAGATGATTTTTTTTCCTTCTAAAATTTCCAAAATAAAGGAGATATGTGTCATCATCATAATAAAAAGACACAGCAGCTGATGCAAGATAACAATTAAACTCTACTAGTTAAAGATATGGATTGATTACCTTAATATAAAAGAAAATGGCTGTCCGGTGCATCATTTTCAAACTAATAGTGGTCTAGGGGTCAATATACATAGTCTTACTCTTACAAGTAAAGATTTGAGGTTGCTTTCCTAAAATAAAAGGCTGCATTTATGGCTGAAACCAGGAATGTTTAAAATCAGAGTATGAAAAATATTTCAAGTTGCTCCATTATACAATTTTGCTCCTTGGAACAACATAAACAACAAAAAGCATTTGGGGAATATTAATGTTAAGTAATCACATTGGACATGTTGATGGTCGCAAAGATTCTCCTAGTTTACAGTATTGGAATAAAGTTCACTTCTTTATTATCTCTAAAACCATTATAATCCAAGCGGATCACTTATAACATGGATAATTGAAGTCTTCTTACAATGGTTAAGGAAATTCAATCTCCATGAACAAATCAGGTTTCTGTAAGCAGTAACGGCAAATCAGAGTAACTAATATCAATGACAAAAGGTTTCCAAAAGATCACCAGGTCAAACACTTCTTCACAAGCATGCACCATAAGTATACATGGTTAAAAAAGATGTAAGAGTAATTATTTGCCTGGCATTTCAATAACGTTTGGCTTTGCATATAAAGGAAACAAATATATGGGAAAAAACAGAGTGTTCTTTATGAACTCTTTCATTCCAGTCTTAAGCAAATTTAGAATACATGTGTCCAGAAATTAATGGCAAAGCTGAATTATGAAAATTGGCATAACAACTAAGACAACAATACCTCTTGCTTCCACCTTCCACGTTGGGCTTCTGCCTCTGCATCTTCAGTGCCTCCATCAGGATTGATAACTTCAAGTCCTTCATAACCCAATAGCCTGAGCCATACCGATTAAATTATTTTTTGCTATGTTCAGTAACTAATTCAACACAGCTAAAAACTTGAATCTTTTATGCAAGAACCAACCCAGCATTGCAATAAACACAGCCAATATTAAGTCACAAAACATATAAAACCACATTGTTTTTTCTTATTTTGATATGGTTACCAGGCCAAATGGTTGGTACCAACAGACAACAATAAAATGTAGTAGGAACTGGGTTGATGGAAGAAGATGAAAGTATAGTAACCTTTTGCTACTCACAAGCAATCATTTACTCAATGATAAGCAGTTAACAACAAGGAAGCAAGATCTAATAGCAGTGGAATTTATAACCTATCAAATGGAAGACTAGTAATCAACGCACACTCTACTGTTTCTCTAGGCCTGGACGTGATAATGGGAAAGATTTTTTTCAAATAAAATCAATTAATAATATCATGATACAATAAAGCAAGGTTTGTCATATTGTGACATACAGCTGGGTACATGCAGTATGTACCGGTTCGATAGGAGACTGATACAAATAATACATCAATATGCTCTCATGTACTATATGTCAGTACAGCACAGTATATATCATACCGATAATTAATCGATACACAAGTACGGACCGATAAGACGAACCATGCAATAAAGTTCTTCAAAGAGGTCCACAAACAAGATGTTAAAATGTGATGATTTAGCCACATTTTGCCGCCACAATACTATTCAAGGGCAAAGAACTTTTTCTACTAATAATTCACTATTCTATTGCTTGTGCACTTAAGATCATTTTTCCCTGGCTCAACTCCATTTCATCACCACACAAGTAAAAAAATCACTTACTTATGAGCATCAATCACCTCTTCTTTGATATCAAGTACAGAGTAATCACCTTATGAAACATAATTCATCAAAAGAAATCCAGAGTGTATAGCTCAATACTTCAAGAACAAAAAGTTAGACAACATGGACAAGCTCCCCCATGAAATATACGGCCGCCTTCAAGCACATCAAGAACAGTTCAATTTAACAGAAACAGACTCAGGAAAATGTTCAGGTAAAGAGGCAACAGATCTTGAGAAAACTCGTACCCATTTACGGATTTATGCATCGCGGTGCCCCAGTTCCGAACGCTCGACGTGATCGCGGAGAAGAACCCACCACCCACGGCCTTCTCATCTTTCGAACCCATGACGACAACCCTAATCCAAAGTCAAAAGCTACGGATCCCCGAATAGCGAGCGGAAGAAGGACGTCGGATGGATCGGAGCCCCACCGCCGGCGGATCTGCAACTTCGAAGCTCGGATCCACGCGAAGCGAGTACGGATCCACGAGTTCGCGCCCCCTTCTCCTGGCTGCTCCCGGCGTTGGAAACAGCGAGGGGTCGACACGGCAGAACGAACGGAGAATAAGAACGTGTGGTAGTTGACGGTCAAATTGACTAAAAACCCCCTAAGTTCCTGAAATCATAACAAAGCCCTCCGTTTTTGTTGACGTAATGAAAACATTGCAAATATATCCTTTGAAATATATAGTTTTTGTAATCACCCCTCTAAATTTAAAAATATGCCTGCAATTTTCGTTTTGACTATTAATGAAATTTATAGATATGTTTGATATGCTTTAGAAATTTATTATGATTATAATAATATTAGGGATGTCTTAAGCATCAATATATATATATATATATATATATATATATATATATATATATATATATATATATATATATATATATATATATATATATATATATATATATATATATATATTTATTTATTTATTTATTTATTTAATTTAAGCTAACTAATGTTGGCTATAATTATTATTTTTTGTTTTTTCGAAAGTCTTTTGATTAAGTATTTGATCTCAAAATCTTATAAAATTTTTTTTTATTAATTTAAGTATGTAAGATATTTTCACATGAACATAGATTTAACTGTAATTAGCTAATTATGTTTAACTATATATTTTTTGGAAGAATATTAATGAAAGAGATAGATATAAATTATCATGATAATTGGAGAAACATAAATATTATATAAAAATGTGTAAGGTAGAGTAAAGTATTTCTAAACTTGGAAAGGTTGGATATTTAAAGATCCCAAAAAGTTAAATTCAATATTGAAAAATAAATTAAAAATAAGTCTGCTTTGATTATTTCATAAATCAAAAATTGTTCTATTGTAATTTAAAGAATCATCTTCATAATTATTTTTTATTCTTGATATACAGATGCAAAGGCTGCACTTTTTTCTTTTTTGTTTTGTCTATGCAGCCTAATAGATTTATTGTGCTCTTTATTTACTCCTTTATCAATTACATGGTTGCAAAATTCTGCCTATATTTTTTTTTCTTTTATTAATGCATGTATTCATCATCATCTAATATATGTTTTCAGGGTTTGGTGCCAATCAATAACAAATAAAAACACAAACTAAAATACAATCCATAGAAAATCAGGTTCTCTATTATGTAATAATAATCCATGCAAGTAAGCTAATTTTTTTGGTTAGCTTAAACTCAAGTCTAGAACTTCTTGTATACTACTAAAAATTCTCTGGAGCTACTTTAAATCTTTTAAAGAAAGGAAACCCTTAAGTCTCTCAATTGTTTTTATTTTTATACATATGAAAATTGTGAAGTTTATACTTGAAAGGATCTGATTTCTTCATGAAAGGAATTTTCAAAATGATATCTTTGTTAATCAAGCAAATTCACCCATCAGGTTTTTATAGGTTATTGTTGGTCAAAGATATGATTTCTTGATTTAAAGTTAGATAATTGAGAATTGGACACCAAACATCCATCCATTGCAGCCAATATGATGGACAGGTAGTACAATGTACTACTGCTGAACATTGCAAACACTGAAGCCAAGTAGTAGAGTACACTATAAATCATTTGATCAAACACCTGTAATAGTTTCATCTCCACTTGCAGACTCTGCCTAACAAGTCATGACTAATCAATGCATGTCCTCATCCAGATCATGTGCAGCCTTGGAATCAAACCTTGCAACTTAAGGGGTGTGTTTATTTGTATTGATACTTCCAACTCCTCCAGTTTAATCTCATACAAAAGATTTATATTAGTCTATAAGGTGATCAATTTCACCTTCAGTATTTCTTGGATTGTGATTTAAATTCAATAAGTTGATGTGTCTATCACTTCAAAATATTTTATTTTATTTTCAATTTTTTTATCTGAAAATTGATTTGATCAAAGCAAATACAAATTCTATGTGAAGTACCCTATAATCATCATAAAAAAAGTCACTCCAAAACTGTTCATCCTACTTTCACCTTTTCATTTTCATGGCTTGCTTATATTACCTAAACAGATTTGATTAAAACAAAGACATCATTGATAAGAAAAATGATGGTGAGATGACTGATTGTGAAGGGATCCCCAATATGTCATGTATAGAATTTGCATTCCAAACTCATTGCAACCACAATGCAGATGTCATAAGAAAAACCTAATAATTTTCCTGAAAGAAATTATTGTCATTTCATAAATAATTATGTCTCCTAAATTATTATCATTTAATGTTTTCCATTGATGGGAAAGAGAATCTATGGATATTGCCGTACACAATTATGAAGCCATGGATGCAAAAGTGACAGATGAACTGTAGCTTCTCTGAAAGAAAAGACAAGTGGAGAGTGACATGTTGGAAATAAAGTCCACCCCTTTTAGGTCACTGAGTTGAGGAAATCATTCATGTCACACACACACACACCTTTAGTTATCCAACATATGCTTCTGCAACTTTCCCCACTGAACTTTTATAGCATAGGAATTCAACTTCAACCATGTTCCAAAACATGGAATACACTGCTGCAAAAGATGCTATTGTGTTTGGCTCTCTTGTTCAGGGGTCATTTTCTGTGTTCACAGAGTGTGATGGATGCCTCCAAAGAGTGTGAGATATGATCACTGACTTGGGGGACTGATGGGGACCTGCACACCAGCAGATGATCTGTGTGTGTATATCATATCATTCCATGATGACTTTTAGTGGAATTATTGATTAGGTGATGGAGAACAGAGCAGTTCAGTTCTCCCTGTTGCTTTCTCCTTGACAACCAAATGAGAGAGTACCACTGTCCAAGGAGTGGTGATAATTGTTGGAGCTGCGGTTGAATTCATGGAGAGCAAATTTGTACTTGAGATTCTGATGGCCGAACACCATTCTCCAGCATTATTTATTGTTCTTTTTTGGTGGTATTTCATGGAAACCGATGAAAGGAACAGCAAATATGCCAACAATGTGTTGCAGGAAAACATTTATTTCTGGACATACACAATCGAACCACAAATTATGGGAACAGTTTATGGAGATTAATCCTTTCCCCCTCGTCACCGTGATGGTGGATGGATGGATAAACTCGACAGGGAGGAGCTAAGCAGTGACCGATGTTTCCATTGCGACCTTGCCGGAGTACCTAATGCCGTCAGATTTCTCGGCCTCCTCCCACAGCCCGGGCAGTGCTTCCCTGATGTTGTGGATGCTTTCCAAAGCGTAGTCGGCGCCTTTGACTTTGTGCGCAGTGCCCACCTGCGTCCATGAATCAGCAGGCCATGAGAACACATGCCTCGATAGAGATGAAGCATTCGGCGGTAAGAGATTTACCAGCACAGTGTGCAGCCCAATGCGTTTCCCTGATTGAACGTTCCGCACGCTGTCATCAAAGAAAACCTGCAACGCATCGTAAACAAATGTATCGTATCAGCCACAGAATTCAAGGAGCGACGAGATCGTACGTAGATGCGTCTTACGGTTCTCTGGGGATCGATGTTGGCGATCCTGAGGGCGTACTCCATGGCTTCGAGCGATGGCTTACAGAGGATCGGAGTCTTCGGCAGTTCGATTCCTCCGGTGTCAGGTCGAGCGAAGTGTTCGACGATGTCGAAGATCTGGCTCGAGGTTTCTGTCACGGAGGAGGAGGATGGTGGATTCAGAGTCTCGAAGCATATGATTCCTTCGAAACAGTCTTCCAGTCTCAGCTTCTTGAGCACCTTCGCGGCATGGACCTTATCGGCGTTCGTGAACACCTGGATCGCGGCCAGAAAGATCCATGAATTGGAGAGACAGAGAGACGGAGAAAGCTTTTGTAGAACACTGGAAGAACTTACGACTTTGCGAATGGGAAGGCTCAGCAAGAGTTGCCGGAGAACAGGGTCTGGCTTCAGATTCTCGTGCGGTAATCTTCCATGAACGAAGCTGGTAAACCACAAACTATCAGAACGAAACATGAGACACAGAAATCGCAGCAAGTTTTAGAGTCGAAACCTGTGGTAATCGTCATAGTCGAAGTCGTAGCCAATGGCCTGAGGAACAAGTAGACCGGTTGGCATGACCACAACAAGAACAATAAGACGTAGATGAAACACGAGCAACATACCTTTAAGCCAGCCATCGTTGTGCCGTAGTTCTTGTACAGAAGATTACACAAGGCCGACACCTTGTTCTCCTCGATCCCAAGCTTCTCAACCAAATAATCTGCAAATTGGCGGAAATCTTCCTCTCAGAACAACAGAGGCAAGCAGCCATGAACTAAAAGAGACAGCTGCCGTACCTCCAATGTTGTTTCGGCACTGGATTGCGATGCCGGAACTCAACGGGTAGAGGGTGTCATCAAGATCTGCACGTAGGAAAACAGCGGAGGATGAAGAACCGATCCAAGATCAGAAACGCAAAGTGAACGGCCAAATCAAACGCTTACCGAAGAGGAGGCAATCATATTTACCCCTCTGAGATTGCCGGCACCGGTTCTCGTACTCCATCTTGATCTCTATTAGAAGCATCAGAAACATAAGACCAGAGTCATCAACAGTTCGAATGATCACCAAAAGGAGCTGTTGGTATTCCAAACAACACAATCTACTTCACCGTGTCTGATCCAAAGTTCTTTGCCGTTTCTGTAAGAACGACTAAAGAGAGAGAGAGAGAGAGAGAGAGAGAGAGAGAGAGAGAGAGAGAGAGTCGGTCTTCCGACCGACCTCGTTTCCCGGGTCATGGAAGTGAAGCTTACCGGAACAAAGAGGAGGAACCGATCGCTGGGCGATGGGAACTTCTCCTCAATGAAACAGAGCAACGGAGATGGGAGGCGAAGGGGGAAGGAGGATGGTCGGGCTGCGCCGGTTTAAATAGGCGACGCGTCCCCCTCAAAGCCGCAATTAGCAGCTTAAAGTAATTTATTTTTGGTTAATTATTGAGCGAAAGGGACGTGGAAATTGCTTGGTGGCTTCCGGCTGTCCATCTGTGAAGCGCTGATTGGATGAGCTGTAGCTTCTGGATACCGACCGCGACGGATCTCAGGCTGGAATTGCACCCCTAGACGTGAGCTTATTTACGGGAGTGCCCCTCAGGGGACGAAGCGTGGACCGTCCGGATGAAGTTTGACGGTGGAGATGGGACGGCAGATTGATGATTGATATTCTCGTACCCGGGGGAGGTGGTGTCTGTGTGGAAGGAAGATGGAGTCGGAAGAGTGGTTGGAGTAGAGGAAGATATTTACATTGCATTTAATCGTGAACAAATCGTGTTCATTTAGATCATTAGGTTTTCGTCAGTGCAAAGCTTTGAAAAACATTGATTGATTATATTCTTGAAAGAAGAAGCTGCATTAAGTAACCAAGTTGGCATATTTTGTCTCATTTTGATCATGAGATTGTATGTGATTTTTCGTCAATATAGAGGGGATATCTTTTTCTTTTCTTTTCTTTTGCTTTAGTGTCTTTTTAGTTTCCAGAAAAAGTAAGATTAGATAAAATAATTTTTTTTGAATTTTAACTCAATTTCAAAGTTTTCCCTATATTTTTTTAATTATAATTTTTTTTTCTAGACTTTCTTTAACTTATTTAAAACGCTCAAAACTTATTTCTATTCTCCTCTGTAGCTTAAGTACTTAAATAGCATTTATGTGTTCTATCTCAACAATTACAGATGAATTTGAATCTTTTATGTGTTCATCTTTACTTCACTTAAATAGGATGTGTAAATTTTCCAGATGAATGATGCTGGTAATATATTTTTGTGAGACATGGAGACCAAATCATTGATAAGATTGACTCGTATCATGACAGTGGAAGGATAATTAAGGATACATGTTGATAAGCCCAAGGCAAGTGTGTTTTTGGCAGCCATGAGAACCACTGATGAGTTGTAGGTGACAGTCACCTTCTGTGATATGGCCCCATCTGTGGCTTATCTGAATCCTGTGATCAGCATAATAATGGCTGATGAGGGTTTGATGGCTGATAAACTCTCCTCAAAGAAGAATCTGCTGGGCTGGCAGTGAATGAAATGTTGTGGTATCTAACCATTGCTCATCATCTCTTACCTTGAGACTCCACATCCAGTGTGCTACAGTGGTTGCCCTACAAGTTCTTCAGTGGGCAATGCTAGCTAGCTGGACTCCAGCAGCAGCTTCTGCACCAGATGGGTCCATCAAAATAATTCACCTCTAATAGCTCCAATCATAAGATGTCAAAAGTAGCTAGTACTTGAGCAAGCAAGAATCTCAGCGTTGCTGCAGAGAGGACTTCAACCTGAGACTCCACATACATACTTTCAATCGCCACCTACATACAAACAAGAGGTTTTCTTTTGTGCACTCCAGGTGTAGTGCACTGGCATCCATCGACTGTGGGGAAGCATTATACTGGTCGCATCTTCTCTGAAGCAAACGAGCAACACACAGCCGAAGACGACGAGTGCAGGTGGGGGGAGGAGGATGCACCATCGAATCAAGTTCATTATGTTATCAGATAGATGGTGAGGGGATGCTGAAATATGTGAAACAGGTGGGTGTTCTTTTCCAAGTGCAGCAGCTGCGATATGCTTCGCATGTTAAGTTGAGACCATTAAAGAATATAAATCTCCTACCCTCTCTCTTATTTTACTAGGCTGAGAAGAACAGATCTGTACCAAAGCTATGTGTGACTGTTCTTATTCATTCAGTGCTCGTTAGACATGCCACATCAATTATTAGAAATGATAGAAAGCTTACAGAATATGCTATATGATAGTATATAAAGATCATATTCCCTCCTTAAATCAGTGATTACAATATTAATGATGAGATATGTCTTATCGGACAAACCTCTAACATAGACTTTCATAGAAAAAGAGATATAAAATACAAATGGAGGTGAGATAAGGATCACAAGACTTGCAAAAACCAGATGAAAGCAAGCATTTCATGCCACTTCACTTTGCCATGCAAATGTCCTACTTTTCATTTCAGGTGGCTTGCAGTACACTGCACCCAACCATCATCAAATGATGCATATGCAATAATGCATCTTCCGAAGGGAGAATACAATATGTGGCTTTCTATACTTTGCCCAACTGTTGGTGCTGTATCACACAGAAGCATGATGGCTAAGTATTTGGCTAATACATATAATGACTTCTATATACCCATATAGGCATTTGGACCCAACCAATAATTCAGAAAGTGACCTATCTGTCGCTGCCTGCACTTGCCATTGTTGCTGTGCAATTATAAGATGTTCTCAGAGCTCTATCAACCTTGACATCTCATTCACATAATACTTGGAGTCGCGTATCAGCCAAGAAACTCGTAGGGGTGACTCCACACATCCATTGGCTACTATTGGTCATCAATTATTAAGGCAGCAGACATCAGAACAGAGATTAGGACTCCAATCCGTTGATACCAAATAGTGATACCGATCGAGATCCTTTCATTCTTGTAATCTTTATTGTGATCATGACATAATTCTATTTTTATTTTTTCTTTTAGATTACAACATAAGCATTGTGACCAAAGGTCAATAAATAAATACATAATAGACGTAAGCAAAGAAAATAATAAAAGAGTCCCATTTGGCTTATAGAAAAATATTATATTTGTTTTCCTTGTTTAGTAGTAGTTAGAAGAGATAGATATGAGAAGAGATAAAGAAAGATTTAAAAAGATTTTAATATAAATTTAAATTTAAATGCTCTTAATTTAGCTAAGCATATGATTTTTTACGGATCTTAATGGTAACAAAAGATACATATATCATACACCAAATAGTTGAAACTTATGTCTTTGCTATTATTGCTATGGAGTAGTAAATGATGATTTTTTTATATATTTTCATTGAAAAAGGTATGGATATGTATAGTATAGCTGCAGGACAAACCTAATTTCTGCATGACACAGTAGAAATGAAGAGCTGATGGTCTAAAGCAAATGCAACATTTGCTCATCATATCATGTTCCTTCAAAGTGGTGTTAATGGAGATGCAGAGAAGATTCCCATTGACATGTCAACATGTGCATATGGAACTTTCTAATGCAGAAAATTTCCAGTATATTAAAAGTTGAGTGCATGATAAAGATGAATGTGATCAAAAGCTTTACCTGGCAACACATTTTTCTGAGCAGGATCAAACCATCAGCATGCTCTCTTTTGGAATCTGGAAAGAGTCTTTGTGCTCCAATTGTTGCCAAGTACTTCAAATTGGTTACTGGAACAATGAACAGTACAGAAATGAAGCCCAAAGGAAGAATATAACCTAAAAGCCTATTGGAATAACTGTTTTTTATCTGCTAATTCTTAGTTAACTTTTTTCACACACAAACTTTTTCCTAACATGCTAATAAACAGTATTCATGATGTATATATATAGTAGTGAGACATTATTGCTTAATGGGTTTGATAAGGTTATTGATTTATTAATTTTATTGAGTCTTAATCACTAGTCTAAAATATTTAAGTATAAGTTAATAATAATATATTCATCAAATCTTTATAGATCAATAAATCTACATCTTAATTTATTTTCGATGCGAAACTAAATCAAATAGTTACCCATGGTGGGTAAGGAAATAATAGAAATCAGGTATTTGTTTTGGTTAAGGCTTAAAAAAAGTTGGTATATGTTTCTAGATACCCTCTAAAATCATAAGCATTGTAGATGTACTACTCTAAAACTGAAGGCAAAATTCTTTATATATATATAATGTGTGTATGTATATATATATGTATATGTATATGTATATGTATGTATATATATAGGTATATATATATACCTATAAATGTGATTAGGAGAGGATTATGCTGCAAAGAAATCAAGAAGTGCCACTAAACAGCTAAACATTGTCCTTGGAAGCCATGAAAAATATTTCCTACCTAATCATCAGTACAATTTCTTTTCATTATGATGACAGGTTTGGTGTGCAGTTACTTGTTTTGCTGCTGCAGCAATAGATGTGAGACCTTGGAACACCATTTCACTGAAGTGGGAGTGTGAGCTTTACCATATCAGTTCAGGAGGAAGGGAGAAGAAGCAATCCATTAAAGCATAGTTAAGGAAGTGGGAAGAGAGCATCAGCTGGTTGGTACTGGATGTCTGAGCAGCTACTTGTTTTGCTGCTGCAGCAATAGATGTGAGACCTTGGAACACCATTTCACTGAAGTGGGAGTGTGAACTTTACCATATCAGCTCAGGAGAGTGAAGGGAAAAGAAGCAATCCATTGAAGCATAGTTAAGGAAGTGTGAAGAGAGCAGCAGCTGGTTGGTACTGGATGTCTGAGCTTGCTTTTGGCCATTTACTATGGGAAACAGTCAGTTTGTACGCAGATCTGTACGCCAAAAACACTATTTAACACTGCTGCTGATACGGCTACACTGTGCTTTCACGAGCCGGAGTGACAATAATGGATGACAAGTTCAGTCTCAAACCTGTTTGATGAGATAAGTCTCAGTTGATCAAAATCTACAGGTAAAATGGCCCATGAGAGAGAGAGAGAGAGAGAGAGAGAAATGATGTACCTCTCCCTCAAGAAATGTTCTAATATATGTCTGATTTTTCATAGATGTAATGATCGTGCAATTAGCAGTTGGTAAGGAAGAGGGGAAGTTCAATTACTTCCAGGCCTCAAGTCCCTCAGCTTGTTCTTTGTTTCCTTCTCTGTTTTGTCCAAGGCAAAGCCGAGTTGGATGCATGCGGCCGAGTCACATCTCAGTGATTCTTTGAGCCCTCACGTTGGTCTCGGGACGTTGGTCTCGGGATCTCAGCATTCTTAATTACAACAATGAGAAAGATGTCTCAGAGTTAAGCAATTGCAGAGAGAGAGAGAGAGAGAGAGAGAGGAGAGAGGTGGCAGGATTTCCAGGTGGTGATACCCACTGCACACCACCAATCTCGGTTCTCTTTCACCATATTCTCTTCCCCATCTATATATCCGAACCCTACTTACTGATCCCTTCATCACACCATCATTGAGCAAACCATAGATAAACTCAACCCCTGCCTTCTTCTCCTCTTCCTTCTCTCCGAGAGACGAGCATAGCTGAGTTCATTCTTCAGGTGCGACAGGAGAGAGAGGAGATACCTAGATCTGGTGCAGTGGAACAGGGAGGGAGGAAGGGGAATGGAGATCTACACGAATGAGAAGTGGAAGCTCTCAAAGAAAGAAAGCAGGAATAGCTGCAGCGGGAGCAGAAGAGAGGTGGCGGCCACCGAGGGCGCAGGGCACTTCCTCAAAGGGTCATCGAGCACGAAGGAAGGGCGGAGGAAGCCGCCGAGGTCCTTCTCGAGTCGTTGGGCCAGCCTCGTGAAGGAGCAGCGAGCCAGGTTCTACATCATGCGCCGTTGCGTCACCATGCTCATTTGCTGGCGAGACTACCCTTGACACGGTAGAAGAAGAAGAAGAAGGATATATCTACCCTTCGACACCTGTGATCTTTCTCTCAACACCGACATATAGAGTATTAGATTCATTCTTTTTGTTGTGTGTATACCGTATGCCTTTTTTTCTTTGTCTCTGTGTTCTTGTAGAGGTTTTGAACCTCCATTAGGGTTGCAGATGATAGATCTACGAGCTGTAGGCCCAAGTAAGCCAAGGAAAATTGAGAGAGAGAGAGAGAGAGAGAGAGAGAGAGAGAGAGAGAGAGAGGAACTGTGTTCTACCGAGGCCACTGTATTAGCGTCCATCTGGGAGGCCATAGCATGCTTGGGTGCTCTGCAACGTATGCAGCATCATCTTCTTCGTGCATCATCGATCGATTGACATGCAAAAATTTCATGGTGACAGAGAGACCGGAACAACGGGCGAGTTGTGGGTGGTGGCATCGACTGACATGATGAGTTATCGATGTCTGTGCATGGTATTTGTTTACTTCATGCATTTAATGGGCTACGTCACTTCAACGTACACCCGTGGAACTGTTCGCATTATCGAAGTACAGTGTGGGAATTCCGCTACGCGGTGAGGAGGGATAAGAAGGAATCATGCAACGTGATGCCCCTTCCATTCTTTCTTTCCGAATCTCTCCTCCTCCCAATGGCTTTGATCTGACTTGGAAGAAGACGATGTAGGATGTGGATCTTTTTCGTCTCGACTTTGGATTCTCCAAAGATCTTTGAGGCAAATAAGTGTCCTTTCCCTGTCTTATAATTTGTATACTATATCATCACTGATCTAATATCTAACATCTCTTCATCGCTAAGGAAGGAGGAGAGGAGACTAAGGAGATGAGCATCGAAGATGTTATTTTTGCATGCCGCGATGCTCGTTCTCCATGTGATGACTGTGTACGGATCACACTCGGACACATAAATTGCTTGGCTCCATGGCATCTTCTCCTCCGCTCCCCATATGGTTGTCGAGTGAGTTGACGGTTGACCAGTTTCATCGGGTCCCGGCATCACGTTGCCCCACGACCCGCATGGAGACTCGCCGTCGATCCGTCCATCTAGGCGAGGAGACTGAGCACGTGATGCCACGCATCTTAGACTCGTGTTTGGGTTTGACCTCCCCGTCACCCGATCCGTCACTCGAGTCATCTCTTGGCGGGCAATCCGGACGCCGTTTGCTTGCTCGGTTCGAACGATATCTTTCGTGGAACAGACTGCACCGAGTCACCATCGAGATTGGGGCACAGCGGTCCGAGTCGGATCGGGACCCGCCCACCGATACCGATCTGACCGGCGTCACGGGGTCGCCCTCGTGGCTGTCGGATGCCGCGACGATGGGGCGGCCCCATTGGTCCACGTGGGACAGCCTAGTTGGCATGGTAGGACGGTGGGACGCATCTCATGTTGTGGAACGACGAGGCAGGAACTGAAGTGGATCACGTAACAGTAATGGCCGTGGTGGTGATTCCACGGCCTACCATTTGCTGTGCAGGGAAAAAGATGACACAGACTTTCCTCTCTCTCTTTATTAAAGTTGGCACTAACACGCTTTTTATTTAAAGTTGGCATCATTTTTTGGTTCATTAGATTAAAGTACCGTTTATGTTATAAAAGATTAGATTAACTGTATCCTTCACTTCTGTTGTGATTGGCTTTGCCTCGTCAAATAGTGCGTGCAATATGCCTCTTGTTAGTCGCTCACCTTCGTCTCCTCGTCGTTGCCTCATTCTCATTAACTATTACTAAGGTATAGCTAAGATCATGTCGCCTTTGAGAATTGAGGTCTCCCGTGCTCAACTAACACATCTTTGCTCATTTCCATCTTACTTCTGTCTCGCCATATAATATGTGCAATATGTCTCTGTCTCGCCATATAATATGTGCAATATGTTTTTTTGTTATTGTCCACCTCTATCCTACCACTCTTGCTCTCATCCACTACTACCAAGGTGCCATTAAGATTCTGTCACCTATTCGATAAGAGAGGGAAGGAAAAAGCTCCATTGTTGCCATCTCCTTCATTTCAATGAAAGATCGTAAGACGATGGTAATACCTCAAAAGCAACAAACGAGAATGTTTGAAAAAAGATGAACGACAAAAAGAAGTATACTACACAACAAGACAAAAACGACAAGTGATAACGACTTGGGACGATAACTAAAAATAATATCATCTTTAAAAAAATAAAAAAAACTCAATAAATAAAAAAGGGACACTCTTTAAGGTAAAGAAAATAAAAACCTAAAGGTTCTTTTTTAAGGAGAATTTGCATAGGATCATTACATTAATTTTTGTTAAAATTAATGCGGTAGTATATTTCCTTTTTTATTTCAGATGATTTATCACTGCAATTAACGATCAATATACTCCAAATATGAAACAGAACATATGATCTCAATCCAAGAAATATGGCAGGTTTCATCCTGCTTATCAAATTCAAAAGGAATCTGATGCCAACAAAATGAAGATTGCCTGAACAAGAAGCTTGATTTGCTGCACCTCCAAGACTTTTGCTCAATCTTAAAATTCACACAAAAATTCGATAATAGGGTTAATACAAGCTACTTTATAGTTGAACAACTAGTGAAATAATACTGTACATAAGAGTTAATCGTATCCACATCAAATCCTTTTGGACATTAAGCAACATGCACCATTGATCCAGCAGCAACCATGCATGCCTTGTGTTCAGATCTCCCAGTAATAAATAGAACCAGTTAAACCATGTCCATTTCGCCATCACTGTGTGCATGCCATCCAGAATTCACCCTATGTTTGCAGACAGGACATGTACCTTGCTGACGCAACCAGGGGTCGATACAGTTTGCATGAAACTGCAAGAAGTTCAATAATTAAGAAAATTCAAAAAAGGTACTAATCCACATAGCTATATCAACCAATTTGATCAACAATGGAACTTTGACGAAACAAAGTCAGAGAGTAAATCTAGGAGGCTAACAGTTGCCTAAGTCATACGATAGCCTCCATACCGGACAATTTCTCTTTTTTTCAATTTTTCAGCCATTTTAAAGTTTTTTCACACTCGGTGTATCAAGTGTTGGTACACCGATAAAGAAAGGTACCTTGTCCGACTCCTGATCGGTACAGTGACAAATACATAAAATTGTGAACAGGTAAAGCAAACAAGAGCAGATAGATTTGATGATTTATGTTGCTAGGTTCAAGCTATTGCATTGATGTATAAACCATTGAAAACTCATGAGGAGAGGGGACAAATGATTGCTTGATCAAGCTCATCAGAGCTTGACATGGCACATTGAGGATCAGAATCCAATATATATTCTAAAATATACACCAATGACTATGTCAACTCTCAATTAAGTGTAGAAAAGCATTGAGGATTAAGAAATTGTTGCAGACATAAGTTTCCCTTCTATAGAGCAATAGTTCACCCATTTTAAACAAAAACTTAGATGGACCAAGGGTAAGTACAACTTCCTACTTGATATATTCCTTAGACAAATTAAATCTAGCATGTTACAAGAAGTTGATACCTGATGTAAGCATGGTAAGCTTCTTACTAATTCTCCTACATTGACTTGCTCCAAGCAAACACTGCATGTCAGTTCATCATCTGGAGTCTTCAAGTTTCCATCTAGTTTAGTACCTTCCTGCCTTTTCTGCTAGACAATTGTTAAAATTTTCTATCTCAGTAAGTAGGTGGAAGAAAATTTAAAATTAGACCAAATGAAAATGGAGGAACAAGCGTAATTTAGATAAGCAACAAAATTTCTCTGATCAAAGAAAGTTGAAACATCACCAAAAGGCAAAAGAAGTTTCAATGTTAATCTTTAAACACCAAGCCAACTATCAATTAAAAGAATCAGCAGGAAAGAAGTACCGCCAAGGAGAAACATTATGCTGTAAAATTGAAACTAATAGCCTTCACACCTTTTCAACTTTGCCAAATAATCATAAATTCTTTGATTATAGACAACATAATCTGTCAACAGAACATATATGAACCTTTTGGGAAATACAGTGAATGATAAAAGGCATTCAGATCCTAATATGGAGGACAGAAGTGTATTATACCTCAGATTAGTGATCTGCATTCACTGTATTATTTACTAATCAACTAGTTGATGTTTTTCAGATTTTGGAACTCAGGTGACATACATATATACCTAAAACTTGGGATTTGACTTTAGTTTGTTGGTCAAAGTAATGATACTCGGACATTCTCAAACACCATCTGTTGACATCAAAGAATACACAACCAACAAAGACGAGAATGAAACAACTTAATAGCCAAAGAGGATATATATCTGGAGATGGAGGGAAACTTAATGACAAATTATTCAAGCCGTTGCCATGGAAAAATGACGTGCTGTAAATATCCTTCTGTAAATGCTCCAGAGATTTGTTTCAATTTGTCAGATAGATGTTTTTTGCGAGAGTGGAAATAGTCAACGGTTGAAGAAAGAGATTCAATTCAAAGCCAAGTGGATGAAGTTCTAAAACTTAAGACGCAAACAAATAAGACTGAAGCAAAGTACTTCCTGATCAAATGAGCTGATTGCCAAAAGGAGTTCCTGAATGCTTTAACATTTCAAACTGTAAGCAAATGGCACTTCAGGTTTCAGTTTTTCAGCAGCAGCATAATCCTCTTCCATCACAGTATATACTCGTTTTAATCTATGCCTGCTTATGCTTTCAGAATTTGTTTAATGAGTTGCATTAATTACTCACCAAAGTAATGCATAAAGGAAATGTTTAATGAGTTGCATTAATTATTCACCAAAAATTTCTACTGCATGGCAAAAGAAAAAGCTGTAATTCAATACCGGTGAGCAACAAGTAGTCACATGTCCAATAACTAGAGATACTTTTTAAGCCACATCATCTCTCTTCCATCTCTGCTAAATTTCATGCAATAAGTAGTTCAGTTAGCTAATAGAAATTTTGTACAATTCAAGCTTTCATTACAATGCTCCAACCTAAAGAAACCTTTTTGGGTGATAGAAATTTTGGGTTGGCCAGAACTCCAGAACCAGCACATGGCTCCAGTGGATACTAACAACATATCAACTCCAATCAAATAAAATCCACAAAGAGATATTTTGTATAATTCAAGCTTTCATTACAAGACAAAGAGAAACACAACTTACATAACAAATGCATGTGATTATCTAAACCAAAGAAGAAAATAACCACCTAAATGAAGATTTTCCCTTTCCAATCCAAAAATAGTTCAACAGTGTGCTAATTATCCATAGAAGCACTCAAGAAAAGGACAAGTCCAAAATTTCTATGATGGATAGTATGCCGAGAAAAACAGTGTAATAAAGAACACAATTATTTTCTGGCAGGCTAACTAACAGAAAACAAAACAACTTAGTGACAAATCCAATAGTAAGTTTCAAGGAATATATTAAATTAAATACTAAACTTTGTAGATAATCCATGTTTAATTCGTAATTCATATTATCTAACTGAAGGGCCAGGTTGAAAAATTAAGAACAAGCAAAAACAATAAACCCCTGAATATTCCATAATGAAAGAGATAATAGCACAGCATTTTCAAGGATAAAGAAAAAAACAAAGAGATTGTAAAGGACTACCTCAGTTGCAGATATTGAAGAAGACGATGCATGTTGCAGAACTGATCCACCACTGCCCAAGCACAATCAAATCTCTTCAATTAAAAAGAGGATAATTTGTTGTAACCGAAAGATATTAAAAAATGAGAACTTTGAAAAAACAAAGCCTATGTACAGGTAAAGAATTGGAACTTGCCTTTGCCAACTGGAGGATTGAAGCTTGTATTTGTGTACAGGTAGAGAATTGATCTCTTCCTCGGTCATCGAAGGAGCATCAGGTGGATTATCAGAATCCAGTGCTCTTAAAGCATCATAATCTGAAAAATAGTAGACGAAAGAAGCTGAGTAGCAAGATTTACCATAGGCAAAAGAGAAAGCGGAATAACACAAATGAACAAGGAAAATGGGAGAGCTAAGATCAAGCAACGTCATAAAGCTTCACCATTGTCAATGAAGGCAATGATGCCGGGGAAAATAAAATATTTTAGAAGTTTGTACCTAAATCATCAAATTCCCGGTCAAGAAGTGCAAGTTGGAGCCTGAGGCTTTGTAAGCGTCCTCTCGTGGCAAAGGCTATGGATGGTGGAACATGCAACCGCAGCTCCGTGCCACCAAGGAAGCCACTTGCAGCCGCAGCATGAGCTTGGGCTTGGGCCTGAAGTTGTTGGCAGGTTGCATACATCCTAAGACTGGTGGCCATCAGAAACACTCCCAAAACAAGCCAAAGCTACAAACACAACATACCCACAGAGGGAAGCCCTCAGATTCTGAAAAGATACTAACTAAGAAATGAAGATACACATATAAAGAATCCTGCCATTAGGAATTACCAGAAAGTTGGGTGACATCTGATGTGAATTCAATATCATGAACAGCACAAGGACTGCAATATCAATCATGCACATGAAATTAGGAGCCACGTATATGAAACCAGATAGAAGAACAGGAAAGCCCCATCATCAAACAATTCGAGACATACCGGTTACGAGAAAAGCCATCGAATTGTTATTAACAGGACGAACTCCCGCATGCATTCGCTATAACCAAAACACAACAAATAGTCAATAAGCAAAAAAGCCGTAATTAAAAGAAGAATGCACTTCAAACAGATAATTCAAGAACAATACCACCGGTCGCCTATCCGGTATAAATCCAGGCAAGCCGCTTTCGATGTCTGCCCTACTCCCCCGGAAAAAATAACTCATGATTGCAGTGGCTAATGATCACCTCAAAACGACCTCTTGCCCTTCAAATAATCAAGAAAACGCAACTGCATCAGCGAGAATCGATATGCGAGGTCGAACCGTCCGTAATAGAAGAGAACACATTCACGACAGGGACGAAACACACTTGGTCTTTCCAAGATTGGAATTTTCTGACGAAATTTGAGTTCTACAAAATCCTAGATCCCGATTCCCAAAGATTTATCGATCCAAGGAATGGTTAAAGGGCCACCATCAGGGTAGACAGATCTAGGATTCCCAGATCCCTAAAGCTTTGCAGCAGAAACCCTAGAAGCATCGAGACGATGCGAGAACAACAATCTGAAATCAACAAACGCGAGGAAGAACTTACCCTAGATAGCGATAGGACACCTTTAATGTTTGAGGTGAAGAGACAGAAACAAAAGTTATACCGGGGGGAGCGATTTGGCTCGGAAGAGGAGGAGCGTCACGAGGAGAGCGAGAGGCGAAGGCGAACCACGGCCCTGCACGTTGGGCTGCTCCGCGGAGCCACCTAAGCTATTTGGTGACAGGTGACGCTGGGTATATAATCGGACTCTAAACGGATCGGAACCTGAAAACGCATGTCGAATCCAACTCCGAAGCGGATCGGATCTTAACTTCAGCCCTGCTGCGACAGACGGGCATTACCAGTGGGTCCCGCCGTGGGAACCATAATATCGGATCCGAACTACACGAATAGTCAGATTTAACGCCCAACAACCATCTTATTCGATCCTCGTTTGACGTTAAGAAAACCACCCAATACTCTTTATTATTGTGATTAGTAAGTAATATATTTAATTAATTATATTATATAAAAGGTATTATAGAGAAAGTGCCACATGTCAAGATGGCCGAGTTGGTCTAAGGCGCCAGTTTCAGGTACTGGTCCGAAAGGGCATGGGTTCGAATCCCATTCTTGACAGCTTTTATTTTTTTTCCCAGATTTTATAGAAATTCTATAATTTAATTAAGTTGGGCGAATTCAAAATAATAATAATAATAATCCTAGTTTAATTTAAAAAAAGTCTCTAATTTTCATAAATTTTATCATAACTTTCAAAAAATTTCTTAGTTTTTTTTTATAATTAATGATTTTACTTTTTATTGTCAAACGTGTACTCTCATTGCTAGTCACGCTAGCCCTATCATCCGTCATGGGTGTGGTAGAAGCTTGACTAAGGGCTTACGTCCACCCGTAACCTCTCACCCTATCATTGTTCTTGATGGAAGAAAGGAAATGTAAGACAAAGACGATGATAGATCCAATGAAAACAAGGATAAAATAAATTTTCATGTAAAAAAGGTTATTGTACAAATTTTTTTGAAAGTTGGCATGCTCTATAAAAATTTCTCAAAACTAAGAGCTTCCGAGAATCCACTCAATTAAGTTCAAGTAAATTTATTTTTATTGTCTAAAAAAATCTAAAATTTTCAATATATTTATATGTATATTATAATTAGATAAATATTTAATTTATTATAGAGAAAGTGCCAGATGTCAAGATGGCCGAGTTGGTCTAAGGCGCCAGTTTCAGGTACTGGTCCGAAAGGGCATGGGTTCGAATCCCATTCTTGACAGCTTTCAATTCTTTTTCCCGGATTTTATAGAAATTCTATAATTTGTAATTAAGTTGGGCAAATTTAATAAAAATAAATAAAACCCTGGTTTAATTCTTAAAAAAAAGTCCCTAGTTTTCATTATTTTTTTGAAACTTTCAAAAATTCTCTTAGCCTTTTTTTTAATGTCATAGTAGATGATTTTACCCCTGATCGTTACGCTTTGTCCCTACTACTAGCCACAACAGTCTCATCGTTGGCCATAAACAAGGTAGAGACAAGACTAAGGATTCATATCAGTTCGCAACCCCTCACTCTATTGATATCCTTGATGGAGGGAAGAAAAGGTAGGATAAAGACGATGATAGATTCGATGAAAACAAGGATAAAACAATTTTTCATGTAAAAAGAATATTGTATAATTTTTTTTAAAAGTTAGCATACTTTCAATTCTTTTTCCCGGATTTTATAGAAATTCTATAATTTGTAATTAAGTTGGGAAAATTTAATAAAAATAAATAAAACCCTGGTTTAATTCTTAAAAAAAAGGTCCCTAGTTTTCATTATTTTTTTTGAAACTTTCAAAAATTCTCTTAGCCTTTTTTTTAATGTCATAGTAGATGATTTTACCGCTGATCGTTACGCTTTGTCCCTACTACTAGCCACAACAGTCTCATCGTTGGCCATAAACAAGGTAGAGACAAGACTAAGGATTCATATCAGTTCGCAACCCCTCACTCTATTGATATCCTTGGTGGAGGGAAGAGAAGGTAGGATAAAGACGATGATAGATTCGATGAAAACAAGGATAAAACAATTTTTCATGTAAAAAGAATATTGTATAATTTTTTTTAAAAGTTAGCATACTTTCAATTCTTTTTCCCGGATTTTATAGAAATTCTATATTAATGTCATAGTAGATGATTTTACCGCTGATCGTTACGCTTTGTCCCTACTACTAGCCACTACAGTCTCATCGTTGGCCATAAACAAGGTAGAGACAAGACTAAGGATTCATATCAGTTCGCAACCCCTCACTCTATTGATATCCTTGGTGGAGGGAAGAGAAGGTAGGATAAGACGATGATAGATTTGATGAAAACAAGGATAAAACAATTTTTCATGTAAAAAGAATATTGTATAATTTTTTTTAAAAGTTAGCATACTTTCAATTCTTTTTCCCGGATTTTATAGAAATTCTATAATTTGTAATTAAGTTGGGCAAATTTAATAAAAATAAATAAAACCCTGGTTTAATTCTTAAAAAAAAGGTCCCTAGTTTTCATTATTTTTTTTGAAACTTTTAAAAATTCTCTTAGCCTTTTTTTTAATGTCATAGTAGATGATTTTACTCCTGATCGTTACGCTTTGTCCCTACTACTAGTCACAACAGTCTCATCGTTGGCCATAAACAAGGTAGAGACAAGACTAAGGATTCATATCAGTTCGCAATCCCTCATATCCTTGGTGGGGGGAAGAGAAGGTAGGATAAAGACGATGATAGATTCGATGAAAACAAGGATAAAATAATTTTTCATGTAAAAAGAATATTGTATAATTTTTTTTAAAAGTTAGCATACTTTACAAAAATTTCTCAAAACTAGGAGTTTCCGAGAATCCGCTCAATTAAGTTCAAGTAAATTTATTTTTATTGTATAGAAAAATCTAAAAATTTCAATATATATATATATTACAATTAGATAAATGTTCAATTTATTTTTCTTTTCTTTTCAAAAACTTAGCTTAAAGTATTTTTGGAATTGTAATGAATAAATTTTCCTTTCGCAATTGAGAGTTGATAGATCCAGTTTTATGAGATTGTATAAAAATGCTCAAATATTCAATTAAGTTTAAATATATTTTTGTATTTGGAAATATTGTGTTTGGAGTTGTGTAGTTATATGAACAGCGAATGAGTAATCTTTAACATGAATGAACAAACTTCCTATTAATCATTTGATTAATTAATACATATGCTTTCATTTCAGAAGTCACACTTCAAATTTAGAAAGCATTCACTTAAATAAACAGATACATATCCTTTCACATCACATACTATGGGGATTAGAATCTAGAAGAAATTTCATTGCCAAGCACTACAAATCTTTAGAATTTGGAAGGAAATTATGGATAAAAATGAAGCTGTATATGGATACAGATAATAATGGCAAAACAACTACAAAATCATTAATCATGATGTGACTAGATGATGCCAGCAGGAAGAGAGAAAGATCAACAAAACTAGAGGACAAGGAACAGAGTAAAGAATTTTGCTGGAATGATAAGAAGAGGCAAATCCACCTTTAGATTCAATTCCTGATGCCCCATGGTGCCATGGCATCCCATGCAAAGGATGATCTACAGATACCTGGTGGAGAAGATAAATATGTTGTCAGTTCTCTCAGATGCTGAGTGGCTTGTTGGAGAAATATTCAGCAGCTTTGGGCACTTGCCATTCATCATAATTTCTTGATTTCCGGTTTTAACTTCCCACAAATACAAACTAAATCACCTGCAAAGACCGAGAATTATTCAGTTCTTGGATTAACCTAATAGAGAACTAATGTTAGATGTCCAAAAAAGTTGATAATAACATTAAAAGAGGAAAGGAGTTTAGCAGTAAAGTGTCCTCCTATCTTCTGATAAAGAAGTCAGCTCAGATATTGCAGCACTGAATACCAAATATTAGTATCAGTGCGTCGATGGAGCATGTGTGATGTCATGTAAATAATTCAATTACAGAAGTCAAGATGTCTATCGATGTGTTTTCTTGGTCAGGTAATTATTGCAAATCAATAGAAAAATTGAGACAATCATCTTCATGAATTTGTAGTAGCATCAAGCATGTACATACAATGGTTCTTGCTTGCAAGATGTGAAGTATGTTTAGACCAAAACTTTCAATCAAGTATGTTTTTGTTCTTTATGGAATCAAATAAGTGATCAGAAGATGCTAAAAGTTCCACAATGGAGAAATCCCTTTGTAATTGTCACAAAGAAGGTCAAAACCTCAGCTAAAAATAGCCATTACGGGTTTTGCGAAATAGGTTTCTCTCCACAAAACTCTGTTTTCTTATACATGTGTACAATGTTTGTTCTTCCTTGTCCTCCGTTTATAATTATGGTTCTAGCAGAAAATGAATCCATGAGATTGCTTCACATTTAAGTTTATACTCTCAGGAATCAAAATGAGTACTTATTTCCAGTTAACACAAAAGATTCAACTTGGAGCTTCACTCAGAATTGACCGGTATAGGTTTCATAGATTTCTTGTATTCCAACAATGACCAGCTACTATGTTGTAGAACATACTTCCAAATGCAGCAATTTAGGGTTCAAACATGCAGTAAGAAGTAATTCATCAATGCCAAAGCGAATGCCACACCACATTTATGAACATCGAAGGTATTTTCTACAAAGAAAGAACCAAAATAAGGTTCAAGTTATCAAAAATCACTGAAGCATCCAAGTTAAGTGCAAAAAGATTAGAGAAGAATGAGGGAGAACGCTCACATATATCATGTTTATTCTTCATCTTCTTCAATTTTCCGGCCAAACCCTCTGGGTCCAGTCCTCGCCTTGGCCTTTGCTTTCTTTCCTCCCTCCTTCGTCTTTTCTGCCTCCTCTTTCTCAAATTTATCTCTTTCTCTTTTCTGAAGAAAATCTTGCACTGCCAAGTAGATCACCTGCTCCGATTGCAAAACCAACAATTTACGACAAAACAAAAAAAAAAATCAAAATTTGTCATCGTCTTTGCAAGCAAAATCCCATCTTTCAAGCATCACAATCAAGAAACAAGAAAAGAAAGCTCGCAAACATGAATCTAGCCAACCACTACAATTGGTCGCCAGAAAGAGGTAAAAGAGCAGCCTTTTGACTCCAGTCACCAAGGCTACAAAAGGCGACGAAGAGAAGAGCAGAGACGACGGTGGACGCAGCGCTGTCTTCGGCGGCGGCGGGAATAATCTCCGGTGGCGTAGCGTCCTCCGCGGCAGCTGAAACTTGCCAAAGTCGATATCTTTTTAGCAGATCTCCTCCAAACCTTCTCGTCCACGTCCACCCATCTCGTCGAGAGCGAGCAGAAGAGGTCAGTGGGGGAGTTAGACCGAACCAGAGCTTAGAGGAAGCACGAGAGCCGCATCTGGAAGCAGAAGAAGAGACGGAGATATCGTCGGCGTTGCCATCCTCTCATCTGCTATGCTCTGTTTTCCCCGCTCGACGGCTGTGATCTATAATCTGAGAATCGCTTGACGGCGCTGATCCGTTACTCACAGTCGTCAGCGACACCGTTCATCATCAATTTAAAATATTAAAATTATTTTTATCTTTTATTTTTATATTTTTATCGATAAAATCGATAATATTAAGATAAATAAAACTAAATATTGATAATGTTAAGATAAATGAAACTAAATATTTCACTTTCATAACTAAATCGATAATGTTCAAATTCTAATATAATTTTTTGAACTCTAATATTAAGAGATTTAACTATAAAGAATAATATGTAATTAGTTTAATTAAGTTCGAGTCTTTACGCTCTATACAAAACAAAAAGAAAAGGAGACCAAAAAAGAAGGGGCAAAGCCAATCTAACTTCTCTAATCATTGAAACAGATGCAAATAGATATGAAAAGAAGCTTCATTTCTTAGAAACTGGTGACAAAATGTCTTGCTAATCTCCTCTCATGTGTTTGAAACTGTCACAGTTAGTAAAGTGACTCAAAACCTTTCTCCGAACCTGAAAAATACTGCACCTGTCCCTGAGTTATGATCGACCGCATACTCTGCTCTCACCATCCCAAGCTTCACACCGGTGCCATAGGACGAGCCATGCCCTGCCCGACGGAAGAACTCGGTTGGGTTTCCTTTGACATCCTTAGAACTACCAAGATCATTCCCGTGCTCTGCAAATGCGTATATATAGGTGTTCTTCACCTGGATCCTCAGTTCGGCAGCGAGCTAAGTATGATTAAAGCATGGTTAGGTTCTAGATGTAGAAATACAAGGAAATAACACTGAGGATGCCTACCTCGAGGATGTTTCTGCAGGCACCCAACTCGCCCATGTTGTATCCTCTTACGGAGTAGGGTCCTCCAAGAGTGAAAGCATCGTAACTTGGGAGGTCTCCCACACAGCCACCATAATGTCCATGCAGAACAAGAACAGGTGGTGGTGACTTGCCGATGCCTTCCTCGACTTGCTTCAACGGGACGAAGCGGGTTAATGTGAGCTGGTGTCGATTGAAGAAAGGAAAATTGCTCCCAATTCCAAGGCCTTGGTCTAACTGCAATGAAAGAAAATAAACGGCAGAAACAATGCATTAGAAGAAATATAAGATCGATGTGAATGATGGAAGAAAGGAAAATTGCTCCCAATTCCAAGGCCTTGGTCTAACTGCAATGAAAGAAAATAAACGGCAGAAACAATGCATTAGAGGAAATATAAGATCGATGTGAATGATGGATTTCATTCTTGTTAACCATACAACTTTTGATGCACAAAGTCAAATTTTTTTTCGAAAAGATTTCAAGTTGAGAAATAGGTCTGAGTGATGATCATTTTAGGCATTGAACATAGATGCACTGAAATGAGCTAGTCATGGCTACAAGAAAATTTAGAATGGTTAGATGTTGTGCAGTCCCTGAAAAATAGAATTTTAGGCAACTAACTTTTAGGTATGATACTATACAGTTCATCTCTATGATTTTCCTAAGCAGTGTAGACATGCATCTTCAATAAGATACCACTGAAGCTTTCACTGGAAGCATTCTATTGTTCACATTTCAATTAAAGCTACCCCACATTTGAGATCAGCATTCAGAACTAAGCACAGATGCTAAAGATATGAATTTGAATGTAAATGAAGAAAATAAAAGACGAAAAGATACCTGAAAAACATCTCTTTGACCAACAATTGCACCATTTATAAATTTTGTGCTATCGCGAGTTATATTTGCTTGTGCAAATGCCATGCGGTCAACGCCAGTACCACTGAGGGTTGTTGGGGGCCCATTCATGCTTAAACCACCATTCGGCAATGCACGGACACCATGAGTACAAATACTACTAGTTTCATCACGCGTTGTAATCTCCTCCATCACAAGTCCATAAGTGAATTTGCTTTGTCTAGTGAAGTTCTGGATATTCAATGATGAACATTATTTAAAAAAATGCAGAAGTAAGACATATATATATATATATATATATATATATATATATATATATATATATATATAAGATAACAGATTGCTTCAACATTAACACCAACCTCCGTTATATTTGCTTTTAAGCCCACCCTGTCAATCCACACTGGTGGAACTTCATCAACACCTGGCCCACCGGTGAAAACAGGACTTAACTTCCGGCTGTTAAAGCAGCTAGCACGAAAGGTCCGGTTGCGAGGGTTGGTCACACCATCCACATACGGATGCACATATTCAAGCTTAAAAGACAAATCATCCTAAACAAGAAAGAACAGCACAATTAGAAACCTGCAAATTCTGCTAAATGAATATCTATTAACTATAAGATAAAGGTGAAATGCTGAGGCCAATGTTAAGGTTTTAGCTCTTGTACTAAATTTCCTAACTATATTCACAAAAAGGCAAATGAAAAGACCATTTCTATGTGAACCAGCTTGATGATTAACAAAGAGAATCAAGCATGCATGACCATGAATAAGGAGCACACAAAGCAATGCCACAAGTGTTCCAAGTTGATATGAAACCAACAGAAAATATCTGAAGTTCTAAAAGCAGAGAATAAATGATATGCATCATCAGAAAGAATGTGCAGAATTTGAAATAAATGTGAATAACTACTTTCTGCTCTGTTAAAATTCAGAAGCTTGATTTCATTCTCGTGTTAAAAGAACCTTAAAAATTGTAAACATTATCCAGAATTCACAAACCTGAGGATTTAGCAGATTGCTAGATGTCACAGAACCAGCTATCGATCTGTTCAATCCATTGATGTTCCTGTGTTCAAATGAAACAGTTCCACCAGGTTGAATTGATGCCTGAGAATAGGAAGTCTTTGATATAAGAATAGGAACTTGATGGAATAAATGAAATATCCTTGCAACTTTCCCACTAACATTGGGAAAAAAACATGTGAGATCTGAACAAATTTCACAAATCCTAGAACATAATATTCTTTCCCATTGACATTGGGAAAAAAACATGTGAGATCTGAACAAATTTCACAAATCCTAGAACATAATATTGTAAGATCTTTGCAGACAGAAATACCAGTGTCGGCCGTCCGTTATGTCCAGGCACGATATTCCATTCAGTGCTTACTTCAGCTGTTTTCTGTTCCAATTCTTTAAGCTTGATCTCAACAATGATTCCTCCTTCATTCTTTTCATCAGGTCGTGGGTTTACTTCTATGTTAGAGAACAAAGAAAGTGAATTGATATTCCTCAAAGCTTGTTTCCCTGCTTCCATATTGAAGACATGTCCTGCTCGAAGCTGCACCAAATAAATCACGCAAGTTGTTAATAAAGACAAAAGTGTTTGCTGTTTAAAAATAAAATAGTCACTGAGACATAAAAAAATTATTTTAAACTAAAAACTGTTTAAATTGTAATAATTGAAACCAATCAAGAAATAGTCGTAGATAATGCAGAAAAACTTGTCCTAATGTCTGCAAACCTATTACAAATCACCGTATGTATCCAATTTCCCAATTCTCAACTCAAGTCCCATGATCTGTGTATAGTCTTGACCTCGGTTCTAGAACTGATGGTTCGGATTTCGAAACTAACGATTTTGGTTCAGCGGCATTTGGAACTGGAACTGGTTCAGGTGATTTCAGTTCAAGAACTGACGGTTCCAGTTCGGAACTGCATATTTTATTATTTATTTATTTATTTATTTTTGAATTTCCAATAATGCCCTTCCAATTAACTGTTTATGAAACTATTAGAAGGGTAGATTCAACATTTACAAGGGCATTTAGTTTTTTTTGTTTAGAACTGAACCGAATCAAACCACCGGTTTCGGTTCCTTGAAATTGGAACTGGAACCAAATCGAATCACCCTGGTTCAGGATCGATTCAGAACTGTTGAACCATTGACTAAGTTCAGTCCCGGTTCTGCACTGGTTCAGCTTCGGTTTGAACCGAACTAGGGCTAGGGCTAAACTGTGTAATTGGATTGGACTTCCGAACTGAACTGCGGCCAGGGCAAACCGTGAATCATGTCTCATTGTCTATGCACATTACTGGACCAGAATCTTGAAGATCCTCTCTCCTAGGTGGTGTGAGTTATGACTCAAGCCTCATGATTCACCAATGTGAATACTTCAATCACAAGTCTAAGATGTCTAGACTCTGTCTGGAAAATAAAAGAAAAGCAAAGGAAAATATTAAGATTAGGCAGATAAGCATGTTCCAAGAAACATTTTCGCCACTCACAATTGGCTCAGGCAGTCTCAACAGAATTACTAAATAATATCCCTGCACTTGGGGGCTTTTCCAACATACAATACTCGATGGCCATGAACAAATTTGACTTCACATATCAAATTGATTCTTTCTTGTGGTGATTGTTTAAACTAAATCCGAAACAATAGATCAACATGAAAACCAGTGCCACCAGAATGATTTTTCAGAGTTTGTATTGCAGCACTTCACTGAAATGTCCTATTCAAAATACAGCATCCACCCTCATGAAACAAATTTTTAGCCACCAAAGGAAAAGTTTCATCTTGTGCAATGGAAAAAACACACAGCATGAAATGAAAAACAGAAGGTTTTCTATTCAAGCGAAGGAAAACAGATACTAATTAGTCACACAAAGATTACCTGCTTTGGCAGCTCCCGGCGAATGACCCCAAGTTTGGTATTCCCCTCGCAGACATTCCCAAGCTTATCTTGGAATTGGATGGCCAGCTGCGTGATGTCCCCTTCCACGACCTCGCAGACCACCTCCCTCGTGTTCAGATTCCCGAAGTTGACCACCTGGGCGCAAGCATACCCCTCGTCGTGGTACCACTTCTGGACCCGGTCCCGGATCCTCTGCAGCAACCTCGCGGTCACCCTCCCTTGCTCCCGAAGCATCTGCATCACTTCCCGCTGCACCGTCACGGGCAGCAAGCACGGCCTCGACCGTTCGATCCTCCTCCTGTAGTCCCTCTCCTGGTTCCGGAAGTATTCCAGCTTCTCCTTATCCGTCATGTCCGGGTCCATCTCCATCTGCTTCGACTGTGGCATCAGGCCCACGTTGATGCACCGGAATGAGTCGGCGCCCTGCCACGTGCTCTCCAGAAAGGATACAGTGACGGCGAGGGTGCCGTCGGGCTTTGTCTTGCTCTCGAGGTCCACCCGCTCGAACATGCCGCAGGAGGCCAGGGTCTCTAGCTCCTTCTGAAGCTGGGCTTTGGTGTAGACGCCGCCGGGGCGGAGGGAGACCATCTCGAAGAAGGAGTCCTCCGTGCCGGCGACGGTGCTCCGCCGGCGGCGGTCAAATAAGAGGATCTCCGAGATCTTGTACCGCTTCAGCCCGCTAAGCTTGCTAAGCTGGACGACTATATTCGCAGGAAGTCCGTGGGAGTCCCACTCCACGCTGCCGGCAGATGTGGCCTGCTCTTTCTCGTTCGCGGACGCCGGCAGCGGCGAGAACACATTGGACCAGAAGCCACCCCCGTCGCCGCCCCAGCCCCAGCCCCAACCACCACCACCTCCTCCTCCTCCTCCGCCGCCGCCGTTAGCGGGGGGAGGAATGGAAGAGAGATGGAAGAGGAATCCGCCGCCCGCAGCTGCGGCAACGGACGCGGCAGCGGAGTTGAAGACGGATAGGGTAATCTTGGGTTTCAACGGGACGGGAAGACCAAGGGTGGGGGATCTTTCGGAGGAGAGGTCGCAATCGGGAAGGCTGGCGGCGAAGACGAAGGAGGAAGCAGAGGATGAGGAGGAGGAGGGTCTGCGACGCCGTGGGGCGGCGGCGGTGGAGGAATGGGTTTGGGCACGAGGGAATTGGGTCGGAGATAAGAGAGCCATGGCGGCTTTGCTTCGGAAGAGAGAGGAGGACGAGGCCGAGAGGATTACGAGAGGTTCTCGGCGATAATATTAAGGGGGTACTGTTACCCCACTGAGCTCACTTTTCACGTTGCCATCGGTAGAGAAGACACGAAGGAAAGATACGCGACTAACGGCACCTGGTGGTGACGAGAGGTGAATAAAAACCAAAGTGGGTTAACTTGAGGCCCATCAAGTGACCCAGATCGGCCCATATAGGAATCATCAGAGCTAATTGGTAATCTTAAAGAGACCCAACTAAAAAGACCTATAATGATCCATAAACTATATTACATGGGCCGGACTTATTTCATGAACAGTGTTTGATGCGATCATAAATACGCGATCGTTCTCCACGTTAAAACCTCGGTTTCTTTGTTGGTCATCAACACAGTGCTCGATCGGCTCGGCTCGACTCGACAAGATAGGGTTTCTGTTGGAGGGACGGAGGAAGCCCTCGGGTCGTCGCGGCGATAAGACTTCGAGGGTTTGGGTCGTGTTCCTTTGCGTCGATACCCTAGACGACGAATAGGAAGATGTCGGGCGGCTTCTTTCGGGTAAGCGAAGCCCCGCCTCTCTCCTTTCTCGGATTTGATATTTCCCTCGGTCTCCTCCTTCCATGTGCCCCGATTCGCTTCCAATTTCTCGCAATTTAGGGGGTCAATTAGGGTTTTAATGGCATCCTGACCTGTGGATTTTAGGGTACCTCCGCGGAGCAGGATACTCGCTTCTCCAACAAGCAGGCGAAGTTGCTGAAGAGCCAGAAGTTCGCTGCGGAGCTCGATCACCCTGTGAGTGCTCGTTTGGTTGATCTACGGTTCGATTGCGATGAATATCTCATTTCTCATTAAATCTGTGGTTTGGATAAGATCTGTCGAAGAACTTTGTAGTAGTTTGTAATAAAAGCGTGATTGTTCATTATTTTGTATGTATTTGTCATGTAAAGAACGCCTGAAAAGACATCTTCCTTTTTTCCTTGTTGGCTGTTCACAAAATAAAATCTTGTTTTGAACTCTATCTGTAGGTGGATATGACAAAGGTGCAGATGGATGTGATCAGGCCATGGATTGCAACCAGGGTAACCGAGCTTCTAGGTTTTGAAGATGAAGTCCTTATTAACTTTGTATATGGACTTCTTGATGGCAAGGCATGCTATTACTAGTGTCTATTATTTAGTATACAACAAATGCATTGCGCTGAATATAGTATCAAGTGCTCATTTCCAAGTTGTCCACACAGGAGGTAGATGGTAAACAGATTCAGATCCAGCTCACTGGATTCCTGGAAAAGAATACAGGAAAGTTTATGAAGGAGCTTTGGGGACTTCTGCTCAGTGCACAAAATAATGCCAGTGGTGTCCCTCAGCAATTTTTGAATGCCAAAGAAGAGGAAATGAAAAAAAGAAAGGTTTTTTGAACTTTGATTCTTCTATGTTGCTCGCATTGTTTAATTCTTAACCTTGTATTCTTATATGCTGTTACTGTCATAGCTGGAGAGCGATAGAATTACTGAGGAGATTCAGAAGAGAAAGGAGAAAGAGGGAAGAGACTTTGAGCAAGGGAATAAAAGGAGAATGGTATTTAGCTTCTCTGATCTGCAGTTCTCTTTTTCATATCTGAACTTATTTTCTGTTTTAACTCGTGGTTGTCTCTCTATGCCATTCAGCTAGCCTGTCCGATTATTAGGGTTCATATACTTCTTTACCTCAAACTACTGTAGGATGTGGAGGCTGACAATTCAAGATTGGCTAATGCTATTTCTGGCTGGAGTTCAGAACATCCACTGGATAAGTCTTCCAGTGTTCAGCCTGAGAAGGAGAGAGATGTGGACATGCGGCGGAGTCCAATATTGAAAGGACGGTTAGTAAAGAATGCTTGACACACTTCTTAACCCGAGCTGTCTTTTTGCATCTTGTCATTCTTCATATATGACAAATATTATTTATAGGAGAACTTGATTTCTTCTGATGGGCTTTTGGACATCCACCGGAGTTATTTCATTCCACGTGATGTATAAGCTGCTTAGCACCTTTTGTGTAGTGTAGGATTTTTCGTTTTACTGTCATAAACTACATTTCTTTACATTCATGTCATGTGCACTATTTAAAAACATTTTGAAAGGCAGAAATTAGACCAAACTCAATCTGAATGTTGGATTTACTGTCTTGGTTCACATGGGTCTCCTCTTAAGGAATTGCCAAGTGATATGCAGAAACTGGACTTAGAAGTCCCTACTTTCAAGGTATGTGGACGATGATGATTTTGGTGGGTTGCCTTCTTTAGGTTCATGGTTCTCCAAAGTAATTGTATGGTTACAAGTGAAAACTATGTATGTATGACCTTGATATTGCATTTGGTGTTGGCACCAACCCCATGTTGCCGTCATGATGGCCTTATTAAGTTTGAAGTCTGACATGTCTACTGTGAATTAGTTGCACAATCAACGATAGAAGTTTAAAATTCCAGGGAAACTTTTGAGAGCTGCAAATTTTAAAGAACTTCATTTTGTTGAGTAAATTTATGATTCAAAACACATTTGCGCAGCAACAATGTGGCTTTTCTTTTTTGTCTTTGGATTTTTTATCACTGGTTAGCTATTGACCTTATTTTTAGTTCTTGCACAATGGCTATGCATTTCAAATAGTTAATTAGGATTCTTGTTGTTTTTCTGTAGGTTTCCTTATTTTGATCCATTTCAATAGTTCTTCCCTTCCTAGAAACACCAGTAAGTAGAAGAAAATATGTTGTGTATTTTCTCTTTCTACTTAATTTCCCTAAATATCATTGCCAAACGGACAACAGATCTTGGAGTATACTTCTCTAAGTCACCCAATTTCTTGCAATAGTCTTATATACAAGACATAAAGATTGTTGCCTATAAACACAATGGTATTTGGACAATTAGATGTCAGATGATGGTTAATTCTGGGGATTTTGTAATAATTAGTTTTTTTTCTTTAACAATAAGTTTTTTTCTAGTTAAAGAATTAATATGTTTCTGATAATTGATAGAGTTGAACTTTGTAATACAAAGCGACGTGCTCATGTACATGCAAGTGTATTTTGCATGCCTGTATACAAGTGGTTCACAGTACGGGTTTTGCATCATTAATTGTGTGGAAACTTCTGGGCAAGCTAGCTATCAGCATATATGGATATATTTGTTGTCTGCAAGTGTTTGTGGATATCTTAACATATCATGTCAGAGGAATCACTATTTTCTTTTTGTTTGTTTCTGGAACAACTATCACAATAAAATATTGTTTCTTCTAATTTTTGACTGTATAGATTGATGCATGTTGGCAATCTTCCCTTTGCCATTCTTGTGCACATTTTATTTTTACATTGCTTCATTTTTCCTTGTTGCTGATGCAACTTCCTAGCGCGTACTTGCTCATTATATGGAATTAATTGTTATACTCGATTTTCTTGGTTTTTGTAATTCTAGTAGATATTTTTTTAGCTTGGAGGCATTTGAAACCATTTGATTGTTGCATGTGCTTTTTACCTTTGTATGGGGAGGGAAAGCTTGGTCAAGTATTTGTTGGTTCTCATAGGCATGAACAGGATCGCTTTCTTGTTAGATTTATTCCAATTAGCTTAGTAATATTGAAGGGGATGAATTGTACTAATGAATCTTTGGTTCTGTGAGCTTGATTAAGCCATAAGCTAATTTTTTTTCTCTTGTTTTTATTTAGGCTCTACATTTCTTCCCACTTGAATGATAATTCTCCTATTCGGTAATAATGTTTGTTGTTCATTTATGCTCTCTCCAATTATTTAGGAATTATTACCTAATTTTAACTGTTAATCATAATTTCTTTCTTTAGGGCTTCTTTACCAAGCCGGTCATTCAGCAAATCAGCTTCTAAGTCTGGGATATCAAGATGCCTTCTCTTTTGTGATCATTTAAGAACTTTCCTTAAAACTGAGACTTGATTGCATACTGCTTCTCTCTACAATTATTACAAGCAGTATTTGATAATGACATTATCCTATTCCATGCAATTGTTGAATAACTTGAATTGCTGTGTACATAGGTGCGTAGTTTCTGAGCAATCTACTTAGTTCCTCTTCATCATTCATTTCCCGAAGTTATTTATTAATCCAGTAAAAGTCTTTAACTAAAGGCATGTACTAAAAGATTTTGAATTTTGTCATATATGTGGATCTTAACTGAAAAATAAAAAAACTGATAGCCTATCATGTTCTTTTTAATGCATAATTGATGACTACGTACTATTGAACTTATTTATACAAATCATATGGAAGTACAATTATGGGTGGCTTGTTGTTGATATGTTTTATACACGATGAAGAACTCTATATATATGTCTTTCCAGTTACAACTTTATATGTTGTCTATTGAACTTTGTTTTTACAACAAAACAAGGATATAACTAACTCATATGTTGCCAATCAAAGATAATTGAAGTTTGCTGGCCCTGGTGGGGGGATGGTACTTATGTTGTAATGAATGATTTTTCTTATTGTTTTAAGAAATATGGGTGATCATATGTTAGTTTTAATTTAGTTGGCCACCACATTTCTTAAGTGACATACCATAGCTAAAATATCCGAAAAGGTACCTTTTAAAGGCCTCTCCTCCTAGAGAGGCTCAAGTATCATTATATGAAAAGAATACAACTACAATATTACTTGCGATATCTTGAGGAGACATGAGAACTCTGGGATCTTCAGTTTCTTTCATTTCTTTGTATATTTTACTCATTTTTTTTCTGGATCATATAGTTTCTACCATGATATAGAGGTTTGATTTTCTCCCCTCCTTTTGAAGTAAAAATCTAAGCTGTTGAGCAATGCTGTTCTTTTGCTTGTAATGAATTTTTTTGTATTTTTGACTGAACACTTGTATGACATGACTTGTGGAACATATATCTAAAAAAGATCATTTCTTGTCATTCTTTATTCATATAAATGGCCAGATCGGGCACCATGAAAAATCTAAGTCACAATGCTCTCGACTTAATTGTAGACATTACCTTACAGAATTCACTGGTAGAAAACAAACCCCAATAGCAGGGACATTATGACTTCTTGTTGTTGTAATATAGAGAGTGAAGCAATGAGCGTCTCATGAAGAATGGAGAATGACTCTCCCCCTTTCTTTTCTTTTCATTTCTCTCACTTTCATACGCACCTTAAGAGTGTGCATGGATGTCAATTTTTTTATTGTCACTTGATTTTTGTAAACAAAATAAAAAAAGGATCTAAATCAGCAAAGATGATAGGAAGGAATTATGGGCTATGGTTTGCTGAAACATTTTTTGCATTAGTGCAGTGTTAAGCATCATCATGTTCATCTTGATATTGTATTTTTGTTGAGTTTAAGATAGTTTGAGGCATTGCTCCAAAGAATTTATTTATGCGAGATGTCAAATGATTGTCAGTATTTCAACTTTTTGGTAACATGTCAATATGTTTGACGGATGGTTGTCGAAGAACTATGGTGTTGCCTGTATTACCCATGTGGAGTTCTAGGTTTTTATTTTTATTTTTGTCCTCTGTTTAAGTGTTGCTAGTTCTATTGATCTAGTAGTCTGTTTTTTTATTTTTTATTCATAAACGACCAGTGTTAGTTCTTGAACTAGATATTTAGCACTAGCTTTCATAAATTCATGACTCACTTGATGCAACATCTGTTTATTTTCTTGCAAGTCTTCTATTTGTGTTTCATTTAGTAGGAGTCCTCTGATGTTAGTTTCTTCTAAAGCATTCTTGGCTTGTTGTCTGTGAGAAACTAATTTATGTTATTTGTTTCATAGACAAGTTTGTTGTCTATATCTTTTGGTCTGTTGTGTTGGTTCTTTAGCAATAAACACCGTCTTTTGTGCTTCGTTTGCCAGGAATGGACGATCAAGGAGTGTCTCTGTTTCATCTCAGTCCCAAGGGCATTCAGTTTCACCTATTAGGCAGTATCATTCTCCAGGCAGGCACTCCATTTCATCTGAAAGGCGGCACAAGTCTACAGCTCGAAGTTCCATTTCTCCTCGCCGCAGATATTCCCCACGGAATAATTGGTCACCTTCGAGGCACAGATCACCTTATGGTAGACGAGGATCACCTTCAAAATCAAGGCATAGATCTCCTTCACTCATTCAACGAAGATCATCAAGGTCTCCATCATTCTTGCGCCGTAGGTCTCCGTCTCCCTCACGCCATAGGTCCCCAGTTCAAAGCCGCAGGAGATCACCCTCTTCCATACGCCGCAGGAGGTCACCCTCTCCCTTGCGCAACAGGAGGTCACCTTCTCCCATGCACCGTCGGAGGTCACCCTCTCCCACACGTCGCAGGTCACCCTCTCCCATGCACCGCAGGAGGTCACCCTCTCCTGTGCGCCGTAGGAGGTCCCCATTTCCCATGCGCCGCAGGAGGTCCCCATCTCCCATGCACCGCAGGAGGTCACCCTCTCTAACACGGCCCAGGAGGTCACCCTCTCCGACACGCTCCAGGAGGTCACCTTCTCTGACGCACGACAAATCTCCTATTAGGCACAGGCCTTTATCTTCTTCAACGCATGGTTCTTTGTCTCCTCTGAGGAGACCGCCCCCACATAAGTCTCCACAACAGAGAAAGACGTCTGCTCTGCATTCACCGAGAATCTATCGTGCAGATTCTCAAGTGTCTCTGGGTGCAAGGAAGAGGTCCTGATGCTGAGATATTCGTATCTGTTTTAGGCTATCTGATTATTCCCAATGCTTCAGTTTGTATACCATGTCTGAACTGCTAATATATGTGCAGGAGTCGGAGCCCTTACATGAGTAGTAGCCCATCTAATCCAGCTCGTAGAGACTCAAGTAGGGAAACTGATAGGAGAACTAATGGCTTTGATTCCAAAAGATATCAGGATGAATATACATCTGAGAGGTAGTTCTTATAGCAGTTCCTGTTTACTCATTGTCTTTAGTTTGACATCTTTATGGAGAGTGTAACATATCTTTATGGTATATTGCTACAGATGTTCTTAGCTTAGCCTCTTTTTTGACAGATAGGTGCTTCTATGTTGCAAATGATGTTTGCACTCATTCTAGACATAGACTTTTATAGACATGATAAGGATTGATCACTAAATGATATTGCAGGGTGGCTAAAAATGCCGCTAAAAAAACTGAAAAGCAAAGGCTTCACAAAAGCCAAGGAAGGAATGGCAAAGAGGAACAAGCTAGTCCTGTCAGGTAAAGCCTTTTCTTTCATTCTATGCAATTTAAAAAAATTTTCTTGATTCCAAGACCATGCACATTCTGATTATCAGGGAGGATGCCCATCATAGAACTGAATTGTCATCCAAGAAAGGTAAAAATTCACTAGCATTTACAAAGAAGAAAACATCTCATGCTAATTAATTTAGTTGGATATATGTATAATGGATTAGCAGTTGATCACTCTCCAGGTACTCGAGGTCATCCTACTAATGTGAAGTTAAAACAGAATGAAAGTGAACATAACAGGTGATCAACATCCTATATTTTGCTTTTGTCTTAATTTCTCATAGTTTTCTTCTGTCGTGAAGTAAATTTCCCCATATCCTTTTCTGTTCCCTTTCTGATGCACCCAAGTAGATATTCTTGTTAGCTAATCTAGGTGAATAATAGGCATGCAAACATTTACAACTGCCAAACCTTTAAAAGCATGACTATAAGTGTTAACACAGTTCAACAGGAACCATTCTTGATGTTAAAACTTAAAACAAATAAGATTGAAGTAGAGCTAAAATTCTAGCACATTCTGATAAGTAATTTCTTATAAGTCAGTGTAATAATTTGTGAGTGTCCACCTAAAAAAGAAAACAACTTGAAGTTAGATTTGCTAGGTTTTAACACTGCTGAAGCAACAGAAAACTAGATCCAAGGATTTTGAAGGCAGAATGTTGGGGTAGCATGTAGAGAAGAATGGAAGGTGGAGTGCATAGTGAAAAACTATGCAAGGAGTGCTTCTAGTCAAAAGGAATAAAATAGTCATTGGATCTGTCACAGTGGAGGAAGAACAGGTATCAGAGAGAAGCATGTAAGTCTTTAGTTCAACATTGAGCCTGCAAGAATTGAAAGAGATGGTGGGTGCAGCAATTGTCTACCAAAATGAATGCAAATCTCCCTGAACATTGGCTCACCATACACATTTTGGTTTATTTGGACCTGTTTAGAATTGGTCATGCTTAACTTCTATTTGAGTCAAAATCTTTTTTAATAGTTCTGTAACTCTTCTGACGTATTTATTTGAGTTTACAAGTCTGATGGGCTTGGACCAAACTGACGGTGAAATATTCGTCTTTTCCCTCCACCCCACTCCTTTTATTCTTCTTTTCTGTAGAAACAGTTCTTTGTCAACATTAGCCTAGTAGCTGCATGGATGTTTGACAAATCATATTTATGCCTGCAGTAATATGGATCTTCCTACAAGACAAGTACGACAAGTATCATCAGAATCTCCGAACGAAATGGAATATGATACAAAACACATCAAAAGACCCAAGAGAAAACAAGATACAAGCAGTCAAAGCAATCCTTCAGATTTGGAAGGGACTGATACGCACAAAAACAGGAGTTCCGAGAAGAGAAAGCATAAAAAGTATGATAAGCATAAAAAGGGTTCAGATAACAGTTCTGAATCTGAATCTGATTCTGATACTGAAGCTAAGAAAGAAGCTAAGAGAAGAAGGAAGGAAGAAAGAAGGTTACGCAAGGAGGAAAGGCGAAGAAAGCGCGAAGAGAAGCACCAGAAGAGGTTAGAACGCCGTGCGAGCAAGCTTAAAATGCGGCCGATGGATACCGTGATGCCCCCATCTGATTTTGACAAAGAGCACAGTGATGCTGGCAAATCAGATGATCACATAGCCGACGCTGAAGAAACACAGTCTGAGGAGAAAAAGCTTGAGATCAAGCTTCGGGAGAAGGCCCTGGAATCTCTTAGAGCAAGGAAGGCCACTAGCCATTAATTTATGATCACCACAGCGAGATTCAACTTTCCTTGATTTCCTGCTCTTTGTGATTCTATTTGCATTTGACATCTACCACCAAGCACTAGGATTTACTCTAATTTTCTTCTTGTATATCAGACTTTTTGATGTACTCTTAATTTTACTCTTGTCAGCAGCTATAAATTATTAAGATGAGGATTTTGTTGTGTTAATTTTTTGTTTTTGGTGACGTAGGTTTCTCTCTATGCAAGTTCTTCAGCTTGATTTGCTTAGAACAATGACGCCGTGGTTGGTGCACTACACACTTTTTGTCTTATTAGCAGGCCGAGAGGTGAGGAGTACGCGAGTGTTCGGCTGTAAGAGAGCAGTGCATTATGCAAGTTGAAGTTGAAGTTGATTTCTACGTCACACTTCAAAAATGAGTACTCTAACGTGCATGCGCTGCTTGTTGTTCTAATTGGTCACGACTTACCACATATTCTTAGAGGAGGAGAGAATCTAACACATGATCTACCGTATATAGATTTTATCCTACGCTTTTGTCTCAATCTGAAGAGCCCCTCTTCAACAAATAAGAGGCTGATCAGCACACCTCCTGATTCCATGTTCTCTTCACAAACATATCTTACATTTTTGGGTGCTTAATAATCTGCTTAGCCATTAATCCTCATTCTTTACCTCCTGTCATCCATGACCGACGCTACCCTTCCCACCATGTGCTCCTCCATCGCTGCCCTCTCCTCTGAGGACAACAACAAAAACTCTGACATATTTCGTTGACAGTATCTTTACGTACGAAATATATTATTAACTTGTCTTGTTTGAAATCTGCAGCCACATCGCAAGAACGATGTACGATTAATCTCGGTGTTGGGCGTTAAAAGTAGATCGATGGGCTGAGTGGACTTCGCAAGAATCCAGAATTCCACTTGCATTCTTAAGCTAAATTCTTCAATCAACATCAATTACACATATATAATTCGATGTAGATCTTATTTCTCCCGTGAATTTATTCGATGTAGCACCAAACTGTTGATATATATATATATATATATATATATATATATATATATATATAAAGCATTTCTAAAGATTAGTAATTCCGTTAAAACTCAAAAGTGTTCAGAAAATATGGATAACAGCATCAAATATCTCTTAAAATTACCTTACCAAAAGGCTACAAGAACAACAGAATTAGTCACCCTACCTGCCGAACCACGTACATATTCGAAGTTAACTACATTGACCTCCATGCCCGGCCTTACTATATCTATCACTGTGGAGATTGCAAAGGTAAGCTACGTAGCAAGTTGTAGAGCATCAGTGAAGCAGGCAGTTTGCAGCAAGTAGAGTATGTGTGATCTGTTCTTGATCACTTGTTAATATTGCTCAGAAAATATTGCATACACATGTTCTTGGTGGAAAGCAAAAAACACCCTCAGATCATGCTAAACACAAATCTTACAACAGCTTGGTGAGATATTCTTGATTCGAGGGAGTTGGTGACAAATGCAGAAGATGTTTACATTACCGTTCTTTATAGTAGAATAAGATTAGCTGTTACAACAAAACCACTGGTAACTCACTGGAGACGAAAAAGATGCAGAAGCTATACCTCTTCCGCTCCATTGTGCAGAAGAATGTAACGAGAAAGAAAAAAAACCTCTGAAAGAGAATAAATATAATAACCTGCAAAACTTCTAGGAGAATGGCTTATTGCACAGCAACAGCTTCCTGCTAGCATATGGGCCTTCAGAGGTGTCGCGCAGGTCACTCCTCCATCCCATGGCCAGTGTAATGTCTAAAATCTCTTCCATGATATACTTTGAATCGCGAATATAAACATGACCGCCAGGTCTTAGCATGCGATCCATCTCCAACAAGATGCTTGAGATGTTGCACCTGGGGGCAAGAGAAATTGAAGGAGTCTTAACACATTGCAGGTCTAATAACTGTATGTATATTCTGCACGATAGGCATAATATTCTGCATAGTGTTCGATCGCCATGATCATGGTGAGATTGGCAAGGAAAGGCAAGCTATCATATCCATAACATCGATAAGAAAACATGGACAGAATTCTATGTTTGTTACACATCTAAACATATCGATAGAGTTCAAATTACCTTTTCTGCTCTCGAGAGAATAGGCCAGATGCATGCAATAAGTCATAAGTTCTTGGATATGTATCAAATGGCTCACACCTGTTGGTAAGAAAAAAACAAATCAGAAAGGGACAGGATAAAACTACCCATAAGGAAATGCATTACTGCTAGTTATGAGTCATGAGAAAAGTAATGGCTTAACCACAAATCTTTATTAGATTATAATGACTTAATCATGAATGCTAATTAGATTATAAATAACCCGACTAAGATAAGAAATAGCAGAGTTGTAGGAAGAGCTGTCTCTTTCCGAACATAAAATTCCTTTCAAGTTATATATGTCACCTGTCATTTTCCTCACAAGCAAACTACTGTAGTTATGCCAAATTCTAGGTCACATGGATGAGAAAATTAAACTTAAACAAGACAGACAATATGAAAATGCAGAGGAAAACCAAATACATCAACATTCGATTGTGTTGGGCAACTTAATCAATTTACTTCAGCTGAATAAGACAGAACGTGGAAATGAAGAGGAAAACAGATACATCAACATTGATCAGAGTTGCAGAAAATTTCTTTCTTTATTTACAGCAAACTTTCAGCTCAACATTATTATGTAAATTTCAAAAAAAGAAAACTCAGTTGATGATACTAAAAATCAGAAAGATTTGAAATAGTGCATCGAGCATACCAGTCATGGGTCACTCCTATAAGTCCACGATCATATATTACTGGCAATGTGTTTGGCCCGCTGATTGGAACAACATTCATCACCCAACAATCAATTTGTTGATTGATCAGTGCAGCTGCAAACCTGAAACAAACTTGAGACAGATATTATACTGTGTAGCAACCGATCACCGTCCAAAAAGCAAAACTCATTGGAATCTGGGACTACAGAATGAATATAACCCTCATTTTTTCTCAAGGTTAGACTGAAGTAACGAACTCATGGAACAAAACTAAAAGAAACATGTAATCTAGAACATAAGTCATTGAAAGAAAGGATCACAATGATGAAGGTCTCTGTGCAGGTAAAAATTTGAAAGTTAATTCAAACAATAACGTAGAGTTACTTCATTTTAGTACAGTGGCACTACCATGTGGTCATCTACGGATGACATAAAATCTGATTGTGTTCATCAAGAGATGCCACACACAGTACTATAAATAATCAAAAAGTTGATATTCAAGGAATAATATTTGATCTTTAAAATGCTCTTACCTTTAAACCATATGCTAGGCATACATTGCAGAAAGGCACACATACAATATTGATAGGAATGTAGAAAAGGCAGACAAAAAGAATAACTAAATATTCCTAAATTGACAAACACGTAGAAAGAGAGGCATACGTGTGACGTATATTGCATTATATCTGTCAGAATAAATTGTTGAGAATGTGGATTTTGTGTTATCCATAATTACAGAAGCAGAAAAATCGAAGAGGATTAATTTAGGCAAACTTTACGTTGGCAGTGGATTTATGTCTGTATGACTAAGAACAACCATGAAGCAAGCGATAAAACTCTATTAGCTATATTCTCAATTCTCTGACATACTTGATTAACAATGTTTATTTATCATCAATTTGCAGAAGTATTCTACTAAGCATATAAGTTAAGACTAGTCCGCTGGAATAACTTTAACTCATCATCAGTCATCAAAATTGTACTAGTTTGGGTTTACATGAACTTGTCATTACTGCATCAAATACAATAGTCCTAGTTAACATCATGGAGTTGACAAGTATCAGTAAAATACTGCTGATTTTGAATTTTTTTTATACTTGAAATTGGTTTTGTACAGATGTTATTTGCAACACTTGAAAATACCGAATACCAGGACACAACAGTTCAGTTTGAGTTACTGCAAAGACAAAATACTCACCCTCCAAGACCAGCTCTCATGTCCATCACATTACGCAGCTCCATTTCTTTCCAACGGAAGATACGAATGTGACTCTCAACAATTTCATTCCAGTATGCTGATTCTGCCTTGAAAAGATCCTTTTTCGCTACATAAGCATCCATGTCAACTTCTTGGAGCCTTTGTGGAGGATTGTGAAGCCGAGTAGGCCATGAAGAAACATTTGCTTCAAATCCATTTTCAGGAAGGCGGGTGATGCATGTTTTTAGGTCAACATACCTGAGAGAAGCTTAAAAGAAGTTAAGGAGCTAGCAAAACAAATGAAGATGAATCGAGACCATTCAAGAAGCATTATAAATATGCAGTTGGCATTAGCATCAGTGAACGGATTCTTGCACCCTAGTCATGATTGTGTTGATACTTATACCCAACAAACCAAAATATAGAGCTTTTTAAGCACCCAAGAAACAAGTGCACCATTAAATGATTTCTTATGCCTAAAAAACTGTATTAAACTTGTTTTTAGTTTTTCACTGGCTAGTTTTACTTTGGGCAACGATGTTCATTTCCTTTATCTGGAGGTTTGAACACTAAAAGATGATACTTTATTGGTTGCACTCTCGTTGGAAAGATAAGCTGAAAAGTATGAAAATGGAGTTTAGAGGGATTGCAAGCTTGAAAATGCTTATAAAAATAATACAGAAAATATTGATGTGTAAAATTAATAAGTGAAAAAAAAATTGCAGGATCATGGGAAAAAAAATTATGTGGTACATTCATAAAAATCAAAGCGCATAACAGCCTTTCAAATTTCATATAGAAGCTTAAACTTAGTTTTCCGCTGTCATACATCGAACGGATATGATCAGTGAAAGAATATCATCTGTTGTCTTTTAATTCTGATACTGGGTAGCAAATGTTGCTTCAGCACCCAATGAGACATAACACCAGAAGAAGCATCATTTGGTGTTTGAGAAGGATTTTCCATCATTGTTGCATGTACAATAGGCAAGAAAATCAAGGATAAATCTGATGATGATCACTTGAGTATTTTGGTCAAGGAACTTTTTTTGGTAAGGACAATTATCATTGCACCTAGCATGCGATATCCAATTTAGCCCCACATTGTACGTGAGGAGATTTTAGTTAGTTTAGAAGGTTAGTGTAGCTCTATGACCATTAATTTTGACTTTAAGTATTTTGGGCAAGTGGTTCAGTCCTATCAGGTTAAGGTCAGTTACCCATCGGACCTGATAGCAACATAGCAAATGATTATTTATTAACCTTTCCTGCCACTAAGTAGCAATTTTAACTGAAAGTTAATGAAGATACCAAACTTTGTTTGGCTGATCCTCTGCATCACATAAAGGTGGTTGGACTCCAGAGTCACGATTCATGTAGCATGAATTATTCAAAGGCTTCTGCCATATGGCAATATAACCCTCCTTCTTCACAAGTTGCCAACAAATACTAGCTGTGAGGTCCTCCATATCTGTACATGAATCAAATGTGTCAGTCATACAATTATGGAAAGTGAAAGATGAATCTTATAAGAATTCAGAAGCACATTATGCAGAAACAAAAGGGTAAATTCCCAAATTATCCATGTGTGAGATGGTCTCTTCTCACTTTTCCTACTTGTGGTTAGAATCATCACAATTGGCATGTGCCATATTGTCACGAACGGTCGCTTCGCACCCGCAACAACTTCGTTCAACGAACCGTTCGTCGCTCACCCCAACATGTACAGCTGCTTGGCAGGATGTTTTCTCTTAGTTTTGGGTCATTTTGCTTGTAAAAATGTAAGTTCGAACTCGCTGCAGCGTTACAAAGCGACCGCTCACCGAACCGAGCAAAACAGCCCCAAAACAGCTCCGTTTTCGTGTGCCGCGGGCTGATTTCTGGAATCTGCCTCCGCTCACCAAAACGTCAGCCATCTCAGCCCCTAGGAACCCCCCGGGTGGCACAGGGCTGGATGGGGCTTCGGTTATACACCGGGCGTTGAACTCTCTTTCGCAAGTTCGCACGTGACCTTTACGGGGACTTGTGTTCGCGCTCGGGACCAGGTGAGCGGCTGTTTGTGGGCTTGCAGCTGTTCGTTCATCCTTGAAAGCCTTGTTTTTCCCCCTCTCCCTCTTTTCTCTTGTGCACACAAGGTGTTCGTCGAATTGCTTGTAAAGCTTCCCCTTTTCCGCGAGACTTCGGGACTTGTCCGTCGCTCGTTCTTTCGAACTAACCAACTTTCTCTTTTACAGGTCCTTCGGGACCTGCGAGAGGTTACAAAGTGGGCTGATCCTTGCGGAGCAAGATCGCAAGGGCGAAGCGCGACTTAGGCACCGCAAGCTAAGTTCGCGTCCTCGCCACGAGGGTGACTCGGAACTTGGGTAACGCAAGCTAAGTTCGCGTTTTAGCCGCAAGGGTGCCTCACGCCTTAGGCAATTCCAGCTAAGGCCGTGACATTGTGGTATCAGAGCCAGGTTAAGCACTTCGAGCGAGCAGCGAAGGAACTTCGCAATTTCGCCATGGCAAAGCATCGTGGCGAATCAAGCAAGACGGGGCAAGCCGGACCCTTGCCCCAAGCAGCCGCAGGTGGGCTGCATGTGCACACTCGCTCTCATGCTGTTGGAGCCGCTCAAGAGGAGCACGGCAACGAACGTGATGAGCGAGAAGTTGGCTACTCTCCGCGAGCGGAGGAAGCGCAATCTGGAGCGCTAACTGGGAAAAAGAGTCACAAGGAGAGACTCACAACGGCGGAAACCCGCCAGGATGTTCTTGAAGCGAGCGTGGAGGAACTCTACCACAGCCAACAAAGGCTTGTCGGGGTAGAGAGCTCGCAAGAGGAAGCGGAGTCTAGGATCGATAAGGTCGAGGCCCTAGTCGACCGACTGTCGGATGACACCAAAGACTCCGTGCAGCACCTACAGGAAGTGGTGGCGGAACTCTCTTCAAGGGTGGCTATGCTCACGAGAGCACTAAATGCGGGAGGAAGCAACACCCGCGTTGCACCACCACAAAACTTGAGGGCACCCGAGCCTCATGGTTATGGAGGGGCCAGAGATGCCAAAGAGCTCGAGAATTTTCTGTTCGACATGGAACAATACTTTCGAGCTACGAGGCCCGATTCTGAAGAAACCAAAGTTTCTATAGCAACAATGTATCTGAACGGAGATGCAAAACTTTGGTGGAGAACCCGTTGGGAGGAGATCCAACAAGGTCGGTGTCGAGTTGACACATGGGAGGACTTGAAGCGGGAGTTGCGAACTCAGTTCCTACCGGAGAACACCGAGTTCGTCGCAAGAAGGAAGTTGAGACAACTCCGCCAAAATACTTCCATCCGAGACTACGTGAAGCAATTTTCTGCGCTAATGCTGGACATCCAAGACATGTCCGAGAAGGATAAGCTGTTCAGCTTCCTTGATGGTTTGAAGCCATGGGCGCAACAAGAACTACATCGAAGGAATGTCGCCGATTTGGTCGGGGCAATTGCTGCCGCAGAAAGGCTCACCGACTTTGTTTCCTCAGAAGACCCGGGAAGAAGAAAACAATCTTCAAGCAATCGCCCTCCAAAATATTCTCGAGGGAAGGAGCTCGGGGGCGAACAAAAGAAGAAGAGTTCCCACAAAGGGCCAAGCCCGAAAGGCAAGGCCCCGAAACCTGGCGGATGCTTCTTGTGCGGAGGGCCGCACATGGTGAGGGAGTGCCCACAAAAACAGGCACTCAACGCTTTAACAGCTTCCATCCACCCCCCCAAATCGGACAAGGGCAAGGCTGTCGCTCTTAGTTCGAGTAGTTCTGAATCCAGCAGCGACGGCGAGGAGTCGCAAGGACCCCGGATGGGAGCAATGCGTTTGTTGAACGCCATGCGGGGTCAAGTGGGGGAGAACACGAAGACAAGACTACAAAAAGCAGGAACTGGTGAGCTGATGTACGTGGACATCAAGCTAAATGGCCAAACAACCCGTGCTATGGTGGACACGGGTGCCACCCACAACTTTATTGTCGATTCAGAAGCAAAGCGACTTGGGCTGATCTTGGAGAAGAGCCCAAGCCGAATGAAGGCGGTGAACTCGGAGGCCAGGCGAATCTCCGGGTTGGCGAAGGGAGTTCCCATCAAGATCGGAACATGGAGCGGGAACACCAACATGATGGCAGTGCCACTGGACGACTTCCAAGTGATTCTTGGAATGGAGTTCATGCACGCAGCGAAGTTGGTGCCAATGCCATTCCTAAACTCCTTGTGTATGATGGGGGGTGACGATCCCTGCGTGGTTCCCGTCTCTCGGAGAGGAACCAAGGAACCCCAACACATATCAGCTTTGCAACTGAAGAAAGGGGTGCGAAAAGGTGAACTAACATTCGTGGCAGCTATGAAGCTAGAGCCGCTCGACAAGATGGCCATTCAAGAACCTGCTGCGGTGGCGAACGTCCTGAAGGAGTTCAATGATGTTATGCCACCCGAGTTGCCGAAGACTCTTCCACCACGCAGAGGCGTAGATCATAGCATCGAGCTGGAGCCAGGAGTGAAGCCTCCAGCGAGACCACCCTACCGCATGCCCCCGCCAGAGTTGGCTGAACTCAGAAAGCAGTTAGGTGAACTGCTAAGCGGTGGTCTCATCCGCAGCTCTAAAGCACCATTCGGAGCTCCAGTCCTCTTCCAAAAGAAACAAGATGGGAGCCTCCGACTATGCATTGATTATCGAGCCCTCAACAAAGTGACGGTGAAGAACAAGTATCCCATCCCGCTCATCGCGGACTTGTTCGACCAGTTGGGCAAGGCCAAGTATTTCTCGAAACTCGACCTTCGGTCGGGGTACTGGCAGGTGCGCATTGCTGAAGGCGACGAAGCGAAGACTACCTGTGTGACCAGGTATGGAGCGTTTGAGTTCCTGGTGATGCCTTTCGGCTTAACCAACGCTCCGGCCACGTTCTGCACTCTCATGAACCAGTTATTCAAGGAGTATTTGGACAAGTTCGTGGTCGTCTACTTAGACGATATCGTCGTCTACAGTCAAACGCTCGAGGAGCATGTCAAGCACCTACGGACAATTTTCAAGGTTCTCAGGGAGAACACTTTGTTCGTGAAAAGGGAGAAATGTTACTTTGCCCAAACGGAAATCTTATTCTTGGGGCATCGAATCGGTGATGGCTCCATTCGGATGGACAAATCAAAGGTGCAAGCAGTTGCGGAATGGCGAACTCCAAAGAAGGTGCCAGAGTTGAGATCCTTCCTTGGTTTCGTCAACTACTATCGACGCTTCATAGCGGGGTATTCGAAGCGTGCAACTCCACTGACGGAGTTACTGAAGAAGGAGCAGCCTTGGAAGTGGTCTGACAAATGTGAAACAGCATTCCAAGATCTGAAGGCTGCTGTTCTGGAAGAACCGGTGCTCAAATTGCCGGACTATGGGGAGCCCTTCGAAGTCCATACAGATGCTTCAGACTTCGCTATTGGGGGAGTGCTCATGCAGGAGGGTCATCCGGTGGCCTACGAGAGCCGCAAACTCAACGAGACCGAGCGGCGGTATCCGGTGCATGAGAAGGAGATGACGGCGGTGATCCACTGTCTACGGGTTTGGCGACACTATCTTCTCGGATCACGATTTGTGCTGAGAACAGACAACATCGCTCTGAGCTATTTCCAAACTCAGAAGAAACTCTCCCCAAAACAAGCACGATGGCAGGACTTCTTGGCCGAATTTGATATGGCAATGGAGTATAAACCTGGGAAGGCAAATGTCGTGGCCGATGCATTGAGTCGGAAAGTGGAGCGCATGAATGCCATACAATTGGAGGGCGGAGGCCAAGCAAGTCAGTTGCACTCCAACTTCCTTTCCAGGATCAGGGATGGACTGTATAGTGACCCCCAGGCAGTCATCCTGATGCAGCTCATCAAAGAAGGCAAGGCACGACGATTTTGGGTCCAGGAGGGACTTGTTTACACAAAAGGGAATAGGGTTTACGTTCCCCGAGTGGACAATTTGAGGCGTGAACTCTTAAAAGAGTGTCATGATTCCCTTTGGGCTGGACACCCAGGTATTCACCGAACATTGGCTCTCGTGGAGAGGGCCTTCTACTGGCCAAAGATGGGGATTGACGTGGAGGAATATGTTCGAACGTGCCTCACTTGCCAACAAGACAAGGCAGAACAACGGAAGCCGGTGGGACTTTTGGAGCCGTTGCCCGTGCCAGAGAGGCCGTGGGAGAGCATTTCCTTGGACTTCATATCGAGCTTGCCACTTGTAGGGAGACTCGGATCGATACTCGTGGTGGTCGATCGGTTTTCAAAGTATGCAACGTTCATTGCTGCTCCCCTACACTGTTCAGGAGAGGAGGCGGCCAAGCTGATGATGAGAGATGTGGTGAAGTATTGGGGAGTCCCGCACAACATCATTAGTGATCGAGATGCTCGGTTCCTGGGACGATTTTGGACCGAGTTATTCAAGTTGTTGGGGTCAAAGTTATACTTCTCCACAAGCCTCCACCCCCAGACGGATGGCCAGACTGAAAGGATAAACTCTCTCTTGGAGCAATATCTTCGGCACTACGTGAGTGCCAACCAACGAGATTGGGTGAAGTTGTTGGACATTGCCCAATTCTCCTACAACTTGCAGCGGAGCTCTGCGTCCAACAAGAGCCCCTTCGAGATTATTACAGGACAACAACCGTCGACTCCGCACACCATGGCAATTGGATACACTGGGAGTAGCCCGTCAGCTTACCATTTCGCAAAGGAGTGGCACCGAAATGCAGATATTGCGCGGGCTTACTTGGAGAAGGCGGCAAGAAGAATGAAGAAGTGGGCAGACTTGGGAAGGCGACCGCAAGAGTTCAAGGTCGGCGATTTGGTGTTGGTAAAGCTTCAACCAGCATCCCTCCAATTCTTCCGGAACAAAATCCACAAGGGATTGGTGCGCAAATATGAAGGGCCCTTCCCAATTATCAGCAGGGTAGGCAATGTTTCCTACAAGTTGCAGCTGCCGGCGTGGTTCAAAATTCACAATGTTCTTCACGCCAGCAACCTGAAAGCCTACCACTCGGATCCGCAAGATGCATCACGAAGTATACCAACTCGGCTACCCCCCACCACTGCCTCCTACGAGAAGCGAGTTGAAACAATCCTGGCGGACCGTAAGATAAAGCTACCCAATGGAGCTGAACAGACGGAGTATTTGGTGAAGTGGCGAAAGCTTCCCCGAACCGAAGCCAGCTGGGAGCCAGAGGACGCCCTACGGCATGAAGAAGCAATCGTCAACAACTATCAACAAGCGTCGACGAGGGCGTCGACAGTTTAAGTGGGGGAGAATGTCACGAACGGTCGCTTCGCACCCGCAACAACTTCGTTCAACGAACCGTTCGTCGCTCACCCCAACATGTACAGCTGCTTGGCAGGATGTTTTCTCTTAGTTTTGGGTCATTTTGCTTGTAAAAATGTAAGTTCGAACTCGCTGCAGCGTTACAAAGCGACCGCTCACCGAACCGAGCAAAACAGCCCCAAAACAGCTCCGTTTTCGTGTGCCGCGGGCTGATTTCTGGAATCTGCCTCCGCTCACCAAAACGTCAGCCATCTCAGCCCCTAGGAACCCCCCGGGTGGCACAGGGCTGGATGGGGCTTCGGTTATACACCGGGCGTTGAACTCTCTTTCGCAAGTTCGCACGTGACCTTTACGGGGACTTGTGTTCGCGCTCGGGACCAGGTGAGCGGCTGTTTGTGGGCTTGCAGCTGTTCGTTCATCCTTGAAAGCCTTGTTTTGCCCCCTCTCCCTCTTTTCTCTTGTGCACACAAGGTGTTCGTCGAATTGCTTGTAAAGCTTCCCCTTTTCCGCGAGACTTCGGGACTTGTCCGTCGCTCGTTCTTTCGAACTAACCAACTTTCTCTTTTACAGGTCCTTCGGGACCTGCGAGAGGTTACAAAGTGGGCTGATCCTTGCGGAGCAAGATCGCAAGGGCGAAGCGCGACTTAGGCACCGCAAGCTAAGTTCGCGTCCTCGCCTCGCCACGAGGGTGACTCGGAACTTGGGTAACGCAAGCTAAGTTCGCGTTTTAGCCGCAAGGGTGCCTCACGCCTTAGGCAATTCCAGCTAAGGCCGTGACAATATGGCCCTTGAGCAGAATAGCAGATTATATTTTCTGTTGGCCATCCATGGTATGGATGAACAAATACCCTTCAGGAAGACTCTTCTAAAACATATTGCACTTACTACTCTCTGGCTGCAGTAGAACCTTTCATTTCTAAAACTTACTATCATGTTTAGGACACTTCAGGGATGCTCCCTGGTTGATGAGTCTAAACTGCATGAAAAAGTAAAGATATACCTACAGCACAAAAGTCTGGCAGGTTTGAGGCAATCGCTCTCATCTGAATTAGATCAGATAGGAAATTGGGCAATAAGCTTCAGAGGGTGGTCAGAGGTCCATGGCTGATCATATCATCATAAAGTTTCCTCAAGTCTCCATGAAAACCTTCTGGGATGATACATGCTAGATGTATTGACAGGAAAAAGTTTGGATGATTATACAGTATAATAAATAGATGGTTTGGAATTGCACTACCTAGGCACGCCACACATCACAAGCTAATGATGATAGCAATGAAACTACAAAAGCCAATTTATTATTTCATTGAAAAAGAATAGGCTATTCAAAACATCATTTTTTCATCACTTAGTGGATGGACGAAAAAATATCATAATCATTGACAACAGAAAGCTTATATTATGCAGAACTGTACCCAGGTTAAATTATTGATTTCCAACATGCTAGGAGGTTTATGGGATTTTTTGAATGCCTTGACTTGACCAGTGATGTCATCTTGTATAGAGCTTAATGAGGGCAAAAATCCATGTACCAACTCCAGATAGTTGTTCCACTATGGTTTGTTGTTCTTGTTGTTATTTATGAGACTACAGATTCTCCTTGGAACCTTACAACCCTATCATTGCTTAAGAAATATTGAGTTGCAGCCTGTGAATTTTATGGTACAATATAGACAATACATAGACTAAATGGAATTATAATTTAGGAAGGAGATACCTTTCCATGCCTCCTGTTGGATCTCTTCATGCTTATAAACAGGTTGTGCTGCCCAAACAAAGTACCCTCCAGCTCTGAGTAATCTGTTGACCTCAAGAAGCAAAATCCCATCTTCACCAAAAGTATCGATAAATAAATCAGTTGATTAGTAAATTATTTTGAACATTACAGTATAAAAAATTCAAACTTTTATTAGGTTAATATCTCTGATATGAAAAGGAAAAGTGATTCGGGTCTTGTACAACTATTACATAACTATACGGCTTGATACCTTTTAGTTTGAAAAAAAAATTATATTGAAGAGAAAATCTAAAATGCGCAGCAAGTGAAACTTAAAACAGTGTGCATTTTCAGTCTATGATACATCAAAGGAGGCATAGCACAACACTTGAACTATCCCAAGAATGACATGAAGAAGCATGCTTTTAGAACGAAGAAGAGCAAGACTTAGTTACATGGGTCTTAAAAATAGTGGACAAATATCTAATTGATAACCGGCTTCCAAGGATATATCGGGTCTAGTTTAGGTCTCTAACAGAAAACCTGAGTTACATAATAAAAAAGTCAATCATACTCATAAAGAATTCCCTATGCTACCTTGGTGGAAATGTTGAATGTAATATGCAATTTTATTATCACATTTTTATAAGAAGATTACTTTGAATCTTGTCTTCTTACATACAACTAATGAATCAAATTGAGTTTCATACAAAAGTGAAAATCTGTAACATGTTCTTATAATGAAACCAGAATTAGTAGTAATAGATAACTACATTACTTGAACAACAACTAAAAATGCAAATTATAACTAAAATATGCCACAGTCATCAGAAAAATCTGAGTGCTAAATTGAAGATTCTTTTTGCAGTTATTCTTTAACAAACATTATAAAGCACTTCTTAGGTCACTTAGGAGTATGTGTGTATTTGGATAATAAAATAAGCCAAAGGTATTTTTAAACAATTTCTACAGAGCCTGACAAGTAAATGCAAGAAAAAAGATATAGGTATGATGGTGTCAGTTCTTAACACAAAATGTTTCGATACTTTCAAGTACAATACTTGCGATTATATTGTGTGTCCCTATATGCTCCAATAATGATAAATACGAATTACTGAGAATATGTTTCAGGGAACTAAAGAATAACATACCATCACGGGTCCAGTTTATTCTACATCTTGAACAATGAATTAGATCAAATGCCTGGCTTGGATATGGCAAACGGTGTGTTGCAAAAGCTGCGACCATAGCAGGCACACCACGTTCAAGAGCAAATTGAATCTGATTTTCATGAACATCTTTTGGAGCCACAGACATGGTGATCACATTGCGTGAGAGTAGAAAGGCACCAAAACTAGCTACACCACACCCAACATCTAGGGCAACTCGTGTGTGATTGCCAAATGCAATATCTGGAACCATCTGCATATCTAGTGAAAGAAATAAGCACACAGATAATAGATACAGAGAGAAACCTAAAAGCATCAGCAAAATTAAAGTCTAAACATCTTTGGACTTATGAAAACTATAGTACCCGAGAAATCTGATCCAGATATTGATTTGCTCCATGGATAAATTGGGTCCCGCCTCCTGGGAATTTGAACTTATCTTTGTCCCTAGAGATCCAATTTTGTCCTCCTTTGTCTTCGACCAAGCGTGTGTGTGGTACGTTGCTATACCATACCTGATATTGCAGCACAACAGGATATCTATAGTAAGAAAAATACGAGAAGGAAAAATACAGGAATATTAATTACAGATAATCAAAAGTTCACTATGCTGATTATGTCTTGCTGATTAAAGTATTAAACAATATAAAACATGCAATTATAAAATGGAAAAGAGTCATCTAAGAGAGAGCTTATGGAAACCAGTACCAAATAAAAATTACCCATGCTTGTCAATGATATCTCGAGCTATCACAAATATGCAGCAGTAAACTGAGTCAATAGAAGCGAATCATAAGCTACGTCTACCACAAGAAGAAGGATCAAGTCGCCTGAAGCAATCAATTATCCAACAAAATTCGGCATGAGAGAGTTCCCAACCTCATCTCTGCTCTGGGGCCATGGAATTGGTTTCTTGTAGTCTTGTGGCGCCTGAACTACACAATCCAACCCCTTCCCCGCGAGTGGACAATGCCGCTCGAATCTCTCCCCTCGCTCTGTGGAATTGAGCTTCTTGATGGCCTCCTCGTTATCCATACAAGGGATCCACTCCCTCATCTCCTGCGGACACACCTTAAACTTATCTATCTTCACCCTAACCCTCCTACCCCCCTCCCCGCTCCCCATGCCCGCCGTCTCATTAATCGCCGACCCCTCGTCATCCCATCCGTCGGCCATATCAGGATCAAGCTCCCCCGTGTCGAAGCCCACGCTCATCGTGCCGTTCGCATCCACGATCCCGACCTTCCGCGCCTCCGGCGGCGGCGAGGACGGGGGCAGATCAGCATCGAGCGGCGGCGGGGCGTCAGCGTCGCCGGGAAGGAGGGTGGTGTTGGAGGTGAGGGCGGAGACGTCGAGGGTGAGGTTGGCGTTGGGGGAAACGGCGACGGAGGGGGAGGCGAGTCGGTCAGAGGCGCCGCCGCTGGTGAAGAAGACGAGCTGGGGGTAGGAGTCGGACCAACGACGGCCGAGGTAGAAGGAGACGATGGCGGTGAGGGCGAGAGCGGAGATCTTGACGAAGAGGCGGGAACTGAAGAGCTCGGCGAAGCCTTTCGTCATGCTTCTTCCGAGCTCGAGGTCGAGACGGAGAGCGGGATGCGAAGAAGGTGTGATATGAAGCTTCGGATCTGGTGTTGGGGCGACGATGGCGTTCGACGCACCGATCGCCGAGTTCGGATCTGACGATGTTACTGCCACTCTCAAGGAAGCGGGATTCGTCCCCAATTTATTGACCGCGGTGTCGTTTGTGGGGATGAGAAGGGATGGTTAAGATGATGAACGGACATTGACGTTGACATTAGGTACTGTAATAATGTTGATTACGAAGTTTTTCTTCCTTGAAAAAAAGGAAAAATATTTGTTAAGTGTTAAAAGCAAATATTTTACTATAGAGATTAATTATATATTATTCTGTACTTAGATTCTATTAATATTATGATCTTTATATTTAAAATTTTTATATTAAATTTTTTATAGTTATAAAAATAAAATAAATAATTTTATTTATCTTGAGATTATCAATTATATTGATAAAAAATAAAATATATGACATCATCGATGTAAAAGTGAAGGTAAAAAGATAATTTTTTTATTTTTTTTAATAAAAAGAATATTAAATTTATATTTTTATCTATCACTTTCATATAAATCCTGATCTCACGTTTTATATTTTTCATCAATTAATATAATTGACAACGTAAAATGTGTAATATATAATTAGCTTATGTATGGGGTGTATAGCCTATCTTATTTCAAAAAATAAGATTTGAGACGAGTTATCATAATTCAAAATAAAATCAAAATCTAGATTGACTATAATCTGAATTACCAGTCAAATACCTCTTATATAGTTTAGAAACCTGATTTTGATGGTTTGGTATTGTTTAAGCCAGTAAAATAACAGGACAATAGTGTAAAATTATAGGTTCATCATGAAATATTTATATTTTTACAATTATATTGTAATAGACTCACATATCAAAGATTATGATTTAGGATATCAATAAGAAATTTTTACATCCAAAGTATTAGTTTAGTAATAATGTACCAAATCAACTTGTTTAGAATAACCTCAATTATTTCTTACACGTTGTCAGTGTCCAAATTATTTCTTAAAGCCCAACACGATTCAAAAAGACATCAACTACATCTATATATTATTTTTTGATCAACTGATAAACCATTTTTGTGTTGGGAAATTCTAATTATTTCATGTCAAACTAATTAATCATTATTTATGTAGCCATGATAATGATCATATTATAGGATAACTAGTCATCTTTTATTTGAGTGCCATTATATTAGTTTGTTCTATGCATGCCATAATAACACGTCAAGACTAACTAATCTTTTAATAGGACTACGCTTATACCTATTTTATACAAAGCATTGGCTCACTTTTATCTGCATGAACATGAGAGATTATGTGGTGAGATAGAATACAAATTGAATTCAGATGGATTATATTGGGCATAGCATCTTGAGATCTGAGAATGGTTTTTTAATCTTTACAGGCGGCAATAAATTAGTTTTATAGTCTAATCTCATTGTTAGGAAAATTCAGTAACATTGGATGATTTATACAAAGATCATACGAATTTTTTATTAGTCATTATATAAATGAATATAAAAATATAAAAATAAAAAAATATGAATTTGATTACTATGCAAAAATAACATTTTATATCTGATAAAAAGGAGAAGAATATTTCATGAAATATTATTTTACAAACAACTCATGATAATTTTTTTTAGACTGATATCTACGTGGATAAACCAAAGGGATAGATCTTATTTTCTTTATACCAATTAAGTTGTATAGTTATGTGTCAAACTATCTTTGATTGAGAATATTTTTTGCATTACAAATGTCAGGTCTTATCGACTTATATGTTTTAGACATGTCTTATGACTTACGTGATGATGAATATTTTTTTGAGATGGTCATTCGGGCATCTTGTGACTTATGTCGTGACTGTGATGATCGTTGTAAGTATAAAATGATTTTTTCATGCATCTGTCGGGATCCAGTCATATTCACTGAAAACTACCGTTTAATTGGACAGGTCACGTGGGACCATTCACACTGATGTGGGTCCCAATGATGCAGGACGAACGGGTCTCGAATATCTTAAGAATCGCGTCGCAACGGACACAGTTGAGACCTAGCCCCGCTTGTTAGAATTCGTTGCCGTTTTTGCGAGCCGGGCCGTGCGTTGTTGGCCACAACGGAATTTGACGACCATCCAATGGATTGTCTCCACGTGGCAGCACGTTCTCCCACACTCCATGGCCCGGCTTTATAAAGAGAGACCCGGGCGATCTCCTCTTCCTCCGCCCCCTTCTCCTGACAGCCGGATGACGAAGCTTTTTCTCCTCTCGATGCCGATCTCCTTTCGTCGGGCCAGGAACGCGGCGGTCCGATCCCGGACTCCTTCGAGGTAGTGTTCTTTCATTCCTTTCTTTCCTCTCCCTTCCGCAGTGCATCGTCTTTGCAAAAGTTCGTGATTGTCCTGGACACTGGACAACGTTCCCCGTCTTCTTTGATCGTACATTGCAAACCGATATTTGGAATTAATGAGACTAGGTACAAAAGAGTTAATCTAGTGTTTTATTTTCTCTGTTGGTTGCCGATGATTTCTTATTGGATCCGAATCAAGAAGGGAAGGAACACATTTACTTTGCTTTTTTAATCGAATATATTTGATTAGATGGGAGGGTTGCTAGTTCATCTGCGATTAATATGTTTCACAATCCCATTATGGCGATCATTGCTGATCTGTTACTAGAACACCATGGTCGATAACCAATATGATTGTAGTTATCATAATTCATTACTTAGATCCATCTTTTGCAACTAGTGAAGGAATGAAGTGTTGTTTAAGGAGGACACGATAAACCTGTTGTGGTTTAGTTGCTTCCCTTTTTATGTTAAATGATATGTCTACCATCGGTTCTATTCCTTATATGTAACTATACATACTTAGGTACAAGTGGTTTTCTTGATAGATGTAATATTTGCTTTACTGTGTTATTATTGGAGGCTGGCTATAAGCATATTGATTGATGGAAGGGTTGCTAGATGGGAGGGTTGCTAGTTCATCTGCGATTAATATGTTTCACAATCCCATTATGGCGATCATTGCTGATCTGTTACTAGAACACCATGGTCGATAACCAATATGATTGTAGTTATCATAATTCATTACTTAGATCCATCTTTTGCAACTAGTGAAGGAATGAAGTGTTGTTTAAGGAGGACACGATAAACCTGTTGTGGTTTAGTTGCTTCCCTTTTTATGTTAAATGATATGTCTACCATCGGTTCTATTCCTTATATGTAACTATACATACTTAGGTACAAGTGGTTTTCTTGATAGATGTAATATTTGCTTTACTGTGTTATTATTGGAGGCTGGCTATAAGCATATTGATTGATGGATTACATATACATCATGGATAACATATGTAACATGGATTGCTTTACTATTGTCTCACTTCCGATGTGGGATTATAATGGGGTGTTATGATGCATATACAGCTTTCAAGTACGATTTGAACATATATATACTAGTTAATGTTGCTTCTTGATCTGTTTTTCCTACTGGATGTTGGCATACGATGTGTTCGTTTGGGTCTTATGTGTGGAGTCAGCTGTCTATTATGTGATATCTGGTAATATTTAGAGAATTTTATAAGACCAAGTCATGATAATTTAGCAAAATTGGCATTTGAACAGTTGCATAAGCCTGTGACCCGCACTGAAACACAGAGACACTTGTTCATTATTGCATTTCTTAGCATCCTTCTCTGGATAATGGTGGATTTTCTGTAATATGTCCATAATCGAAGTGCATTTTTGTGTTTTGATATGCTCTATCTGAATTGAATCCTAAAAAGTTGCACTGTTTTGAATATAATCACTTCTTTGTTGAAAGCAGTCTTCAAACAGTTGACAAACTTGTCTTGAACATGTACAATACCCTGCTTTTTGTTAGCACAGTCGATTGATTATGTACAATATATATGTTGCTGGTCGTGATCCATGTTCATCTACACAGCATCCTTACTGATCGGCTAGCATGCCTTAGCAAAACTCCGGTTTCTATGTAACAAGATGTCATAGTCACTGTAAGGGATTGCTAGAAATGCAAGCACCGTCAACCTTTCACCCTTCAAATTCAGATATTTGCATAGACAGTTGAAGAAGCTTAAACCTAGTAAATTTATGTTTGGATCAATTAAACTTGGCTATTTCTCCACTATTAGCTCTGACTTCTTTGATTATGCTAATTTTCAGGTTCAGAAAGTTCTCTTTATTTATATTACCCTCTTACATTAGATGATCCTTGGAACAAACACAATTTTAGAACCCAGAGCTAGTAAAAAGTCAATTGATGGGACATAGATGGGAATTATATGTGAGGGTGCATATATTATATGGTGGAAAGGAAAGACACCTTCAAATTCAACAGCTTTAGCTAATCACATTGCTAAATCTGAAGCATTTTTATTGAAAACTCTATGTTTAAGTAAAGTAGCACACTCTGAGAGGTGAGAATGTTGATGATATTTAGAATGAAAATTGATTTTTGCTAGATTGGAGCACGATTAAAATATAGGAATTACTGGAAGAAGATTAAACTAAGTTTGCTGCATTGTCTTGGTAAAACTATAGGACCGGTACAAAATAAATAGGTGCTGAAGGATGAATGCTTACGAATTTTTTGGGGAAGCCAAGATACGCATAAGAGGTTTGGATGTGCAAGTTTTGGCTGGGAATTTTGGGATGCAAATACACAAAGATGAGAGAGAGGTTCTTCGAAGCCAAATGCACGGAGTTGATCGTATAATTTGGGGCTTACAACGGTTTTGATGCCCACAGAATACACTGGTAATCACATTGGCCTTCGACGTGGAAGAACTCATTGTTCTACAAATCTTTTTTTTTTACTGGTATTTCACTAATAAAGCTACATTTAGCATTGGTATTCTAAGTTTCTCTGTTCTTGCTATCCGTTAGCAGAATCTCAGGTGCTATCAGTCAGGCTTTGCCTTCCAACAACACTAGGAAGGGCTAGGCTTTACTAAATTTGCTGGGCTGAGGAGCCTTTAATCTTATGCATGGATGATGTTTTTTGTCTGTTTCGTGTGGTTTTGGTTCCTTAATTGCACATTGTTAAGTGAGTCATTTCTACTCATTTTAAGGATGTAGTTGCATTAGCACATTGCCGTAGAAGAGCCTTTTCCACAGTCTAAGGGAGCTGTTGCATAGAGTTTTGTTTGTTTATTTATCCTTTGATATTAAAAGATTTTCCTGAATATGAGGAATGATGATTTTTTTTTTTTTTTTGGGGAATGACGAAATTTTGGTTCCTTGTGTCATTTTTTGTTTGCTGCAGAGTACCAATTTCAGAACCCTACTTCATCGCATATTGTGGATTATTCCACATCGTTCATACGGTTGTTTTTGTTAAGAGTAGAAGACACCAACCTGTTGATTGGAAAAACATAACTATTGATGATTCATAATTTGCGATTGCATAGATAGCCTGAAAGACATGCATGAAGATCAGCAAGTGAAACCTAAGCAAACGACCTCTTGCTACCACGCTGGCCATTGAGACCTGATAGTTACTATAGATAGGGTGGTGACGGTGACAGCTGGTAGGACGATGGCGGAGATGGCACCTGCCGTGAAGGAGATGGCTGCCCCTGCGCTGGTGGTGTTTACCGTCGTGGTGGACCCCGGCCACGGTAAGGAGGCGGTTGGTAGCTTCCTGCCGGTGGTGTCGATCCATATGTCGGTGGCGGGTAACCGTAAGATGGTGGAGTTGTCGATGGGGAAGGTGGTCTTCTTCCATGAGATGGTGGTGATGGAGGTCCATACTGGGGTGGTGTTTGTCCTCGCCGCGGTGGAGATGGTCGTGCATGTGGTGGAGACGGTGGTTTCTTTGGTGCATGACCATGGTGCGGTGATGGTGGCTTTCCATGAGGTGGTGGTGGAAGCCGTGCATGTTGCGGAGGTGGATGTCTCCGGTGAGTTGGAGGTGGTGGTTGCCCATACTGTGGCGGAGGATGCCTGTATTGTGGTGGGGGCCTTGCATGTGGCGGAGGTGATTTCTTTGGTGCATGTTCATGGTGCGGTGGAGGTGGCAGCTTGCCATACGGAGGTGCTGAATGCGGGGGAGATGGTTGTCTGTGTGGTGGTTTCTTTGGTCCTCCATGACCATGGTGCGGTGAAGGTGGCTGCTGGCCATAAGGAGGTGGTTGACGGCCATAATGTGGTGGTTGTGGTTGCCGTCCCTGTGGAGGAGGTGGGTGTCTCCTGTGAGTTGGAGGGCATTTGTGGGAGGGTGGTGGTGCTGGTTGGCCATACTGTGGCGGTGGCGGTGGTTGGCCATACTGTGGTGGTGGCGATGGCTGTCCATACTGTGGTGGTGGTGATGGCTGTCCATATTGTGGTGGCGGTGGCGGTGGTTGTGGTTGCACCCTGGGTAGAGGTTGCCCGTAATGAGGTGGCGGTACTATGTGATGAGGTGGGGGTTTTCTGTGATAGGGTGGCCTATGGCCATGATGAGGTGGAGACGGTGGTGGACCTCCCTGCCGTGGAGGTGGTCGACCATACTGTGGTGGCGGCTGTCTGTAGTGAGGTGAAGGGTGGCCTGGTGAGGGTGAGGGTGGTGAGTACCTATGGTGCGGCGACTTACGAGCAGGTGGTGGTGGCCTGTGAGACGGTAATCCGCCATGTCGGGGAGGTGATGGTGGCCGTCCATACTGCGGCGGAGATGGTCGGCCATACTGCGGTGGTGACTGCCCGTACGGAGGTGGAGGTGGCTGGCCATGGTGGGGTGTAAATGGTTGGCCGTAGACAGGTGGGTATGCGTAATAAGGCGATGCAAGATAACGCTCATCTTGTGTGGAAGCAATGGCAGGGGAGCAAGTACCTGACCTTAGGACTACCGCCACTGCCAACCAACACATGGCTTCCAGATAAACTCCCCTCATCTTGCCCTTCCTCTTTCACCTCCCCTGTGAGCAGATGCAACGGAGGGTGGCTTAGATTATATAGCACAGGCGACCAATGTGAGACGAGACGATCACAAAGCTGGAACCTTTGTCTCTACCTCCATCTCCATGCACATGATCTCATTTATGTCAGGGAGGCTGTATTCCACTGAAAGCCCTCTGCGCATGACACACAAAGGGGGAGAGCCCTCAGGTGACCGACGAGTGTAGTATGGAGCTTCTAATAGTACCAAGGCATGGATTCATGCAGAGTGTGGGGGAGGGAGGGAGCAGGTTCTGTTTCCGGTCGTGACAAGAGCTCTGCCCTAAAGTAAGGCAAGGGTGCAGTAATTGTTTTGGCTGTTTCCTCGGGTCACCACCACCTTGTGTGCATTGAATGGGCCTAGTGGGTGGCGTTAAATGACATGCCTTGGGCTCAGACAAGGCTGGCTTATGCATACTGGACTGCCGCAAGCACGTTCACTAATGATGGCAATATGGGTTAAGCTACTGAGCCTTGGACTGAAACCCGAGACCGCACCAGGCAATTGTGTGGTCCAAGTGGTGTTAGCTTGCTTGCCAGCTATACACAGCGACCGGGTGTGGGTTTCATCTGTCACGAGCTTATTGTTTCCAAGCATTCTTTTCTTCACCTGCAGGGACTGGCCCTTTTAAGGGTGAAGAAAGTGCTCGAAGTAATGACGACGCTGTATCTACTGCAGCAGTAGCAGAGCAGAGGTGGAAAAGGTGCAGTTGAATGTGGTGATGATGTGGGCCAAAACCATTAGGTTCCGGCGGTTCCAGGGTTTGATGACAAGAATGGTAGACAGCCATGTCGTCACAAGCCGCGGGAAATTAGATTTAGAATTGCATGAGATTGGAATCGCAAAGTAAGTATTGCAATTTCATATGATATTGAAAATTCGATCTCACCAAGGTACGATACAAGCGTTTCGAAAAATATTGATCCGTTCATATATGCATATGTATATGTATATATATATATATATATATATATATATATATATATATATATATATATATATATATATGTATGTATATATATATATATATATATATATATGTATGTATATATATATGTATATATATATATATATTAAATTGAGATGACATCGTCTCGTTTTTTCTCCCAACGCAGGGAGAAGAAACCGCAAGGAGAACATGCAGTTTCTTTTTTTCATCGAGACTTCTTCTCTCCACGTAGATAAAAAAAAATCGTCGATGACGTTAAGACCTCGTCGCCTCAAACGAGGAGGAAATGACATCTCATCTGTATCGTCTGATAACGAATGATTTATGTATCGATCTAGTGATAGATTAATATGTATTGCTCGATAACAGATGATTCATGTATCAATCTGTTGATATATTAGTATGTATAGCTCGATACCATTTGAAATTAAAATTCTTGTTGCAAAGCCGATGGACCGAGCCTTCACATACGGTATGTTTGGGGCCGGTATGTTTGGGGCATGGGTACATTTGATCCATCTCAGTCTGGTATGGGAACAAGCTTGCACTTACTCTGTTCACGACCAATTTAATTCTTCACATGCACAATTGCAAGAGCGGGTGAGTTAGGGGCATATCTATATACTATGAAGAGTAAATTTTAAAATAGCGAATTTTTCGGAAAAGTTTTTCTTTGAATTTTTGTTTTTTAAGTAAAGGATGTCTCATTTTTCACTTATCCTGCAGAACGTTCTTATTTATTTTTTGATTTCAACATTGTTCCTCCTTACTTTTTCCCCTCTTATTTTTGTAGTGGTTTGTCTCTTGGTTCTATCAATAAGTCAAGAATTAATCCAACGAATAAAATGAAACTAAATTAATGATTAAAAACATTTGAATTTATAATTAAGTTAAAATTATAAAGTTTACAAAAAAAAATAGTCTGAAGATCTAAAAAATATAATTAAGCTATTTTGTAAACATATTTGTATACACAATATTTAAAATAAATTTAAATTTTCAGTATTGCTTTCATAGGATGAGTCATTGGTTCATATCCAAAGTAGTCTAATTTGGATAGAACCATTGCGAATGAACATTATAAAATCAAAAGGATATTTAAATCTAAAATATGAAACATTTGTTCTAAATTATTTTATAATTTTTAATGTTTTATGTTAAATTTATAATTTTATTTCATGAGTCTGTCTTTAATAATCGTTTAATAAAAAAATTTGAGTTGATTGAAATTATTTTTATCCTGTTTGAAATTTGTTGAAACAATCGTATGGATCAAACCACCAAAAAGATGAAAATAAAAAAAGTTGAAAGCGCAAAAACAAAAAAAATGAGTGCTTTTGGAGAAAAAGTCAAAGGACGAATTCCAAAATACAGCCTCGTAAGTTTTAAAAAAAATTTAGAACATTTCAACTTAAAAAAATTATAACACTCCTAATCATATGAAAATATTATTTTATCTCTATCTTCGTGGGATCTATCGTCATCTCATGTTCCAAATCGTTGCCTTCTCCTTATGTTGCTTTCATCACCAGCTTTATATCCTCGTCAAACTCTCGAATAAAAGTGACTAATGAGGCGAAGGGGCCAGTGGTTGATAAGGGTATGATAATTATTTTCAAGAAAAAAATATGATTTTTTAAAAATTAGGATGTTATATGAGAAATTATCAAAGTTAAGAGTTTTTCTTGAAAATTCTTTTCAAAAGTCAAAACCTAAAGCTTTTTCAAAAATTATCTAATTTAAAATATACCAATAGGAAAGTTAAAATTTAGCAGAATTTTATTTGCCTTTGCTACCCTGTTAGATTCAAGTCCATCTACTATTTATATAAGTCGGCAACTAATTTGATATGTTTGAATCATTGATTGATTAAAGTATTTAAATTTAAATTGATAGAAGTGTAGATTCACTTTAGTTATAAATCAATTTGATTATTATTATTATTTCGCACATAGAAGTATCAATTATGCCTGTGAAGGGTGGGGACGAGAGATATTTCTTATTACATGTATCTCTATATTTGTACTCAGTACCTAAAAATGTGAATTGAGATGTTAGGCAGGTCAATCACCCACTTTGGTTCGATCGAGCCAGACGATATAGTATAAATAAATATTATTATTTTATATTTAGATATATTTTATTAAATATTAATATAACATATACATTTTTATAAATGTTATTATTAGTTTTATATTATTAATTTTTTATAATAATTTTATTTTTTTTTTAAAAAAAATAATTCAGAGAATAGGAAGAACTTATGGAATCCCTGTCGTAAATGTGAATTCCCCATCTTTATTTATTTTATTTTTCTGTCTAAATAAGGAATAGAATAAAGATGGAAGCCGTGGAATGGGAATGAGAGGAGACGGGGAGTGACATCCCTACTCCCACGTCTAATATTGGGCTAATTTGATATGTCACGAGTGATGCTCTGGGCCAACAAAAACCAGGCGATATGGGGCCTGGGCCGAGGGCGCCATCTAAATGTCCCAATAATATCGAGCAATGCTGGAAGCTGGTGGTGATTATTGGATTTGGCGAGTGAGAAGACAAGCAATGTGGTACGTTGAAACTGAAATCCGTTGCCTTCATGTTATTGCTCCTCGATCTCTTCTCCATAGTCCAAGAAAAAGTTACCATAGTCCACCATACTACTACTATAAATACCCATCCAAATAAAAAACCATGCTTATTCGTGCATCATTTTATTTCTTGGGAAGTTGTTGTGTCAAGTACAAGCTCTCCTCAACATAATCAACAAGCCACTGCATGCTGCAGTTTCTGCTTCTAGCAGCAGATCAGGTGGCGATGGGGGAGTGTGGGTAGGAGGCAGCGATGGGTGGCTGGCTCTGGGGATGAGGAGAAGGTGGTGGTTCCGGAGGAAGTGGTCAACCACACCATTGGTCCATAGACAACAGCTTGTCCATTGATCTGAAGAAGAAGCACATAGTCTCCGATGCTCAAGGCGTTGTTGCTGCTCCACAAGTTCTTGTAGTAATAGTCACTCGCGACGGCGAGCTGCCCTCTGTGATCAAGCCGGAGGAAGCAGTGGAGGCCTCGGCCCGCCGTCCCCGACTGCCAAATGACGCCGACCGAGGCCTTCACGAGGACCAGGTTGCAGTCATCCTTCATGAGGAGGCTGTAATCCCTGGTCACCAGCTTGGCGTTCTCGTAAAGCATCTCCGACGAGAACAGCACGTTCTTCACCGTAGGAAGGGCGTGCGTCCACCCCTCGTGGACGAGGGCGGCGCCGAAGCCGTAGTCCGGGGTCGACCACACTGCGGGGCCGTAGATGGCCACCGCGCCATCGGGTCGGAGCACTACCGCGTACTTCCCCCTGTTGGCCCCGCGGAGGAACGGGGAGCGCCACACGATGGAGCCGCCGAGGGAGCTGGTGATGAGCAGTCGGTGAGCGAGAGGGTGCAGTTGACGCCATGGCCGCGTGTGTAGGACTGGAAGACGCGGCGGCCTTCGACGTAGTGGACGAGGTTGCAGTCACGTTGCATGACGAAGGTGGCAGCACCGTAGGAGAGCTGCTCGCCGGCGCCGAGGACGTCGCCGGTGAGCAGAACGTTGCTGTCGTTGGCGGAGGAAGGGAAAGACGGAAGCGAGGGTGAGCAGGGGGATCAGGGGAGGGACTGCCATCGTCGACGAACACTTACTCGATGCTTTGCGGTCCCATCTCTTGCGGTATTTATAGGGCAGTGGAAGCAGAGGCGAAGGGAGGAGAAGTCTCCATCGATGGGACACGGGAAGTGGTTCTTCAATGCGATTGCTGACTCAGTTTTGACCATGGCGACTTCCATCACGTGGTGGCGATGGAGACGGCGACACGCCCGCCCTCCATCACGTGCGTTTACGGATGAGTAGGAAGATACGAGTTTGGTGCAAGAAGACGGCCATGACACGAGATTAGGAAGATTCAGAAAAAGGAAACCAGAAACAAATCTCAAAGCGTAGGAGGGAACCATAACTAAGCAGGCCTCATGAGTTAGGAAATACGCCACCAAAGAAAACAAATCAAATGGAACTATCTAAAGAAAACATAATTCCTAATGTTAATATTCGTATTATAATTAGTCCTTTAAATGGGTCATTATTGAGTTGATTTGATTAATTGGTTGGGTTCAGATCCAATCTTCTTGTTGAACAAGCGGAATAAATCATGTTATGATTATAATGAATTCATTATCCCCAGTACTTGAATTCAGCCAAAAAAGGATGAAGAATTACTACACTACTGGAAGTCAGATTTGAACTTGCCATGGTGGTCGACCACAACCGGAAACAAATGCATCGAGGATGAACTCGTTACATGAATCTGCCAAGACAAATTCAATATCAGTTGATCGGATGAACAGCACAAAAAGGGATCCAGAAACATTCATTTTTAGTGTCCTTCACAAGGAAGATCCAAGTGAAAACAAGAAGAAAACGATTTGCACACTACACATGTCATCCGTGTCTTTTACCGACAGAATTTTCCCGAGAAAAGTAAAGAAAATCTAATTTCCAGGTTCTCCAAATCACGCGTCAAACATAGAAGAATAATCTACAAACAATTTTTCATCCTGCAGACACAAATTTCTTGTTCAAGCACTCTTTCAAAAGGCAATAATCGCCTAACTCGAACAACAAGCATACTTTGAGCCTCCAGCAGAATCAGATACATTGATGGTCGTTCCTTGTGTTGGGGGCACTGCAGTCCTCGCCGCCTCTTGGGCTGCAAGTGCCTTCTTGTTTACGATGTGGTAAATCTCTGTGAGAACTGTTTGAAATGCCTTCTCGATGTTGTGTGATTCTAGTGCTGAAGTCTCCAAGAAAGAAAGCCCCTCTTTCTCGGCAAGTACCTGGCCATCGTTTTCTGAGACTGCTCTCAAGTGATTCAAGTCTGACTTGTTGCCAGCCATCATGACGACGATGTTGGAATCAGCATGATCTCTTAGTTCGCGAAGCCACCTCTGGACATTGTCAAACGTTTTCTTCTTTGTTATATCATAGACTAGGAGTGCTCCCACTGCACCCCTGTAATACGCGCTGGTTATTGCACGGTATCTCTCTTGACCAGCAGTGTCCCAGATCTGTGCCTTGATTGTCTTCCCTTCTATCTGTTCATTCCATCATGTTAAACTTTCACAGACACCGAACACCATGACATATACAAAAAAATCTTGACACCATTTAGGGGAGACATACATTGCATGTAATGAGGTTCCGAAACAATCGAGCATCTATTTAAGCTAATCAGGGAGGAAGTTTGACGTGACACATTGACTACAGAAGTAACCCAAATGAATAAGTAGGTCAATCTACAGGAGTCATTACTTGTTAACTAGCAATTGAAATTTATGCACACCACAAACTCCATCCGTTTGTACTATATCCATCATAAAGCTTAAGAGTTGTGTGGATCATATCAACTTGAACCTACATGATCGGCAACTCAGCAGCTGCTAACTAACTACACGACAACCCAGATTGTCACTGCGGTGGCTGCACTAAATAAAGAAACATCCACTTTTGAGATTAATTGCTTCGATTTTTGTAAACAAGGATCGACACAAATGGGAACTTAAGCTCTAAACTTAGTTTTTGGTCAAGTTAGTCCCTGAAAATTATTGTGTTAAGCCCCATATGCCCCCAGCAACTTAAGTCTATCTCACTGTCACAGACGACTGTTTTCCAGCTCAGTATGTTATTTCTTTCAATGTTTGGAATATACTGACTCATACCCATGTGGTGAAGATGGGATTTGGGACACATCATCATCATCATCTTTCTCTTCCTCTTCATCATCCGCTCCAAGAACTAATTCCGGACGAAGTGGAAAATGCCACCATGTCAGCAACCAAATCTATGCACATTTAAGTACAAGCCATCGCAAAAGAGCCGTGTGATTGAATAAGGAATGAAAACAAAGTAATGTCCGTAAATGGCTATATTTTGCCAACTAGGTGGCTCATCCAGGCCAAGGATGAACGATGCCTGATGAAATAATGTTCAGGGACCAACTAAAATAAAAACCAAAGTTTAGAGCTAATATTGACATTTCTGATAAAGCTTAGAGTCAATTTGTGACTGGTAGTTGCGGTGTCAAGCCTGGTCCAGTAAGATAAAATCAAAATGAACAAGTCTAGCTCATGTGTTTGAAATAATCCAATAAGTCCATAAGGACATGATGAGTGGTACACAAGGATACAGGAATTCTTTTGTTTGCTCAAACCATTGAGTCATGTCTATGCCAATCTTAAGGTAGCAACTTTTCTACCTATTTGCGCAATCATATACTGTTGTCACAGCTTAAAAATGCATTTCGAAGAGTGTCAAGTAATTCATTAGGATATCTGTAACACATCCTAAAGGGGGGAAATGTTCTATCATACAACGCCTCGATCATAAATCAGCTAAAGAACAAAAACTTTTGAGGCTGCTTTGTCTTAGATTTCCACTCTCAAAGGATGAGAAGATTAGGTCATTTTGGTTCTTGTTATGCCACATCCAATGATCCGCAAGCAGCATAACGCCCTATTTCCATTATATGAAATCCCAATACTTCTCGGAACGATCGCAACAGAGTTTTCCACGGCCTAAAGATCTACTACACACGGATCCATAGGAGGAGGAGCAATAGGAATCGAGGGGAGCTCACCTGAAGGGTCTTGGTGGCAAATTCGACGCCGATGGTGGACTTGGAATCCAAGCAGAACTCGTTGCGGGTGAACCTGGAGAGGATGTTGGACTTACCCACGCCGGAATCTCCGATGAGGACGATCTTGAAGAGGTAATCGTACTCGTGGTCCACTCGGTGTGCCATCTTCACCGCCGCCGCCTCCTCCTCGTCCTCCTCCTCCCGATCTGCATCAGATCCACCCGGAAAATAACAAGAACCACCAAAATCAACATCGATACGACAAAATCGAGATCGAATTCGACGCCAAAACAACACAGAAAACGCGAGATCAGCAAACGATGGATTCGAACGTAGGGCCGTCGAACCAGAATCACAGAAATCGATGCCACAACAACGCAAGGAGGAGAAGGGGGACGGATCTGGAGATGAAGCAGTACCTGGTTCCGAGATCTGGTCGAAGGAAGAGAAGAGAGAGGTTGAGAATGGATGGTCCGGTGAAGGGGAAGCGACGAGGCGTCACGAGCGTCAACGGGGAAGAGAACGGAACTGGCTCACGGCGTCACATATATATGATAACAATAATATCCATTAGTTATCGGATTTGGATATCCATCCCAGGATTGGGATCCGAATTAAAACGCACGCATCAAGCATGATTGATTCTTATCAAGTCGGATTCGGATCGACAGTTGGGTTTTCAGGCTCCGACAAAGCCCCGAATCTCTTCTAACTTTGCATGTATCTTTGTGTTCATTAAATAAAATAATACATACTTATTTCAATTTCATTCGAAGTGATAAAATAATTTAAATTTATAATATTTTAATTAATTTATGCAAGATTGAGAGCTTGATAAATGTATTACTATAAACTTTAACTTAAATATTTTTGTATCAATAATTTAAATTTAATAAAATTGACACATCAGTTATCCTATTAGTCATGATTAGTTGACACCTTCAAAGGTTACATTTATAGCTCATATTATTCAAAGTTAATTAACATGTTTGAAAGTCACGTTTATAGCTTATATTATTTCATCAATACTTGGGATACTTATCTTTCTAGATATAAATATAAAATTAAAGAATAAAATAATTAATCAAAACATAAAATAGGTATTTAAAGTTCGATGATTTTTTAAAAAGTCCCTAAATTTTAGAATTTATCAAAAAATATCTTTAAGTTTTAATTTTTTTAAAAAAAATAACTATTTTGTCTCATTGTCCTTCACCCAACCATTGATCGTGTTGTTATCTCGTCGATTACCCCCCTCTATTAGACCCATCCACTAACGAAAGCATAACGACCTGTGTCGTACCTCATTGGACCAATGATGGTGCGACCCTCATCGTTTTGATGCAAGTAAGAGCATAGGCAACATTGTATAATACCTCCATGCCTAGTGATGACGATGAGAGTTGGGTGCTCAACGAGACTGTATAGTCTCATCACGTCCCTTTCTTGCTAGTGCAATCTCCTCACGCTCTCTCCTTATCATTCGTCATAGGTGAGGGAGATGGGGTTCACTCTTATAGCTAACAATGACGATGAAAGTTAAGGGACGAATAGAACGCCCATAAACAATGAAAGCGTAGCTAGAGCTAGCACAAGTGAATGCATGCTAGGGCTGAGGTAGGAATTTTTCAAGATGACGTTGACAAAATCATCTTTAGTTCAAGAAAATGGCCAATGAAATTAGTAAATTTTAGTTGAACTTCTCTTTAGTTCTGCAAATAATCTTGCTCCACATGAAAATAATCCACATTTCAAAACCTTCTAAAAATGACACGGTGGTGGCTCATGAACACTTATTAAATCGATAAATCAATACATCAAGACATAATCTTAAACATAAAGTATATTTCAAAGTTAGTTGTAAATTTCATTTCAATATTTGGATGGAAATCAAGACCTGCTTGCAAGAAAAATGTTCAATGGACAGTCGTAGGATAACTCCAGACTGCACTTGCAGATGATCTCTTTATATATTAGTAGATATCCATCAAACTAACTAATCCATGGTTTTTCTTTTCCATCAAGCTTTCTTCTTGCAATCTCAAACTGATCTGCCATGTTTTATGGAACAGTAGATAATACAAGAAAGATCGAACAAGACAACATGAAAGAAAGTTTCAGACCAAAATCATAAGAACTTGAGGTTATGGCAGTCCAGCTTGCTGCAGGTGGAGTCCCAGCTGCTCCTGCATTCACCTCCAGCCCCATCACAGCACTGGCACTTGATTCCCAGTGACTCCAGCACCGCGACATACCCTTAGCCCCAAGCCATCAACAAAACCAAATCAGTCAGAGTAACATCTCAAGCAGTCAGTATCTATGGAAATCTTGCAAGAAGTTTCAGTAGTTGGATTAAGGGTTAGGGATGGGTTCTTTGGTGCTCTTACTCTCTTGCTTGGTGAAGGGAACCGGCCCAGCCTCTGCAGTACTCGAAGAGATGTGAACCTGGAAGGTGGAGACCAAGAGCAGCAAAACCATGCAGTGAAACCTCTGCAGACCCATCTTGTATCTTCTTCTTCCAAGGTACATGCACCTTGTCAGTATTATTTATATCTAGCTTCTTTGATACTCCGTTTCTAATCTCATTATTAGGTGATTACTTTATAGAATGATCGACCTTGGTTGTAAAGTACACTTTTATTTTGTTGTATTAAATGTTTGTTTGGTGGAAAGGTGTAACCTCTGATTGTAATCCACATCATCTGATGGTATGATTATTAGAGAGGAAGATCTTTAGTGCAGGCCAAATTCATGCCTCATGGGCTGTGCATCCCAAGTCTACAATGTGTCACGCTCGAGATTCAAAAAGCTTCCACCATGTGTGGTCACATTTGTGCTGGTTCTTGTTGGATGATAGCACAAGAATACTTGTTTATGTTGACTTTGTCTGGTTGACATCAGAATGACCAAGCTACTGATGTGGGAAACCATGAGACTCACGGTTCATGCATCTTCCTTATCTTCTTTTTGTCTTGTAGGAGTGGAAGTTCTCCTAACTCCACTGCCCGTCGGTGGTGGGTGTGTCTCATGCGGTTGCCTAGTCTCTCTCCCATCTCTATCCATGAGTCATGACTGATGGGTGTAACGTGAGAGAGTATAATATAAGATTTGTGATCGAATTAGGATTAAGTCAAGGATACTTGCTGTAATTGATAGCATTTGGAAGAACGTTTACTGAACTCCACCCACAGTTGAGTCATCATCATCAACATTGTATTGATAGCAAGTAGGAGTAGCTTAAATGGCTTGATGTAGTTTTCATGTGAAAGATGAGCCACTTGGTTGACATGGATGTTTCGTTTCCATGCTGCATGGTGTTCATCAACACAGTAGAAAACCTCAACCTGAGATGCGCAGAAGATTAACCGGAAAGCTTTCACCTCGACGTGGATTGCTAGATCTGTGGAATAGCTTCCCTCTCATGGAGATCTTTGATGCCAAATGGAACGACTGTTGCAACCATTAGTGGATGGCATTCGTACACCTATACGAACTCCATGGGAATGACTTGCTCAGGTCTGTATCTCTCTGTCTCTAATCCTTCAACCCGGTTTCTTGCTGAACATTGAACAGATTATATGATCCACTGAAAAGCTAAATCCATGGGAGATGAGTCGTGGCTGGAGAAGACGAGGTTATTCTCCACATACATGTCCGGCGCGCATTGAAGGAGGGGTTCGGCCGCAGCCTGCACCGGAGGAGGAGGAAGGGTACTGTCAGGCCAGGCGAGGGTGAAGAGGGAGTACTAACGTCGACAATTTCTCTCCTCCTCTTCCTCCTCCGCCGCTGCCGCCTCAGCCTGAGTCGAGTATGGTGCTCGGCGGCCTCTTATCAGCGTGCTGGTGGATGTCTTCATCGTCCATGGAGACAACAGAGACAAGGGCTTTGAAGGTCTTCCAACGCTAGTCTCTGAAGATGACGCAGTGCCTCGCTCGGTCAGCAAGAAAAGATTGCTTGTCAGCGGCAAGACTAGACTTGTACGAAATCCACCAGGCGTGGATCCTCTCCAGACATAATTTTAAATGGATTGCTCCAATTCCCACATCTCAACCGTCCACACGCCTGATTTACTATTCGTAGCCCCTTTTTTTTTTTTACTATTAATAATCTCATTATCTTTAATAACATGTTAATCTATATACTTTTATTATTTATAATCTCGATATTATTAATTTTATTTTTTCTTTTAATAACCCCCATTGTCGATTTTACTTCGCTTATGAATGCTTTTTAACATTGCTCGTTATCTCTAGATATTATCGTTCCATAAAGAAAAAGGAAGCTGAGATAAAAGAAGAAAAAAATATTTATATTTATTTACAAAAAAATATTTTAGTAATATTAAAAAATAAAATAGGATTGTATATAGCGGCAAATATTAACATCAAAAAGCCACTCCAACAAATTGGCACAAAACACACTATTCCTACATATATTCCATTCAAGAGAGCATTTCCACCCACATATGCAACACTACTGACAAGCATAAACCGAGGAGGATTACAGGTTTAATATACATCTCACACAAAGTATAACACTACAGTTGTTTCTTCACCTCCTTCCTCGTGAACTCGCTCAAGAGGCTGATGAGATCTCAGAGTATCTGTTTGAGACCACCTCCGATGGCTCAGTCGCATCGATGGGGCTTTTGGTCCTCAGCTCGACGTTGAGATAACTGGTCAGCACTTTCTTCACACCGAATCCCCGACTGCTGGGCTTCTTGTTGATCAATGGCGACCTCTCTCGCCCTGCTGGGCTAATTAGCGGCGCCGGCGAGAAGCATGGCGTCGCATAAGCCGTCATGCATGGAGTGCCGGAGGCAGGCACCGTCACCTTCTTCTGCGCGATGATGCTGACCGCTGGAACCGCGCACAGCGGATCCGAGTGCTTGCAGAAGTCGTCCACATGGAGCAAATCATCGATGCGGGCCACGATGTTGAACGCGAGGCTCTCCAGAACTCTGGAGTAGCTTTCCAGAATGGATTTGCCGATGTCCTGCAACGCTTAGCATGAGAAAGGCTGACACAACGCTTCCACCAAAGCGAGACCGAGAGTCGCAGGAAGCACCGACCTTATTGAATTGGATTTTACTGGTGTCCAACGATGTCTGGGTGAGGCTGGGGAACCTCTGCTTCAAGCACAGCAAGAGGGTCTCGGCCCTCTCAGCAAGCAGCTCCCTTTTGTCTGCGTCTACGATCATGTCCTTGACGATTTCCCAGGACGATTTAGCGGTGCTGCTGCTTGCTGGTTTCATGGCCGCTCGCCGGCGCCAGATGTAGATGGATGCCTCCACTCTGTTGGCGACTTCCAAGACTCGGTGTTCGGACGATAAATCGAGGCAGTCGAGAAGGCATTCGGGGGAGAACTGATCAGATGCAACATAACGATAAATCACATCACCCAGACTTGCTCTTCCATTCTGCGATCCAGAATCGAGTCAGTGGACGAGGAGGAGAACCCATGGAGATCACTCTGCTGGAGAACACACCTTTGGTAGTGAACTGAGGTAAGACTCGGGTACTTCCATTTCCGCCAAACTGTTGCTGTTGATTGCCATCGCAGCCTTCAGGATCTGACTCGTGCATTCTCTTTTGTGCTGCAACTCCTTCCTCGTCTTCTCATGGAGGCCGCCGGGGGGGACCCGAGGAACGGGAAGCCACCACTTCTCTTCTTGCCGGTGAAGGTTTCGTCGGAAGGAGGCCGAGCCATCGGAATCCGGCGCCAGTATCCCTTGATCGACGTACCAAAACTCGGGATCACTGAAACTGTCCAGTATCTCCTGCAGAGAGCAACTCCTGATGAAGAACAGTGAAGAGGCTGAGAGCAAAAAGCTGGAGTTTGCATCAAATCTTACAAGGAGCATGTTGTCCAACTTCCTCAGCGCCGGAAGATTGATACATAGATCCGATCTTGGTCTGCAGGTCATGACCTGAATTCCAAAGGATGGTGTCGTCATCATCATCATCATCATCATCATCGAGAAGAAGAAGAAGAAGAAGAAGAAGAAGAAGAAGAAGAAGACAAGAGGAAGTACCTCGAACTTGCTCCCGTCAGGAAATGTTTGCCATGAGGGTATCATTTCGACGATGTGATCACTGACACACAGAAGCCACTCCATCTCCCTTCGCCACATGGTCTTCTTCTCAGGAGAAAGAGGCTCCAGCCTCCATAGCTGCCCGAAGATGGTGGCTGAAGAAAAAGACAGTTCTTTTGGAATCAAACGTACTGCACAGATAGAAATGGGAAGCAATGAAGTGCTTACCGCAGAGATTAGTGATAGCATTTGAAATTGCCAGCGCAGTGCACGCTCCTTTGCCGCAGCCAGACATATCTTCTCCAAGTAGCAGTTTCGAGAACCTCTCCTTCATCATCTCGATTTCTGGTAGAACAACAACATGTATTTGCACGCTGTCACCGTGTGCTTCATCTAAAAGCAAATGTAGCTTCGTACAGATGCAAATCGACACAAGCAAGAACCCAAAATGTGGTTGCAGAACAATCTGGTCGTGATCCAAATGATCCAAGATCAAGACTGGGTTACCTGAGTATTTGGGCTTTATCAGATGTTCTGTTCCATGGTGGTGGTGCTCATGGGCTTTGCCATCATCGTCATCATCATCCAATACCAAGTCAGAGACGGAGCTCTTCCGCAGAGGCCAACCCGGCGCCACCGCCGACTGCTCCGACGACGGTCCCTGATGGGCTCCACCACAAGGGTCGTGTGGCTCCTCGCTGGACGAGGTCTCGAGGCTCGAACTGCTGCCGCTGCACTCATCCTCTGCGGAGTCACTGAACAGGTCGCCTCCCACTGCCGCCTCTCCGTGCTTGCGTTCCCCATTCTCACCCTTTTCCGCCGCATCATCCATTCTAAGCAGCTCCAGGCGCCTCCCCGAGCTCCCACAGAAAAGGGCTTGTCCACGGCAAGACCAACTTGGAAGGCAAGATTTTGAGGGAGCCAACAAACTCAGAATGAGGAGGAAAAGAAGCAGAAAAGGTAACGGTTGCTGGTTGGGGCCGTCTGGTGGTGGGAATGGAGTGTGCAGAAGAAAGCCATCATCCGGCAAAGGAAAAGAGGGCTTGTGGGGGCTTCTCTAACCAGCAAGCATTCAGCAACAGCACATCGATTTAATATAGGAGAAGTTGGTGAAGGAGATGATTACGAGCGCTGGACCTTGCACATGAGCACACGCACACGACCCTCGCTTCACGGAGACGAGGAGGACGAGCGCCTTCGCCATTTAATTTGCCCCACGGCGGAGGAGGCAGCCACCGTAATTGTAATTGAAGGCAGCAACGGTCTCCGCATGCACACGGCGGCTGCCCGCTTTCCTCCCTCGCTCGATCTCAGACACGCTCTCTCGCCCGTTGCACCACGTCTCCTCTTTCCATTTCTTTATGTGCGTGAGCACTCCTTTTGATCCGTCGGAACGTTACAGACAGAAAAGAGAGGAGAGAGGAGAGAGGAGAGAAAGAGAGACAGAGTTTGCGTTCATCGACTGTGGACGCAGATTTCAAAATTGAAATAAAATAGTTGGACCGAAAAGAAAAAGATTGCTTTTTGTGGCGTTGGGAGAAGTCAGATGCGGAGAAGACTGGTTTTGGCATGAGATTTGAACTGTGGGGGGATCGCGGCAGTGAGGGTGGAGACGACGACAAAGCAGGCGTAGACGTCTCCTGGTTTTGGAAACGGACGAAGAGGGTCCCAGACAAAGTCAAAGAAGAGCAAATCTCGGGAACGGCCCATTGAGGCGACTTCGTATTGAGCCGTGGAGATCCCTTCACATGCTTGTCTTTTATCCGTTGGAGGCGACTTCGAGTGGTGTGCTCGCGTTCATTCTGACACGAGACACCGGACGGTGACATTGTGTTGTACGATACGTGTCGCGCTGTGGCTGGTCGGTCTGGTGGGCCCGATGAAAAAAAGGAAAGTTTTATCGCATGTGTTTCCACAAATACCGGTCACAGATTAAGAGAGAGTGAAAAATTCAACAAAAAAATATTTCTGTGGTTATGAGCTATAAAAAGTAATTAAATACATTAAAAAATGATTTAAACATATGCAATGATGAATGAATGAAATTCCCGGAAAGAAAGAGTATATTTTTTAGGTTATTTTTTCCCGGAGATGTATTTTTTCATATTTTTTTTATAATTTTTGAAATACATCAATAGCTCCATTTTTTTTTTAGTGGATTAGTCCATAGAGTGAACCATTCAATTTTTTTCATTACAGTATTTTTGAGTATATTTATAGTGTTTTAAAACACAAATAAACCTATTAAAAAATAGCTCCCTTTTTATTTTTTTATTTTTAAACTAATAATGATTCTTATTTGAAAATTTTTTGTATGAATTGATTTCTGGGTTTTGACTTCATTTGATTTGGATACAATGTTTTTGAACAAACTTATAGAAATATCATAAAACACTATAAGCTTATTCAAAACCACTGTATTAAAATAGAAATTTCTTTAATTATTTATTATTGTTTCTAAATCAAAAAAGAAATTTGAATAGATTATTTTTGATGGAGGTACCAACCATACACCTATTAAAAACACACCAATTGACAATATTTTTAATAAAATATGTGGAAGAAAAAAGTGAAAGGGATTATGAAAAAGGTGGCAATGCCCCTTGAAAAATTTGAAAATAAGACACCTCATGAGAAAAGTCCAAAAAAAAAAAAGTTTTTTTTTTCCTAGAAATCGCTCATGATTTATATGTTTCCATCCTATCGCAATTTGTTTCTCCCATATAAAGTTTCAAAAGATACAAAGAATAAAGAGATCCAATCCAACTCACACTGTTTTCAATTTATTCTCAACCATTTTCGATCTCCAAAAGTGGCACTTGCTTACAAGTGTTATTAAAAATTAAAACATGTTCAAGCTCATGCTTGAATTTTACATAACCTGATCAGTTGTCTCATCACGAAGTCTGTAATTCTCTTGAATCCTAATGCCTCTGTATGAATCATTAGGACAACAGATCTATCTGCGCTTGAAGTTTGTATCTTTGATGACAGTGACAGGGCACGATACATTTGACAGTACATAGTTTGATACGCTGCCCAGAAATATCCTGCAGAAACACTAGAATAAATAAGAAAATTTTGAGAAGAAAGTAAGTGCTAGTGGAATTACCATATTGTTGTCACCGAACTGCAACTTCCGGCAGAAACATAGATAATGTTTGTGCCACACAGCTGAGATAGATAATTCCCAAGTCCGTAAAATATATTGATGGCTAACACTACTAACCAAATCTGACCTTGATGAGACGAGACTACCAGTTGTCCATACATTCAACTCGGCTAAGAGGCATCGTTAGCTTATTGTTCTTTTGGGATCAATCAAAATGTTCATTCCAAAATTTCCTTCACTAGTTTGCAAATCTTACAAAGTAACCGCACAGCATTTAACATCAAATGACCAAAGGGGAAATGAGAGAAAAACATCAGAAATGGTTTCAGAGGAAACACCCAACATGAGGTAAATATGATTTTTGTGGCATACAGCATGTAGGTGAAGCTATCCTGCTGCATTTTGAGACATTTATAACTGGTCCAATGGATCATCTAAATTTGTATATTCAGAGAAATGTGTCTCGGACTAGGTGGTCTGAACCGGAGATATAATTGTCTAATCTCAACCATCACTGTTAAGATCAAAGGAGAAATAGATGCTAACATGGGCATACACGAGTCTAACAAACTGCGCACACAGCAATTATTGGTTTGCAAATTATAGATATGTTCAGGTCTCTCTATTAATTATGAGAGCGCATTGGAATTTGCCTAATGGTCGGCCTCCAAAAATTTCCAGGGAAGTGCTCTCTCAAAACTACATCATTGAGATTAAAAAAAAAAATGTAACTGTTGACCAAAAAGTCTCAGTAAACACCTTACATTTGAATTATCTGAATTGAAACTTTTATATTCAAAGATTAATTTCCGACAGGAAACTTTTATAGCAGCCTAAAATCTCACATCATATGGAAACCTCTAGAAGATTATTAATATTGCAGCATTCTTAGACAGGCAAAAAGTTGGCAAAAAGGAAAACAACTGCCCTTTGATCATTTACTGAAGCACAAGGTTAAAGGTCAACTGCCCTTTCATTGACAACTGCTCACAAGGTTAAAGTTCATTTACCTTTTACTGAAGCACATATTCGAAAAGAAGACCCAAAGAATTCAATTCTAACATCTTTTGTGCCTAAAGTTAAAAAGCAAAACAAGAAGAGACCAAGCGAGTTGCCGATTTGCCAGCATTGTGGATGGGTAATCAATCCAAGCAGACCTCAACATCTGACAATGCCTTCTTTGCCAAAGAGTTCAGGAGGAACCTGACAATCAATGGCTGCTCTTCTTGAGTAAGGGCATATCCTTGTTACATAATATCTCTAGACTGCAGCTATCGTTTATATCATGATAGGATCAGTATGGGCTAAATCGGAGAGGGTGCATAAGTTAGTGACTCAAAAGCATTTAGTTGGCATGGTTCTCATGTTGTTGGCTGAGAGCTACCATGAACACTAGAATTAGCCAGAACAGGTCTATCATTCTACCTTGAATTTAAGATCAAAGTCAGGTACCATTTAGAAACGGAACAGAAGAAGTCTGAAAGCTATACACATGGTGAAACACCAATTAATAAATGCTCCGAGCAGGTTTCAGCTGCAATATATCAATATCCTTTTTGATCTTTAACGTTGTTTGCTCATTGAAAATCCGTCTGGCATAGGGAATTGCTTTTACCAGTTTATTACGTCTCAAATTTCGCAGTTTATGGGGGTTCAAAAACTGATGCAATCAACAAATGGTGAATCAAAAGCTATCAGAATTCGAACAAATATATGGAGTAAGAGTATGATGCACTGCACGGAAAAAGCCGAAGCTTCTATATGTATCATGTTACCTCTGGATCTGTGTAAGACCTCTGCAACCCATGACCAGCGAGTCCAGCTTTAGCTCGTGCGCCGCTTCGCACAGCTTCTCCCTAGCGTCCCCCATGTATAACTTCATCACGATCTTCGCCTGATCCATTCATTTCACCGGGACGAGATATAAATCGAAACATATGTCTACAAGAAACAGTCCTTTTTATGAGAAATCAGAGGAGGGACCTCCTTTTGTTTGGAAGCGGCTTCGAGCATGTCATGGACGTCCGTATCGACTTCCAGATCGTAGCTCTTCATCAAATCCAGCTCCCGGCGCTCCGACAGAGGAATCAAAGCTAACAATTTGCAGAACATGCGCACACAGAGACATGGTAAGCGGGAGCGATTCTATTTCTCAGAGGACGGCGCAGATTGAAACGAGAATTAAGGGGGGCATGGTACGTACGACGAGCATCGGAGGAGTGCTTGGAGCCGGCGCCATGGAAGAACGACTTAGGGCGCACGACGTGGAGGACGATGAGGGTCTCCCCCGGGTCGAGGAGGTTGTCGATGGCCCACTGCAGTGCCCGCTTGCTGCTGCTGGAGAAGTCCAGCGCCACCCCGATCTTCCGGTCGCCCGCCATTCTCTCTTCCTGCTCTCGGCGGAGAAAGGAAGGCGGGTGCTCGCTTCGCCTCTTGGGTCTCCTCTTGCTCGTGGCTTTCCCATCGGCCCGAAGTGCTCGCGTTCTTTCTTTGACCCCGCCGGCTGAAACTTGCCGTGCCGCACATCAAGCTGACCTGGTTTTGTTTGTGTTGCCAAAAACACTGTACCTGATATCCGAAATGTTTTCTGCATTAAACAGATATATTGCAGCATTTTGGGCTGACATGGAAACTAAAAACAAGAAAACATCGAGAAATACTTTTTGCTGTTTTCTATACTCGAACATCTATACATATCGAGACGGGCAACGAGTAATTTCCTTTTCCGTTTCGGTGCGAACCCCTCGCACGTGCCCGCCTACTGAGTGAATCCTCTCGGCCCCGCAGCTGTTCTCCCTCTCGGCCCCGCAGCTGTTCTCCAATCACATGACGGGCCCGTGTCAGATGGGGTATGAGTAGGAACCCGACGAAACCGTAACAGTCGAGGAGAGAAGGTCGCGTGGCGCCGGTGGATACATTGCAACTGAATCCGCCGAGTTGGGCGGCGTAGGCCTCCCCCATCTCTCTCGCCATCCACGCAACCACCCCTCACCACCTCTCTCTATATATAATAAAACGAACATTTATTCTCCCTATATATTTCAATATGTTTATATTAGTATTCGGACGCCTTTTCTATGGTTACACAAACCGTTAAATTATTTATTTTTCTTTAAATAAAAATTATATCAGAATATATATATATATAGATATATATATATATAGATATATATATATATAGATATATATATATATAGATATATATATATATATAGATATATATATATATAGATATATATATATATAGATATATATATATATATATAATATATATATATATAGATATATATATATATATCTATATATATATATATAGATATATATATATATATCTATATATATATATATAGATATATATATATATATATATAGATATATATATATATAGATATATATATATATAGATATATATATATATATAGATATATATATATATATAATATATATATATATATAGATATATATATATATATATATATCTATATATATATATATCTATATATATATATATCTATATATATATATATATAGATATATATATATATAGATATATATATATATAGATATATATATATATAGATATATATATATATAGATATATATATATATAGATATATATATATATATATCTATATATATATATATATATATATATATATATATATATATATATATATATATATATACACACACACACACACACACACACACACACACAGAAGCGAGGCGGTTATGTCGACCTCCGCCTCCTCTTCTTGCTTCGTCGTCGGCGGAGCTGATGGCGCGGCGATTAAGGGAGAGCGACCCTTTGATCCCGCGTTCGTTCGTTCGTCAGCATCGCCTTCTTCTCAAGGTTGAATCCTTTCTTTCTCCAGACATGTTCTTGAATATAACGAACGGGAACCAACGACGAAACCCTCTGTGTCGATCAAGATTCAATGGGTTTTGTTGTGTCTGTTAATCGATCGACAGCCGACCGCACACCGATTCTGGATCGGTTTCCTTCTTGTAAAGAACAGAGCTCTGGATCGACCCGGCATGAAGAGGACGTGCCTCTGCGGAGCGGATGAGGGATGTGGATGATCGCGGGGGATGGGTGGTGCGATCTCGCTTGTGCTCGGTAGCCATGACAATCTATGTTGCTAGCGAGGCTTTCAAGGTTTGTTCGCGCCTCCGCTGTTCTTTCTACTTCTTGGCTGTTCGAGGCATGCCTTTCTGGGTTGATTGCGATTCTGTTTGCTGCTATGGAGGAAGGTGCCATGGAGACGCCTATGGAGGTTCAACTTCTTGCGGAGAAGTGGAAGCTTCTGCTCGCTTGACTCTCTGTTTCAGGTGCCATTTCTTTCTCATGTATTCTTTAATCGCCTTGAGGAAAGAACCGACTAATAAAATAGCAGGCACTCTTTAATCGCCTTGAAGAAAGAGCGGACTTTCTTAGGGCCAAATGATTTCTTGGGTATGTAGCATTAAAGATTGAGGGTTGAACGTCGTCATAGGCTCAAATCTCAGAGTCATAAGATCTAACTACTTGGAATGGCCGGCATGCCTACCGGGTAATCTGATTTTGGATTTTGAATGGATGATAATCAAATTAAGACAACATGAAATAACTTGACATTGCTAATCATTTAAGCTTCACGTTCAGTAGAGTGATTTAGTCCCCTCTTGGTGAGCCTGGCACATAGTTTTGGTTGTTGTGGATTCATTCTAGACATTAAGGCACAGGAAGATGCCGAAATGACCTTATAGGGTGTGCCATCTTTTTGCTTCGAGTCATTAGTTCAATAGTATTTATGGATGGTGACCTTATAGTGTGTGCCATCTTTTTGCTTCGAGTCATTAGTTCAGTAGTATTTATCGATGGTGCATGATGCTATTAATCATCTAAGGTTGTTTGTCATGTTCTATCTTTTCTCTGAATCAAAAGGATTAAACAAGCAACACCATGATGCTTACAAGAATAGATTCTTGTTGGACTGCCAACATGTAAAAGCCAATGTGCAATTTATTGATGACTACAGAAGAATCTTAAGCTTGTTGTGCACTAGGCTGAATGGATGTTTTGAAGTTAAGACTGGAATTTCTTTTAGTAGTTTATTTTTTCTTCTAGAATCTACAATTTAGAGGTATAGGAACAAAAGATGTGGAGTATGAGGCTTCATCAAAGTGTTATGTTTCTTTTTATTTTTTATTTCCAAAACATGCCACATGTTTGTGTTGCCTTTGATGTCATGGTGCTATATAGAAGATGGAAGTAAACTGATATTTTACTATAATTAATTAAAATATATTTGAATTTCCACCTCTGAGATGAGTAGTGCTGATATAGTGCATGAATGGACAAATTATGTTAGGAATATCCTACATTTTCTTTTTCTTTTTTTTTTATGGAAAGGGGTATTCTATGATCAAACATGTAGCATTTCATGCATGTCTGTAGCATTTACATCTTCATTGTGTTCTCACCATGTCGCCTCTTCTCTGCCATTTGATTTATACATCAGAGACATTTTAGCTCTTCAACAATCGTCTAAATTCAATGAAATCAATATTCAAAATTGCCAATTATTGAAAAGTCTGATGGTTACCTATCATACTTATTCCCAGTGATCAATTTATATTTATGATCTTGCACGTGGTTATATTGTGCTTTCTTCAGGTTTTATCTAAATGCCATTTTCTGAAGGTTTGGCTATCTTTTAGTTATCAGAAAAAAAAACTTTTGAGTAGCCTTACCTATCTCATGTGATGGTTATTGGGGTATAATATAACATGGGGAAATTTCTGGAACCTCTTAAAGAGTAGCTCAGATGTATGGGATGCAATACTACTTTGTAAAATGTTTCTGTTATCTGAATCATTAAATGAATTAAAGACTCATACCATTATTTTTCCTCAGTGTGGACATGGTTTGGCAGCTCGTGGGGTTCACTAGTTCATCGATCTGGACCAGCCTTACTGGATCTTGGATTTATGATACTTTCGGTGTGTATATTATGTTGTATTCTCGTGTCCAGGCTTTAATAACATCAAATATTTGGGCAAAAAAAAATTGACCAAATTGTAAGCATCATCTTATGATTGTTAATGGTTTTCACAGGAACCTGGGAAAGAAAGAGGTTACATCAGGGGGAGCCTGCTTACCTTCATCTTTTTGCTCTTGCATAGTGGTTTGTTAATCTTAATTTCTTTGTTAAGTCGCTGATAGCTTGCATGATCTATTGTAAATGCGCATATGAATGCATAAAACTAGTAATAACTAAACTTCAAATTTGAAGTGGTACATGCCTGGTGGGAACTTGTACACGGACAAACATGTAGTGCTGAAATTACGTTTCTCGCTTTTTTTATATTTTATTTCTGCAATATTTTGCAGTTGATTTATGTTTTTATCAACCACTGCTTGTTCACTTACCTTTCATGTTCAATGTATTTCAATTATTCTGACTTGCTAAGGCATGATAATATTCTCTCTCGGTAACGCAACGGATGGAGAACTTTCTTTATTTTGCTTTAACATTCTTTCTTTTTTATATATCCTGGCAACCATGTCTGCGTTTGAGAGTGTTATGTCACATATAATACTGATTATTTTTATTGTCTCTGTTTTAAGTGGCGTTATATATAATTTGATGCATGGTTTTTTCTGTTGCAGTGGATGTGTAATCCTTTTGTTTATCATAGCAAATGCTTGTATACCATTCTACTCTGGCTCTGGCGGGGAGAGTTGGTATATTTAGGTGTACATCTTAATGCATATGGACATTATTTTGGTTAAATTGACCGAAGATTAAAGGACCGTGTCTTTATAACAGCCCCCATTGCATGAGGCATCAGCCAATACAGCATCTAGATAATTTTGAATTGTGCTGCATTCGGTATCATTTACATTAAATGCAGGGAGCAGAGCCTGCTAAATTGCCTCCATCAGGAAGTGTAACTGAAGGACCTCTGATTGACTGTAAGTTTCTTATACTTTGTGATCCCGTCTTACTGTGGCAGTTTATTGCTGTATATCTACCCAATTTGTGTCCTTGTAGTCATACATGTATCTTAGTGGTGATCTTATATTTTTCATCCCATACGGCAGCTTTATAAATTTTGACCATATGGTCCTCGGGTTGAATCCCCTTCTCTACTTGCTGCTTGGAAAAGAAGAAAAGTGTAACTTGCATGTGCTTTTGCAGGGCGCTTCTTGACGTCACATGCATCAAGGTTAGCTATCGCTTCTTGCAGGTTCATGAAGCTGCCGGCAAGGCTTAGTACCGTAGTCCAAAGTCTACTTTATTGTTGTTGTTGTTGTTGTTGTTGTTGTTGTTGTTGTTGTTGTTGTTGTTGTTGTTGTTGTTGTTGTTGTTGTTGTTGTTGTTGTTGTTGTTGTTGTTGTTGTTGTTGTTGTTGTTGTTGTTGTTGTTGTTGTTGTTGTTGTTGTTGTTGTTGTTGTTGTTGTTGTTGTTGTTGTTGTTGTTGTTGTTGTTGTTGTTGTTGTTGTTGTTGTTGTTGTTGTTGTTGTTGTTGTTGTTGTTGTTGTTGTTGTTGTTGTTGTTGTTGTTGTTGTTGTTGTTGTTGTTGTTGTTGTTGTTGTTGTTGTTGTTGTTGTTGTTGTTGTTGTTGTTGTTGTTGTTGTTGTTGTTGTTGTTGTTGTTGTTGTTGTTGTTGTTGTTGTTGTTGTTGTTGTTGTTGTTGTTGTTGTTGTTGTTGTTGTTGTTGTTGTTGTTGTTGTTGTTGTTGTTGTTGTTGTTGTTGTTGTTGTTGTTGTTGTTGTTGTTGTTGTTGTTGTTGTTGTTGTTGTTGTTGTTGTTGTTGTTGTTGTTGTTGTTGTTGTTGTTGTTGTTGTTGTTGTTGTTGTTGTTGTTGTTGTTGTTGTTGTTGTTGTTGTTGTTGTTGTTGTTGTTGTTGTTGTTGTTGTTGTTGTTGTTGTTGTTGTTGTTGTTGTTGTTGTTGTTGTTGTTGTTGTTGTTGTTGTTGTTGTTGTTGTTGTTGTTGTTGTTGTTGTTGTTGTTGTTGTTGTTGTTGTTGTTGTTGTTGTTGTTGTTGTTGTTGTTGTTGTTGTTGTTGTTGTTGTTGTTGTTGTTGTTGTTGTTGTTGTTGTTGTTGTTGTTGTTGTTGTTGTTGTTGTTGTTGTTGTTGTTGTTGTTGTTGTTGTTGTTGTTGTTGTTGTTGTTGTTGTTGTTGTTGTTGTTGTTGTTGTTGTTGTTGTTGTTGTTGTTGTTGTTGTTGTTGTTGTTGTTGTTGTTGTTGTTGTTGTTGTTGTTGTTGTTGTTGTTGTTGTTGTTGTTGTTGTTGTTGTTGTTGTTGTTGCTGCATGGTTAGTGCTTGGCCAAACATTATATTTTTCTTTGGATTACATTTTTAATTGTATGCTGTCTGCAGGTACATGGATCTGTTTTGAGAGAAACACGGGGGTTGTTATGGAGTGGTGGATGAAGAGGATCGTAGTAAAGTTTTATAAATACTTTTTGGCCCAAAATACACTATTTTGGCAGACTGAAAATATAATAAAAAGAATATAAAAAAAACACATTATTTCCTCCTGTAAAAAAGAATTTAAAAACACATTTGTTTCCATATGCAATATTTCAGTAAAAATGAAGAAATCATTATTGTCTCAATTAAGTGCACGTTGTTGTGTTTCCAGCCAATTTTTTGGCCTTACTATCACCACGATGCTGTGCCACTGACATACGAGCAGCAGCCACTTCACGAAGGTGGCGTGTCAGAGGCCAGTATCTGCCCAACTATGTTTGTCACCTGAAAATATGATCTATAGTTCTAATATCTCGAGTACAAAATTAATGAACATAAACAAATTTCTCATGGAATATTCCAATTCGCAATAGTAAAACTCTAATAACACAGAAAATATTTTTTTTTTCTTTATCACTAGAAAAAAATTACCATTTCATTATCCATTCGTTTCTTTTTTAAAAAAAAAAAGAAAAACCACCTTCGACCTCACGCTGAAATAGACTGTTTATGTAACTAACTTGCCTGATAATATTTCGAAACACAACGATCAATGCAACTGTTTTCACCAATATTGAGCTCTGAATCTTTGTTGGAACAGTCTTTGCATCTAGATGCCACAATGATTGATGAGACACTGTTCTCATGATCAATAATGGATGCTTATTACAGTTCCAAGCAAACTTCCGGTCAGACTAATCCCTTCCTTCTGATGCGAACTGCCACTTCATCATGCATGTTGACTCGCTTACGATGCCTTTAGGTGCAGCGACGACCATGGGGATTTTTCCTGTCACATTAGATATGTACTCCACATGAATCTACCTGTCCAGGTGAAGTAGCATATATGCTGGTGCAACTACTGTTCAAGCCACTTTTAAGCCAAGCAATGCTGCCAATTTCAGACCCAGACCCATACCCTACAGAGGCCAACTCATGACTTGGAATGGGTGGAGGCTCAACAAACTCAATAAACTCTGGACCTAAGGAAGAGCTAGAAGAATGGCTCCCATCTTGAATGATACAGCATCTGTGCCCACATCGTTGCGGAACCTGAGGTTCACAGGAAACATTGTTAAGAAATTTACAGATGCCACCACCAGGTTTGAAGGCTTCATAAAGTGGGCCACCCAGTAGACCTCGTCCTGATGCTTCAGGACCACTCAACCGACGAGGTGTACTATTGTATGGGCTGAAAGCACTCCCTTTAGCAACTGGTCGGAAGAGATAAGGTGGGTTTCTCGACTCAGGAACGGGGGGTTCATCTCTAATGACGACAACCTCTCCAGAATTCTCTGAAGCATTTTCCCTCGAACTAGGATCTTTTACTTCCATGGATTTAAAGGAATTGACATTACTAAAAGACAGAGATTCATCTGAAGAACCTTTGGCTCTCTCAATACCAGCATCTCCTGAAGAATCGCATGCTACCGTTTTGTACTGTTTAGCTTCAATACATGTCCGCCTCAATGTGGAATTCCAATGGTTCTTTATTGCATTGTCAGTTCTCCCTTCTAAAAGCCTCGCAATTGATGCCCATTTGTTACCATGGATTGCATGAGCGGAAACAATGATACGGTCCTCTTCCTCTACAATTAACATGGTCAAACTTGTTCATAATCTTACAACTAAAAAAATGAATACCAGAAAAAAAGAAAAAAAAAAAACAGCATAAAGCATCACTTTCTTTTGTAAGATGCACATGATTCAACATGATATCTACCACTTACTATTGCATCCAATATACATAAAGGATATTATGAGATCAAGTTTCTATCCAGTTTAGGAAGTCAAACTTGCATCAATCTTTTACTGATTATCTTATCTCAGTTAGACCAAACCCCCAAACATGGTTTAGCAGACACAGAAAGAGTTGTAAGTGTTTAAACTTTTCGGCAATGAACCATATAAAAGATTAATCACACAAAATAACAGGTCTGATCCTTCAATCTACTATATTAAAAAAAAAAAAAAAACTTTTCTTACCCATCTGAGACTTACCTGTCTCACCTACCTGCCTTGTGATTGAAGGCAGTGATGACCCACATAGCAGGTGCCACATGGACCCCATCACCGCCTCCAATCACAAGGTAAATCATAAAAAGGTAGAAAATGTGTTGCATTTTGAGTGCTATATGAAGACACAGAGGAATATTAAACGGTACAAGTCAAACTAGCTAGTTCTAGATTCTGCCACCAGAGAAAAGAGAACTAGGTTATGTCACTATCATGAAGAAATTACACCTTAAATGATCACCATTTCCCTGGAACCACAACCAGTCAGGCCATTATATTGCAATAGACTTTAGGAAAGACTATCACTAGTATTACAAGCCACTAAGTTCTCTTTTCATCGTGTTAGATGTTTATCTGTCCAAGCCATCAAGATAGCCACCTTGCTATCATAGAACAGACTACCCTTACGGTTGGCGCATCTCTAAGACAAATCATAAAGAGTTGTTGGATTAAACTTACCCATCAGTGTATATCTTCTCGCTTCTCCTCTTCTTACCAGTAACTATCCTTCATTCTTTCTTCCCGTTTTCTCTTGTTAGTTTCCTTAACCAGATAACCCATCTTATCTACCGAACAACATCTTAGCTAAAATTTTATCCTAGAATGCTAGACATTGATACGAGAAAATATAAAACAGTTTTTTGTTCACAAGCTGAAGTTTATTCTGCTATGCACACTTTTAATGCAATAAAAATCAGAACTCATATTTTGCAGAAGACAACATGAAAAACCGGTGTCCTGACATGAATCTCATTGTCCAATACACTATTAGATTAACTGCTATGGAGTCTAGTCATGAAAGAATCATTGCTCCAGACATATTGTTGTAAATCATTTGCAGAAAGATCATAAATGCCAATATCCAGGGAGATCCAAGCATTTGTCCTTCCACTAACTCTTATCACCATCCCATGTTCAATGATGGGTATACTCGCAGACCATTTTGCAGTTCAAGGAGGTCTTTATCATAGGCATCCGAACATAACTTCAGGTAAAGGAACATGTTCTCGGGTCTCCAAAGATAAAATCAAGATTATGAACTTAGGTTATTTGCGCATGTCAGCGGATTTCAAACTCACAATGGCAATTTGGGGCTGATCACCAAAACCCTATTAGATAGATTTCTACGCCAACGTCTCAAACAAAACCTAGAAATCACAGACCCAAAGAAGAAGACAAAAGGGGGGGGGTAAGTACCAGTGAAGGGGCGGCGCTTGACATAAGGGTCCAGTTGGTTACACCATCGGAGACGGCACGACTTCCCGGAGCGCCCGGGGACCCCGCGCGCGATCAGGCTCCAATTCCTCGCCCCGAACTTGTCCACCAGCCGGCTCAGCATCACGTCCTCCTCGGGCGACCATGGGCCTTTCACCCGGTCCTCCACGGCCGCCACCGCACCGTCTCCGCCGCCGCTAGCGGGCCCATCGAGCACCGCCACGTCGACGCTGCTCCCATCCCCCGCTGCCGCGGGTTCCGATCCTCCCGCCGACCCGTCGACGACGGCGACGGGGGAAGGAGGAGACGAGGTCGTATGGCGAGGAGGAGGAGAGGCGGTCTCGGGTTCGGCCTCCATGGCGGGGGCTCCCATTTCCACCCTCTTCTTCGAGTAAAAGAAACAATAGCAGGGTTACCGACCGCCTAACCGCAATTTGGGTTCCGAAGTCCACCGAGAGATGACGGGGGAAAGAAATAGCGAGGTATCACTTTGATGACTTTGTAAGTCCCCATCTTGGGCTCAGTGGCCCAAACCTTCCTTAGCAACTACGGGCTCGCCAACCAAGAGAAGAAACTTTTATGCTCCTCGTGACACGCGCATAAGGTATTCGATGAAACGTGGAAGAGTTTAAGTTACATGTAATCGATAGTGCTCGACATTAAGATGCAGGCACAGAACATCCACACCGCATTACAAATGGCACCCTGCGACATTTCACACCATACATAGGAGAGGAAGCAGCGAATGTACGGCATACTACTACTTGCTGCCACACTACTACTGCTGCTACTCGATGGGAAGCATGACTTCATTGGTGCGGAGGAAAGGCAGCGTCCAGGGCGGGTTGTACCTGGCGAGGAGGAAGTCCCCCACCACCTTGTGCCCGTCACGCTCCAGGCACCGCCTCAGCTGCTCCACCCTCTCCGCCACCGCCTGGTCGGTGGTCAACCCGCTAAACCTCACCACCCCGAACTTGGCCTCCCCCTCGTCCCTCACCACGACCCGTTCGTCCACCGGGGCCGGCGCCTCCTCCGCCCGCGAGTACTTGGACGGCAGCACGAATTGCATGGTCACTTCCTTGCCCTCGCCGGCGACGTTGGTGATGACAGGCGCGGTCATGGCGATCTTCTCGGGGCCGGCTTTGGTGATGACCGGGGCGGTCATGGCGATCTTCTCGGGGCGGACGTTCTGCGGCTTGCCGAGGGCGCCGATGTAGTTGGCAAGGATCATGAAACCGCCGTCAGGGTCGCCGCGGAGCTTGGAGGGGTCGTAGGTGACCTCAGCCACCACCCGAGGGGAGTACTTCCTGATCTCATAGTCTGGGCACGCGTGGATGACTTCATACCTAGGCGTCTCCACCGTGATCTTCCCCAGCAACAGACCCATCTCTCTCTGCTATACCTTCTCCTCTGCGTGGAATGAGGACGGGGATTTATCTATGTGGCGGAGTCGATGGTTTCTTGCAAGTTAAGCTAGATATATCAAATGGGTCGTCTCCTGAGGCGTGTGGCGGTAGTCGCAGGATGAGATGTGGAGATGATAGCTCCACGAGGAGGGATATCTGTACGACGCATGCGCCGTTGCTCTGTTAGGAGCCATAGAGTCAGCTTGTTAATGTAACCTTTGAACACTCGCTGATTAAGATCCATCAGTATCACATCCAAACCATATAAAAGGGCTGCAACTATACATTACCATCTTTGCCATCTTTTATCTCGGCCACATCAGTTGTGAACAACAGGGTGGACAAAAGAACTAGAGAATTCGAGCCAGAGATGCCTTGTAATGTTAACTACAACCTGATCACTAACTACATCCTGTGATGTTAAACAAAGGAAATGTCTTGTACACTAGGCTCCTGCCAATGCGAGGTCTGAATAACTAATAAAGGATGCAACTGAAGATATCGGTATTCTCCACCTGCTTTTCTAAGGCTATGTAAGGAACATTGTTGAGAATGCCACTCAACTGGAATCAAACTCCTGTTACATACAAACTAGCTGCAAAAACAATGTCACGCTTTATAGCATCGGAAGCTGTTTCCATCTTCTTATACAGCGCAGAGTTACCCATTATTGAGGCTGCATTCTTGAACTCACGACATGTTTCATCCAGTCTCACGATAGTTCTTACTATGAGACCTTCGGGCACATCAGTGAGTTCACAAATATCTGCAAATGGTGTCCCCTGCAATGCACCGTGAAAACATCAGAATGAAATCTTTCCCCAACCATGTAAACTACAGTGATTTTCGTTTGGGATAGACGGAAAAGACCTTTGCCCATTCATATACAACTTCAACAAGACCAAACTTGAGGTTCTCTCGTGCATATTCCACAGGATCAATAGCTAGTTTGAACTGCGATTGGAGCTGCCCCAATCTAACTGCTGTATCGTATAACCTAATGAAGGCAGGCAAGAAAACGTTAGTGACCATTATAAACAAACATATACAAATTACAAATATCCCTCCCAAACTGAATTGTGCTCATAAGTACAATTAAGCAAATGCTGTCTATGCTAATTTCTATAAAATTCACTAGAAGTTACATAATCACTAGAAACCAAGTTTCACAGTCCCTAGGAATCAATTTGTCATATCACGATAAAGTTTTAGCCACTAATAAAACTAGTAGAAGCTCTGTATAAATTATTCAACGGATCCACATGTAAGGTCTAATTTTCAATCGGACAAAATTATATACCTTAAGGGGAAAAAAAAAGTCAGTATCTGTTATTGTGAAAATTACTGGTAATTGATTCCTATATTAAAGATTTATCCCGAATAAAGCATCGCTAGGAAAATTTATAGTGTAATTTTGTGGAGATTATATATATCAACTGGAATAATACCTCCTTTTAGCATAAGCCAGCTTAGGAGTAAGTGATGGTTCAGAAGTGTTCTTCTGTTGGAAAACAAGAGATGACATAATTGCAACCGCTTCTTCAGCTTCTAAATCATCCAATTGGTTCTCAAACAAACATTCTGTGCATATCAATTCCTCCCCAGAGTTCATCTCACAGGCCACGCGGCCCTTTAGTTGAACAACAAGATCAGAATCAATACAATAGATCTCCTTCAGCACATCAATCTGCATATTTAAAAAGTAGTTAATTAATTTCTGTAGACTACCATTATGCATTTCAATACATCTAAACAAATCAAAACTATTGATAAGTGATTGCTAAATGCTAATTGCCAATGCTGTTCGTTTTTCTTTTCTTTTTTTTTCACAACTGCATTCAGGTGGTAGTAGTTCAACTCAAAATTCTTTTATAAAATGAAATTCTGATATTTACTTGTTATTAAGTCTAGGCAAGAGACAACCCAACAACAATAACAATAAGCCATAACGTCCCAACTACTTAGGGTTGGCTATTGGCTACATGGATCTTTACCTGCTGTTAAGCTCTGGTTAAGGAAACATCATAAGAGACCCCATTTTCCAAAAAATATCACACTACTAGTTATTAGTCATGACCACAGATCCCATCGACAATCCGATTTGGGATCTAAAACCTATAGCATTTCACAGAATCATGTTGGATCAAATCCTCTTGATACTAGCATCCAAATTATTGGATGATATGCACCAGGAAAGAAAGAACTAGTATTTGCATTAAACATACCCGGCCTTGAAAATCTGGCATTTGTTGGAGTGCGTCATCTGACATTTGATATTTTAAAGCGTTAACTTCTTCTTTGTGCCTGTTTTGCTCCTTTATCAACATGATATGCTCATTAAATTTTATACATCCATGGCATTTGTTCTCAGCCATATTTTGCAACAATTTATTGTAGCTATGATACCTTTGCACGAGATCCATGTCCCTCAACTTGAGATCTAAGCAGTGTACAAAGAGAAAAGGAATGAGAAAAGAAAGGACAGGAGGGAGATACTCTATTCACGAAAAAATAAAGTCTGCAACATTAGAACATAGCATTTTCTATCAAATCACAGATACTAAAGAGAAAGCTACTCCTGCTAAATAGACTTGGAATACTTCCACTATGATACATAGGCTACGTCCTCTCTTGAACCGAGTCCTGAAGAAAGTACATCAAATCAAATAAGTAAAAAAAGAAGTTACTAATAGTACTTGAAATTTATCACACTTGCCCTTCGGACTGAATCAATAACATGGTTTGCTTAATTTATGTAGACAAATGCTAAATCCACTCTACTGTTGCCAAACCTTAGCTCAAGTACATGATATGGAGAAATGGTCATATTAATGACATCCAAACACTACTAATAAGACCAATTTTTGGACAGGTTGGATCAGGATACAGGTTAGCCAGGCCCTATCTAAGACCTTGACACCTATGATCACAATCTACCTTGACCTCTCAATCTAGGCTTGACACATCGATAGGGTCAAATAGGGTGCAGGGTGGCTCTCTTCAGAAAGAAGAAAACCCTAATATAGAAGCTCATATAACAAACTGCAAAAGAAAACAATGTCTTAATAAAATGTTATCAAATGAAAACAGAGTTTAACAGTGAGAATATAATTACTAGATGGGTAAGGTTGGTCTCCACCTGTGTGTTCTTCAAAATAATGGTGGTTGATTAATGAAGAGCTGCATACCCAACAAGCAAGGATAGGCCTCCGGAGAGCGTGATAGAGTGATGGCTGGCAGTGACAAGAAAGGCATATGCAAACAGAGAGATGGCATTGGAAAATGATAAGATGTCATGAATGTTTGAGATCTCAGAATTATATAGTCAACTTCCAGGAGATCTACTACCATTAGTACAAGGGGGTGGTGAATATGTCAAAAGGAGAAAGTAGTGTTTAACTTCGAGTCTGTGAACGGTATCTTGAGAAGATTGCATGCACATCTTAAAACACAACGTGAGCACATGCTGTCATTATTCTTGTATGTACACAACATGACTTTTTACATAATATCCTTCTAACAATCAGTTTTTGTACATATCCTTATGAATGTGACATTTGCTTATATCTTCTTGATGGTATGTTCTTGTACATATAGCCTTAGAAGATATATGGGTGAAAAACTTTATTGATTATACATATACATGTATGCCAGAATGACATGGAACACTCAAAAGTGTATAAATAAATAAATATATAAACAATAATTTGAGAACGGTATACATGAACCATACATATTCAAAGAATTCGCACACAAATAAGTTTGTCCATGAACATGCGCATACATATTTACAAATGTATATCCAAGTGCATGTGCTAGTGCATACATAGAGTCAAAGGTTAGTGCCCCTAGCATATGACATATCATGTAATTTAGCAGCACAACATATGCATTGCAAGCATCAAATGTCCTCAGTCTGGGATGGGGACGGAAGAGAGATCCTCAATCATACCATTTATAACTACACCTATCTTCATGTCCCTGAGACAGCTAGAACATATGCTATGACCAAATTATGTCAACATGTTAATTAGCATTCAAACCAATTTTCACCTGATGCCTCATGAAGGACACTGATATTTGTTGTGAACAGTGATCAATTGGATTGGGAAAAATGTTGATGCATTACTAAGTCACATAATTTACATGAATATTGGAGAACAACCGTATACACTCCATGAAATTTGTTCATTGGCCTTAGTTGGATAAACTGTGAAGCCAGAGAACATACCTTTTACAGCATCTAGCGCTGGAGGATACTTGTTCCCATCATGTTTCTTTTCTAGCAGTTGCTGAACAGTTTTTGAGTAAGCAATGTTGCTTGGATCCTCTAGTAGTCGCACTTGATCAATCTTTATTTTGCAATTGCAAATAGACACGATGTCCTTATTATCTATTGCTATAACTTTGTAGTTCGTACCGGAAGCACTACCATAGTATGGCAACTTTATATTTATTGCACCAGATCCTTTACGAGAACTGACGGACGAAAAGTACTCTTCATCCATGCTGCGTTTTCCTTTCGGAGTAATAAAATAACCTTGTTGAAAATTTTGACTTTCTTCCTCTTGCAATTTGTTCGAGGACATCGATGGAGCTTGCGAAGCATTATCAGCAATCAATACTAAAATGATATATTGTTTATTAGCAGCAGAAGGTGTCTTCAAAACAGCGCCAAGCAAGTGATCTTCTGCCTACCAGTCCAGTCAAAACAAAAGGTCAATGTTGAACTGAAAATAGGGGAGCAATTACAACAGAATATTTGCAGATGATTAATAAGACATAGGTAGAGGGCTATAACAATTTGCCTACTAGGCCAAATGATGGCCTGTCTAAATATGCACAAGGACAAGGTCCAATACTGAGGTAAAACCACATTCCTTTTTTACAGAGCTGTAACAGTGATGCATAAACCACATTATTCTTGTGCCATATATGATCAATTTGGTGTTCTACAGGTATTAATTTCAAAATAAGAACGAATCCTCGCACGAGAAAGTGATTCCATATGAAGCTCCAAAGTTTTAGAGCATATTCAAAATGTTAAAAAATCCAATCCTTTGACTGTCAAAGATAACAGCATCATAATATAACCAGATGAAAACACTTACTGATTGTGATTTGACAACCACCACTCTTCCTGGCGAAAGAAATTGTTGAGCAGAGTGTGATTGCAAGACAGCCTCTAAAATGTGTTGTCTGTGTGTTTCAGCTTCTGACGCCATCTCAAAATATTCTTCTATTGCAGGCTCACCTTTTATACATCTGACAAGCAAACAGTGAAGACTCTGATTATAAGAAAAAACATTGAATCATAACAGCAACCAAAAGAAAGCCATGATGTTTATTTAGAAGTTGGTAGATACCAAATGTTTGAATACCATATATATATATACTGGTCCTAACCCCTTACAGGCACACAACATTAGCGACCTTAATTTTTTAGGCTTAAATACCATAGTATGTAATGGTCCAACACCCTGAATGTAAGTATTTATGAAGAGGGTATTTATACCCTGCACTCAGATAATCATGAAGCATCCTTACAAGAATGGTATATGCGGGCACCTACAGATTTCGATAAAGATGCTTTTTTTCTTTAGTTCTTCCAAGACACTAAACACCTCAGGGACTTGCAAAATTCAGTACATGTGGTTGGAAGATTTACTAACTATAGAATAAGTAAACAATAAAAATATGGATGCCAACAACTACAAAGACAAAAAAAAAGGTAAATTCAGTGGTAATACATCATTTTACAAAGAAAGCTAATTTGCAACGTATCCTATTTTAACAATTCTTCCTCCAGAAAAAGCTAAGAAAATTCTGGTAGACTCCAATGGTATTTTGGGTTGGAATACAAGTGTATAGCACAGAGGACATGAACTTACTCAATTTTTTTAGTACTTTGACGTAGCTTTTGCAAAAGAAGACGCTCTTTCTCTGGCAAGTTCTTTTGTGCATGAAATTCAGCAAAGCTTCTTTTAAGCATGTCCTCCACCTGCAACATGCATTCACCGATGTTGCATTTATGCATGATAATATGTCATAAAATGATTTCAATTGTTAAAAAAAAAGACAGGAAACACAACAAAGGAAGTAATGAGCATGTAAAGGGCAATAAGTATCAGTTAATCTTTGTTTCAACAGAGGAAAGCACTAATGTGCAACATGTACTAATCCATCCTTGTATCAACAGAAAAAAGCACCAAGCATAGAAAATTAATCAAGCAGCAACTCCCTCGATGAGGCGCAATTTTTATAGAATCTAAAAATGTAAGATTCTAGACTTGCCTACTCCCGTAATTGAACTCATACAAGTCAAAGGTCGGCGTGGTAAATCATCAAATGGAAGCAGGTACAAAATCATTCCTAGATGGGCCATGTCATGTAGCCTAGCACGTCAACATGGAATCTGCACAACACAAAGTATTATAACAATGATCTGAACAGGAATGGCATATGAGACCTCAAAATTACAAAGGTGCACTCAATGGCAGACTTCGCAATACCTTAACTGTTTGAGACTTCCCCAACCTATCCATGTAAATGATCGACGATGCCACAAGGTGCAAATTGAGACCCACAGTGGACCCTAGTCTAACATCTAAGGTACAGGGTCATGATACAGGCAAAAGGCTGCAGGCAGATAAGAATTTCTGGGTAAAGATTTAGAATGTGAAGCAAAAAAAAGGATCCTTACACAGAGCATACATATGTGCATATACATACATATAAATATTAGTACATATATTACACATAAATGCACGCATGCATAACTCGAGACTGCCCTATGGATTTATAAACAATTGTCATCACAAGAAATAATAAATGTCAACACACATATCTGAAACTTTGTCAAATAGGAAATATCGCATGCATATCAACAGAAAACATATATTAGATTATTTGAAGTGCCAAACACGATGTCTATTACAGCCTCCATATAGGCAACTACAACAACCACAGATTTCAAAAAAAGCAAAAGAATCACGTTTAGCTCAGTAATCTTTTTTGTATGGTTATATAGAGAGAAAGAGATTGAGTGGAGCCTCACAGATTGATAAGAAAATGAGAGTTTAGACCAGTGATTTAGACCATTAATGTGATTCTGGAACCTATATATGATATCAATGACCATGACATTCCAAGTCCATTTACATACTTTAAGTTGTGCAAAAAAAGGATGATGATTAAGATTTTTTGAACAAGTTCCAAGACTTTTATTTGGAGATACTTTAAAGTATCTAGGCCAACTTCAACAGTTTGAATTTCTTTTATAAAATTCACGAGAAATTTAAAACTGATCTAATATCAAGTCAGTGTCAAACAAATTATTCTCTCTTCTATATATAGATGAACATGCTCTAAATAATAAACAGGTGAAGGAAAAATGTTCTTAGCACAACATCAGTGTCTACATTCTATAGTACCTTTAATTCTTCCACACGAAGAAGATGAAGTATCATGGTATAAGTCAAGCGAAACTGAGATTCAAGCCGCGTTGGTTTTCCAACCATTACTTGCTTCAAGTCACTTTCTTCCGGAATTTCATCACGGCACATAACAATAACAGTACCAATCTTATCTAAGCCTCTCCTGCCAGCACGGCCAGCCATTTGAATATATTCTCCTGGAAGCAACCTCCTGAAGTCCTTGCCATCAAACTTTCTCAGGGTATCAAAGACAACCTATGAGATTAGAGAGAACCTCAATAAAATACAACTATGTATTCTTGCTACTGACAATTTTTCTCACTTGAAAAATAAAAAGAAAGGCAAATCTAGACGAAAAAAATCTAGAGAATGAGGCAGTTATAATGACAGCATAATTTCCAACAAATAATGTCAGAAAAGGGGCAGATATAATATTGTTGTTCATGTCAACCCCACTAGAATAACTTTAATTACATAATTTTCTGTGATTTTCCAATATGATGTTTGCAAAATTTACTAAATATAGCCAGTAACTGAATACATACAAAAACAATGAGAACAATCAAATGTTAACCCAACTCATAAGAAATAATCAAACTTATCACTACAGCACCTACATGAAGTAATAGCAATGTACCGGTCCACATCACAATGATCAGGATGAAATATAAATTAGCATGAGAAAGAGAAAGGTACTAATTGTCATATCAGGTTGAGAGTTCCAGTATCTAGCTTTAATTAGAAAAAGGTGAAAACCCAGTCACAGGATTCCTCCTGAAATTTGGAAGAATCATCAACATTTGCATAACACACAATATTATAACTATTTCAAGGAATCAAATGAGTCTTCTCCAAAAGTTAAAAAAAAAAAAATTCATGGTTCACCTTACTGATCTATACCAATTTACCAATCAGGTATCGGTACGATATGTACCAAGGTGTATCGAGCTGTACCAAGCATACTGACACACGGTACATGGGGGCATACCGATGTCCCACCCATACTAGTCCTTGTCAGATCAGTACATACCGCTCATACCAAGCAGTACATACTACCCATACCGAGCAGTATGCGACGATACAACAAACCTTGAAAAAAAATATTAAAATTAAACATTAAGAAGTCAAAAAAAAGGCCAAGGCATCTGTATTGTACAACACATAAAATGCATATCTATCAACCTTCCAGACAGCCATTTCTGAAGCTATATTTTGACCAGGAAGTACCTATGGTATGGTCCAACATTGAGCTGGCACGAAGACCAAGGCTTTTCACCTAGCCCAATCCCATCCGGTTTGCAAGCTGTAGCAGGGTCACCTACAGAAACAGAGCCTAAAGCTAATGACTCACTCTTTCACCTACAGAAGCCAAACCTAAAGCTCGTTCCTTTTTCTGCTGCCAGCAACTGCCTTGCTCGTTGCAGCCGCTGCCTGCCCGTCACTACTTCTCCACCTCCTATTCCTCCTGCTCTGCTCCTCTCCTCCTCCTCCACCACCTCCCTTCCCCTACTCTGCTCCTCTCCTCTGCCTACTATTTTCCTCTTCTTTTCCTCCTCCTCACCCCAACACAGTACTGACCATACTGACCGGCATGCTGGCAGACCAGAGCCAAACTGGTCTGAGCAGTAACCGGTTTAAGATTTTAAACCATGACTCTGATATGAAATTTAGACTGCAAATGACAACATAAAAAACCTGGACGCCAGGAGGAACCTTGAAATCTATCTTCTTGTCTGTCATCTTAATCTACTCCATGGAGATGTTATCAATCAAACCATATGTATTTCCTGTTTTAAATTCTGTTAGAGAAAAGCAATGAGATGCAGAAAAAACAATCATCTATTTCACATAATTATGCATGGCATTCCAGGCAACAAAGAGAGACCATTCATCATATATTTTCACAACATTTAATCTGAATATTTCAAATGAACAACAATATCAACAATTCAACACCATAAATTCTTTCAGCAACATTCAGTAGCAGTGAAAGGGAAGGAAGGAGTAGACAAAAAAGAAGTTAACAAGAAAGACAAGCAGATAGATCATTTCAAGAATGTTCTATCGTATAGAAAGTAGAAACAACAGCAATTACTTGGATAAAATATATCCTTCTCCAGCAGATTATACATAGGTGTCTCACAGTCCACAGAATTATATTATTGTTTTACTGTTATCCAAATAACTGATGTTGTTGTTGTTGTCTCTATTCTTGTCTCCAAATGATAGAGTTCTCAGAATAAGATACATGGAGAACTAATCCTATTTTATTCAACATTATTCTGGAAATAAATAATAAAAGCTAAACCATGCTATAAAGACAACTGTGACTAAGTAGAGAGACTCACTGTTCTTGCTGGAGCATTAACTCCCATAGCAAATGTCTCAGTGGAGAATAAAACCTATACAAAGTCCCAAAAGGAGCCAAATGAATCAGTCAGCGATCAATAATGTCAAAATACAAATCAGCCTTTACATGATTAATCATGACAATACAAATAATTAGTCTAAAAGACATGAGTCTAAATGTGACTAACTTAACAGAAATGAAGAAAAGCCACAGGACTCATGAAAAACAAAACTGAGGGTGCATAACATTAGCCATTAAAGCCATCTGACACGATACTTATTTGTAACAAAAACTGAGATGCATATTCAACAGAGACGAAAATAGTTTATAGCAAGGAATTCACCATATCCATTCACGAGCAACCAAAATTCATCTCTGCAGCAATTATACATGGTTACATAAAGACAAGAAGAGCAACTTATCAATTATTGTTTGATAGAGAAAAAAATGTGTGGAAGAACTCGACAAAGAGCTAGCCAATGTCCATTATCACCATGCGCAAATTCAATAATATCTTTTGTGTTTAAGTAACCATTTGTTCAGTGAGATTATAAGTAATATAAAGCAAAAGGTGTCAGCCACAAGTAAATTAAATTATTCCCAACAAAAGTAATCACATTATTTTCATACAGACCGCTGACCACTCTTATTTTATTAGCCTTATAATTAATTGAAGCTCTAGGAATGCTTTGATGGATGCCTAAGGATGTGACAGTGATACCACTCTAGCAAAAGACAGTTAAATACCATGTACATAGGGAATTTGGCACCACCATAACCATGACTTTAAGAATAAACATGTGCGAATCAAAATGGACCAAACAGACTCTTCAACTAAGTGAAGCAGCACCTGAAGTCAATCATATCACCTATGAATTCTTTGAAGTTAACAATATCGCATTTTAATTTTTTTCCTTCAATGTTCTCTCAAATTGTGTCCTCTTCTCACAGGGAACATGACATATTCAAATAAAAAATCAGGCGAAGCTTTGGCATCCAGTAAAATAAAATCAGCAAAAATAATGAAATTCCTTAACCCTTTTCTAGCGAACCAAAGAGGAAAACAGTCAGAGCTGAAGGAAGACAACTGGATGAATGTTTGGATGTCACCATCAACAATTGTTTGGTTTTTACTCCTCTCTTCATTCTCTTTCCCACTTTAAGTAAAAGGGCTGGCATGTATTCCCAGTTTGGTGTTGGTATTACATGCCAACGATGATCCCATGTCAACCATTGACCAGCATGCTGATCGCCAGTGATACTTAAATCCTCAAGAGGAACACCAATCTTTCTCTCTCTTCCCCCACCGCCTCCTTTTCTTCCTCCCTCCTCCACACCATCCTCTTTTCTTTCTTCTTCCTCTTCAAGTCACCAATGTGTACTAGTGTACCATGCTGACTGGTCTACCCAAGGACCAATACAGATCCAGTACTCACAAGCAAAGTAATCAATTCTAATTCATCAATGAATTAAGTCGCTAGAAGCATATGAGGAAAATAAGGAAAAGCCCAAATAGAACCTTGATCACGCCACGGCAAAAGAGCATCTCAACAACTTCTTTTACAATAGGAAGAAGCCCAGCATGATGCACACCAATGCCTCTCCTTAGCAGGTTTTGGACTCGGACAACCTGTAAAATGCATCCACAGGGTTGATGAATTTTGAGTTAATGAAGGTCAAACACACAAGTTTAATTGGAAGTTAATTACTTGTGGAAGATTCCTATCAGAACCCTTTAGCCTTGAAATGCCTTATCACAGAAGACCTTAATCTCACTTTTCTCAGAACTAGTTGTCAGGTCAGTCCCAGTCATGTTATCTGCTGATTTATCAACACGGTTCTTTGAAAGCAGAAAATCACCACCTGGAACCAGTGAGTTTTCAGTGAGATGTAGATTTCGATTCCAATATGAAATAAATTTAACTATCAAAAGCTACATAAACTGGAGTCCTTGACAAAAAAAGCTCAGTTGCTTAAAACCCTTTTCTTTTCTTCTCCCACTCTCTGCCACCAAAGATTTGGGGAACCAAAATATAGATAAAAAACACAATGCCAGAAGTTAAAGGTAGCAAACAGAAATACATATACCAAAGCTACGAATGTCTAAATGGAGAAAAAAGCTAAGAATTCAGATTAGAGCAGGCATTCGAGAAGGGGCAAAACAACTCATTACAAAAGTTGCATATAACCGGAAAATAGTTGCGATGGAACATTACTCAAACTAATAGAAAATAGATTTCTATGAAGTAAATCTTGGAAATATTGTTCCTTACAGGCAAAAGGGAGTTCTTTGAAAAGCAGAAAATCACCACCTGGAACCAGTGAGTTTTCAGTGAGATGTAGATTTCGATTCCAATATGAAATAAATTTAACTATCAAAAAGCTACATAAACTGGAGTCCTTGACAAAAAAAGCTCAGTTGCTTAAAACCCTTTCTTTTCTTCTCCCACTCTCTGCCACCAAAGAAACAAAGGTCCTACATACAGGTAATATCAGAGAACAGACTAATACATCAAAAATTATATCCACATCGTTGAAATTAAAACATACAATAACACCACAGAAAATCATAGTCACGTTGCAAAGTGAACCCTGTTTTGGGGAACCAAAATATAGATAAAAAACACAATGCCAGAAGTTAAAGGTAGCAAACAGAAATACATATACCAAAGCTACGAATGTCTAAATGGAGAAAAAAGCTAAGAATTCAGATTAGAGCAGGCATTCGAGAAGGGGCAAAACAACTCATTACAAAAGTTGCATATAACCGGAAAATAGTTGCGATGGAACATTACTCAAACTAATAGAAAATAGATTTCTATGAAGTAAATCTTGGAAATATTGTTCCTTACAGGCAAAAGGGAGTTCTTTGAAAAGCAGAAAATCACCACCTGGAACCAGTGAGTTTTCAGTGAGATGTAGATTTCGATTCCAATATGAAATAAATTTAACTATCAAAAAGCTACATAAACTGGAGTCCTTGACAAAAAAAGCTCAGTTGCTTAAAACCCTTTCTTGCAGGCATTCGAGAAGGGGCAAACAACTCATTACAAAAGTTGCATATAACCGGAAATAGTTGCGATGGAACATTACTCAAACTAATAGAAAATAGATTTCTATGAAGTAAATCTTGGAAATATTGTTCCTTACAGGCAAAAGGGAGTTCTTTGAAAGTTTGTTTATGAGTGATAGCCATAAAGATGACTCTGATCTCCTTAGTCCTGAATGACTATGGTTCATCCCACTAGTTCCATAAGAACTGTGAGTGATCTGATGTCCCGAGTGCTTCTGAATTTTCCCTCGACTAGAACTATCATGTTGTCTAGATTGGCTTCCAGCTTGAGCGAATGGAACTCCAACTTTTGTTCCAGACTGTCCCATGCCAGCACTTGATTTTTTTCTCTTATAAACATCTTTAACTGCTCTGAATCCCTGAGGCAAAAAAGTATCACTCTCACAGACTTTGTACAACTCTCCAGAGTAGAACAAGCAGTGCTCAAGAGGAACGGGTCTTTTTATTGTCCTGATAACCAATGAGTTGTATAAGGAAATAATTTTAACAAGAGTTGGAAGATTATGAAAAGAACTTTTTGTTGTTTTTCCATATATTCATGAAAAGAGAAAAGGCAAAATAAGGGTGGAGAAGTGTAAGAGAAAAGGCAAAATAATAGCAGTTGATGCAGTTACATAATTCTATAATTAGAATAATTGACACATACCCTGTAACACGGATCTTCTTTTGTTTTGTTCGACCAATCCAATCAGCAAATTCAATTGTGTTTGGGACCTACAAGATGCTCCAAGAATATCCCAAGTCATTGAGATGATCTGAATACAGCACATGTGAACAAAATAATTTCTAAAATAGATCCACTTGAATCACTTCATATTACCGATAAAGTAGTAAGCACTATGTTATTGTGATCATAAGAAAGTAATTTTATTCCATTTATGCTGTTCGGATTTCTCAGGTAGCAAAAGAAAATTTAGCATTTATAATGGTATATTAAGGAGGGAACTGAAACCATCCTCTATACTTTGATATTATATCTATTAAGAGAGATGACTTGTAGATTTCACAAGATAAGAAGTCTCAATATGAGTTACCAAAAGAGTGCAAGGAATGCAAAAGTATATATGTGCAAGCTGAGAAAAAGGGCGAACCCTAAATTAGGGGTGAATAGAACATCTTCCATAAAGGTAGACATTTTGAACGAACAGCATACGGCTGGACAAGTCTTTTGGCAAAGACCAAGTAGCTGACAACTGCCTTAATAGCTAGAGTTACAAAACTCACGTCCTCCAATTGCTTAAATGAGATTATGGAGCCGACTGCTTTTCTTTCTCCAAGTAAAAAAGTAACCAACTGGAATTATAAACTGGAAAGTAGATAGAAAGCCCCCGTCGGCACTTCAAAGACAGGATCTACAGAACTATATCCAATAAAGAAAATGTACCGTTGCTGAAAGGAGGATAATATTGACATGTCTTGGAAGCATGATGATAACTTCCTCCCACACAACACCTCTTTCAGCATCATTGACATAATGCACCTCGTCAAATATAACCTGTTTGCAAAATGCCAAAAAGCAAAATTACTAGGGGATCCTGAGACCATGTGAAGTTATAGGGCATATTAGGGTAGTTCTAGGCTCTGAGAATATGTCTAATCAAATATAAACTAACAGACACATCATTACCCATTCAATGTCACGGATGATATCAGCACCTCTGTAAAGCATTGACCTTAATATCTCAGTAGTCATGATGAGACAAGATGCTTCCGGCTTCAAGCTTACATCTCCAGTAAGAAGGCCTACATCAAACTTCCCACAAAAGTCCCTGTACTTCTGGTTGCTGATGGTTTTTATTGGAGCAGTATAGACAGCCCTTGTGCAATGCTACATAATATAAACCGTAATGAAAAGAGACACAAAGCCAAAATTTTTGCAAAGTTATTTGTCTGATAAGTAACATACTCGAAACATTATGGATAAGAACAAAATTAACTAAAAATTTCATCAAACAAGGTCCATACAATCATGTCCAGTAAATTGGATACCGAAGTCATTCTGAGCCAAACAGTAACAGAGTTCAATGATACGATATGGACTCAAGTTACTCGACAACTATACAGATATAAAAACATAAATAACGAAATAGCAAAGGAAGCTGCATACTTTGGATGCCAAAGCAAATGCATATTCTGCAACGACCGTCTTTCCAGCTGATGTATGAGCAGCTACAAAAACAGACTCACCTCTCTCAAGATGATATATGGCCTGCACACACCAGAAAGTACTTTAAAAAACTAAGCCACTACAGCACGTGATTGGCATGTTAACGAGGTTGAATAAAAATATTATTCTCAAATTTCATGGGCAACTATAAACATATGCTCCAGCAATAATATCATCTTTTGAACCCGTTGGAGATTTTTGTGTTAAGATGTATGACAATCTTTCATGTTGTACATCCATCACTTTTCACTACATCAAAAATAAAAACAAGTTTTAAGATATTGCAACCCTTACTGATGTTCGAAGAGACAGACATATTACTACAGAAGTGACATAATACAAGGATGAGAAGAATTTGTGATGTTCAGCCTTATTTCAGAATGTTACTTTATATGTGCATCAGAATATCTTTAAAATATGATTCTCTTATCCATGCATCATTTTTTAACCAGCATGGCTCCAAGTTACTGTTGACATTCAAAGTATGCTACATGCAAGAATTTCGAGGTGCAAATTGTGTGTTATAGTTTGAAGGTGATTTCAAGAGATATTTTCTACATGCATTAATTCCTTCTTGCCATGAATATATATATATATATATATATATATATATATATATATATATATATATATATATATATATAAGCTTAGTACGCAACTTGAAACAAATCATCATTAGTCAAAAAGGTAGCAATCAACAGATTATGGATGCTAGGCTGTAAAGAAAATGGTCCAATGATCATAGACTAAAGACAATCATATACTACCAATGTATACTCATGGAATTAGATTGGTGTTGCATAAGGCAGATAGTCGTCTTTATCAGATGGTAGATACTTAGATTTTTATAGTTGAATTAGTTAAGTTGAACTTAAGAATAACGACTCTTTTATGTTGACATAATATGCTATATACATGCAGCTGATGTCTTTAGATTTTTCATGAATTTAAACAACAAGAAATAGTGGGAGAGGAATCAGAACCCCATCACTGGAGAGAGAGAGTAAGAGATATCTGTTACAATGTTAGACAAAAAATGCTTGATGATGATCTGCCTCAACCTAATAAACTATTCTCTATAATAAACTACAGAAATTATGAAAATCAGCTCCTTCCATAAACAGTTTTGCTGCTTCATTTGTTATGTATACATAACAAAACGAACCAAGATATCCTTGCATAAGCCACTAGATAACTATGGTACATATGCATGTAACTATGGTACATATTCTACAGCTGGTGCCTAATTTGTTGAAGCAAATTTATGTATACAGCACACATAAATATGCATATAAGACAGAATACTTGAGAATTGGTATAAAGATTACAAAGCATTCAACTGCTATTAACTTGGAATGATGCTATTCTTTGTTCTTGGAACCATATCTCAGCAATGGCATAGATTCTTATAAGACCAAAACTTACTTTGCCCTGTAGAACTACATACAGAGCATGTTGTTCTCATTATACTTTTAAGGCTTAAGCCCCCCTCAACCCAAAAAAATAATTTAAAAGAAAATTATCCCCAAAATGTCATTGTTGTCAGAAAAAAACCAACACAAGTTATTAAACATCCAAATATTTTAGAAGTATGGTTTATTTTCTGGCATTTTTTCACATCACAGTATTAGCAGGGACAAAAGCCTACAAAGGGTGAATCTAGTTACTAAATAATTTGCTAATATATCATTACATGTGTTTCACTTGATACAGGAGCAGACACTAAAGTCATTAGTTACCGTACAGCATAAGTATTAGCACCTATGATAGATAGGTATATACATGTTTAACACAATCATACTGTACCTCTTTCTGGAAGCTATCCAACTCAAAAGGGAAGTCAATGGCCATATCAGGAACAAGTTCATAAAAGTGACTGACAATCTCGTCATTACCACCAACAAGAGCCCATGCCTGTGAAAAAAGATGCTTATCAACCATAATTGAAATAAAACAATAACATCCTGAATTCAACTATAGGCAAGGAGAGGTGTCCCGGAGTTTGCACAACATTGCTATAATTTTACACAAAACATGTTGATCGAGCAAATTTCACTTAGCCATGATCAATTAGCAAGCATGTGAAACATGCTTTTTAATGATGACAGAGAAACGGACACAAGAATGGCAAAATTATATTTCTTAACGGGAGAATGGTAACTTTTTTGTTTTCTAATGGGTTCCACCTGATTCTCTTGTTGATTAAACCAATAGCAACCAACCATTTCATATAACACAAAAAAGAACTTTTTTTGCACATCATGAGGCCCAACAGTCGAGAGTAATAACAGAAGCATGAGTATTTAATACCTCCCCTTGGTGCTTACTAGAATCAACGTTCTGCCCACGTAATTTGTCTCCCATGTTTCCTGGCTCACTTAAAATCATGTTGTCTGAAGAAATTTCAGCTTCAGGAAGAGGATCAATATTTGTCTCTTCTTTTTCATCTTCATTTTGGACAGAACCTGGATTAGATGAAACAGCAGATTTTTCAGAAGAATAAATTAGAAAACAAACATAAATTTTCTTGTATGAAGCATGCGGGGCGGAATAGAACCACATTAACTTGATTTGGCATATTGATTTAATTAAGGTTCAACTTGTCAAGGTCCACTCCAAACATTGAAGGTTCTGAAATTTCTTGATCTAAATGTTTTTTCCATCAACTCTAATATATCATTGTCTCACCACATTGCACAATAACATGCATGATTAAAAGATAAATGGACATTATCAATATCTGAATTGGCTATTATTTCTAACGCACGTCTAGTGCTATATTACCTTACATCACTCCAAGAATAGAGGGTTGCATGAAACATATGCGGGTTTGCATATATCAAGTAAAGCTGAAAGCAGGCACCCTTTATCCTTGTTCATGCAGATCACAATTTTGTCCCGATAACTGTGTCATTGGGAGAACTCCTTGTTAAATCTCTAATGAGCCTGGACCACAGCCATTATAAGTAACCACTATGAGCTCCTTAGTCTAGTAGATACCATTATCTGTCCATATACATATCCTCTGCAAAGGGATACACTGTGTGTGCATGTGGCGATCCTCAGTGCTCCATGAGCACCAAGAATGCAAATGCTAACTTCTAGCTAACTCCCTTCTAAAAGAGGTACTACTTGTTAACATTCAGAAGCAACTCATATCAACATTCACTTTATTAGGGAACACCACACCACATGATCAGCTTTTCTAGTTCTGACCACAAGACCATGAACATTTATTATTTATGACTGGGCAGTGGGCTCTTCTCGAAAACCAATTACGGCCTGTAAGGAATAAGTGTGTGAAAACTTTCGTGCACGCGGCAATTGCTGATCTGTGTGATACTTGTTGACTTCAGGTGATATTATTCATGGTTATATTTTAGTTCTCAGCTTTGCCTTATCCTCCTTGTGACTGCAAGTTGCATTTCCACATGCACCAGGGTGTCAAAATCCCTGCAATACAGAGTGAAGCAAGCTCACATGAAAGGTAGAATCGTAAGAAGGATCATTTACTGCATTTGTTGTTCAAGCGCCTACCTAGACAGAACAACAGACAAGGTAAGCAATATGTGTATTCCCTAACACTGCCTCCTCCTCTACTTTTTATGCCAAACCACTTTACAGACTCCAGCATTTCATGTTTCTTACTTTGACAGAGCAACCATAACAATGAATCAACAAATTCCAATAAATAAAAGTGCCAGCTAAATAATTGAAAATCCATCAGATTTGAAACTCAAGATCATTGTGAAGCATGGCAAGAAGGAAGATACAGAAAATCATCCAAACTCTTGTTCTTTTCTCCTATTTGAAGCAAACTAACAGATAAAATAGAAGGAGCTTATACCAACTTACTAGAAAGGTCAAAATCTCACCATCTCCTATTGGTCCTTCGATAATATCTTCCTCCCAAGCCTTTTTAAATAAATCATCAAACTGCACTGAGTACATATTCTGCAGCGAAGACAAAATTGGCATGAAAATGTGATGGCATGAGTAGCCTCTACACTATCATAAACTTATTAAAATTTAGAAGAAGGTAGATATAGAACTAAAGGTAAATGGAGAAAATCCAACTATAGATCACAAGTGTGACAGCTTTTCCATCTGACAACTACATGAACGATGAGAACGGTCAACCAATAATTTCATAATCGTTGTAATTCACACCATAGTGATCCAGTCCACCTCTAGATGTTTTCAAACCCTTGTGGCATCACACGACAGTGATAATAGCATATCAATTTTTTGGTCTTATATAAAGATCATACATTAAATAAGGCCCTCAAATTAATCATAGCTCTTATGCTCAATCAGAAAAAGGAGAGGCGCAAGACTCCCACCAGTCTGGGGCTTAGCGAGGGTCATTATCTGCAGCCTTTCTCCCACAATCAGAAAAGAAGTTTCCATAACTCTAAAACTAAAAAATTCGACACCTAATTCATGGAAGAGAAATCTTTCTGATGCCAAGATTTGTGTTACCTTAACGATATCACGAGCAATTATAATGAAACAAACTGACACAGAGGAGAAATGTCACCGTGATGCCAATGTTAGTGTTGCATCAACAATATCACATGCAATCATTACAAGAAAAATTCTCCAAACATATTAACAAGTTATGGCTTCATTGTGATCCATGACAGTTTTGCACTTCAATCATTAGGTGGGAACCACACAATCAGAACAATGAAGATGACCTACCAAGGATTTCAAGATAACCACATACCAACTTTCCATAGCATAACTGCTCAGGAGAGAAAATGCTTAATAATAGTTAAGCATCAACATACCAAGTCATCATCCATCAAATCCTTCGTTGCTGCAGAGATTTTCTGATCGGTGCATGTCCAATGGTAGGGATATTTCTTGAAAAATTAAAGGTAATAGCATCAGGTGATGAGCTGGCAACTGGAGATTAACACTAAGAGAGTAGTGGAGTGACTAAATCAGTACCTTAAGATCACCGAAATCCAGTCCCTTCTTAAAGCTAGGAGGAACAGTCTCAGCAGGACCCCCATCGAGAACTTTGCGAACCCATTCACCGCTAAGAGCACCTTCAGGAAGGTTCCTCGCCAAAGCTTGAGAACCATCAAGGCCACCTGGTCGGAATGGACGACTGTTGGTGCTACCCCTTACAAAGTCCTTCGCTGGTCCAGGCATTCGTGGCATCGATCCAGAATCTTGGGCTCCTTCCATCAGTTCAGCCACATCTACCTGGAATAGAACAAACAAGATAACCAAAAAAAAAAAAAAATCGTTGCCACAACTTCCATACAAGAAAGATGTTATGATGCGAGGAAAAAGCGGGGAAGATAAAAGACCATCCCCAGATACCTCCACCGAATTGGGATTCCAGATTCCCGAAGGGCCTGTATTCTTGGAACGTCTAAAAGGCAACTCCCACGAGGGGGCCACAACGGAACGCGGGGCCGACGGCTCCAGCGGGAGCTTCGCCCGGCCAAACCAATCGAAGTCCCAAAACCGCCCAGAGTTCTCCACGGAGAACTCGTCAGGGTCCAGCTCCGGGCGAAGGTAATTGTCCTCCAGATACTCCTTCAAGCTTTCAGGCGTTTCCGGCGGAAAAGCCGGCGGCTGCAACCAAAGAAGACGATTATTTCTTCATCTACAGCGCTCGAGAACTTCAAGAAACAACATAAAAGCCCCACATCAACGTAAAAGAAAAGGCGCCAGCCAATCCGCGGTGCTCAGGAACATCGAGAAACGATTATGGTTGTTCACATACCGACGAAGAAAACGACCAGTCAATCGGCGGAACTACGTAAGAAACTGCAAGATCGGTGGTTTGCGACGATTACAGAAGGGGAAATGAAGGAGGAGAACTCACGAGGATGAAATCGGGGAGAGAACTCAAGGGGGTGGGGCGCTGGACCGGCGGGAGCGGCTCGAGCCGGAGGTGGCCGCTGTAGCCGGTAAACCCTACCCGGAAGGCGACCTCGTTGGTCGCCACCACGCGCTCCATCGACGGATCGTTATTCGGCTCCGCCGCCGACTCCGCCGGTGCTGTCCGAACAATGCCCTAGCTTACTTTCTTTCTTTCTTTCTTTCTTTCTTTCTTTGAGGCGTCGCGTCCCGGAACTCCGGCGTGGTTTACGTGCCGAAGCCGCTGCTGCGTCAGAGAAGGCAAAGCAGTAACAACGGGACGCCTCACCCTTTTCTTATGCCTCGCCACTTTCGGCTGCCGTTTCCCTTCTACGGGCCCTTTACTTGTCAATGGCGTCTCACTATTAGGCCGCTTTTAAACCTAATATTTGGGCCGTGTTTGGGCCATAATTGGGCCATCAAAAGCCTATAATTATCTTTGTAAAGATTGGGTTGTAGGAATCACTATTAATAATATTTTAAATATTATTAGTATGATGATATTTTTAATATAAAATATATAAAATACAATTATAGGCATATTTTTAATATTTTTAATATATATTTTTAATATAAATATATAAAACATAATTATTGAAATATATAAAATATAAATCATATTTTTAATATTCTTAGTATGATAATACTCGATGGATTGAGTTATAAATGATATTAATATCAAATTAAGTTATTGGAGCAAACACAATTGATTGATTACCAAAACTAATTAGTGAAGGTTTTTCTACCTAAATCGTAAAAGAAAAATAATAATAATAATAATATCGATCGCTCTAAATTATGTCGGAATCGATTAATTATCTAAGGATTTAAAAGTATTATTTATATATTATGAGCTCGATTAACTATTCAGAGTATTTGAACTCGTTCAGCCTCTACTTAATTTCCGACGCATATGTATTCTAATTTCAGCTGACGGATATCCTAATCTTAGTTGACTGCATTATTCTTCTCTCGAACAAAAACGTTGAGCTCACTTTCCTTTTCCTGCAAACGACGCCATCATCCCTTCATTCTCACTACGGACAGGCGCTTCCCAACCATTGTTTAAGCGTGGACGATGTAACAGGCAGCGAAGCAGCAAGCCCACGAGTCTCCTTGCGACCGCCGGTCTTGGTTCAGAATTAGGTGCCACAGGAAAGCATTGCCAGCGCTCCAAAGATAATGACAGATGTTATATATATTTAGCAAATCAATAATTAAGCATCCTATATATATATATATATATATATATATATATATATATATATATATATATATATATATATATATATATATATATATAATAACCATGGCAAATGTCTATCATGAGATATTCTAATGGTTAACACATTATTGTGTGATCCATACGTTTCATGTGGAAGGGCTAATCATAAATTAAATTGATATTTTTGTAATTATAAACAAAATATTTAGGTCAATTTATCATTAATTTTACTAATAAAAATATAAAAATAAAAATAAATAAATAATTTTAATGTTTCAGTTGATAATGACAACATTAGTGGTGATGAATGATGATGTTGTTGGGGATGACTATTATTGAGAAGAAGAACGATGACGAAAAGTGAGAGTCGACTTGTATCCATGTCAATACTAATAGAGATATAATGTGATGAAATAATAACTTGACAATTGTGTCGACGTCGATATACATGTTGAGTAGCTCTCATCTTTCGTCGTTACTATTCTTATTTATAATAATTACTCACGGCCCCCTAGTGACATCATCGTTCCCACCATCAACTAAAACGTTAAAAATATATTTTTTACCTATAGTTTTTATATTTTTATTAATAAAATCGATGATATTAGAATAAATAGATATAGATACTTTACTTTGTAACTATAAAGATGTCGATGTAATTTTGTAAAATATAAGGATCGAGATGCTAAAAGTTATTAACTAATACTTAATTAGCCCCATATATGATAAGAACTATTTCAATCTTATATTATTTATTTCTCTTACTATATTTTTTACTCATTGTTTTACATGCAGTCCAAGTCTTTGACTATATTTGAAGGACTGGTTACTTAATCCTCTGACTACGTGAAACCTGATGAAGAGCTATGCTCTAAGGTTCGGTCGGCAAGAAGCTAAATCTGAGATGTATGTATGTGTGTGTGTGTATTTTTCGATGAGTAGCAAACAACATGATTAAGATAAGAAGATCCATCTTTTACGAAAAGAAAAATCCTTCAGAAATGCTCTATTTCATCTGATGGAAAATGACTTGCGACTCACAAGAAGTGGGATCCAGAAATGCTTGACATGGAGAGATATATGACCTTTATGTGGGATTCAAGAAATCTGGATGTATTCTCCCTGCTTATTCTACCAAAACCTTGTTTGCCAAGATTCCTCCTCACACCTAAGATCAAAAACGACTCAGCAGCTACATTTTCCAATCCCTTTATAAGCTCCTGTTGCCTTCTCACTCCATGCAACCTTCCCAATACAGGAAGAGCGAGAGGGATAGGAAGAACAGAAGAAATGGAGTCTTCTTCTTCTTCGTGGAAGGCTCTACTCCTCATGGTGTTCTTCCTGCTTCCTTTGCTGGCAGAGGGAATGACTCGACACTACAAGTTCGATGTGAGTATCTCGACCGACGCCAGCATCAGTTTCCAAGCCCTTCAATCTCCAACATATACAGTATGGATATACATCTCATACGTCGTAAAAGAAAGCATACGAAGTGAATAATAGCTTTCTTATGCATGCATATATGTATATGTATGTATATAGTACCGTACATATCCTATTAATTAGCCCATGCACTTCATCTTCCTGCTTTAATATGATGGTGGGTGCAGGTGGTGGAGAAGAGCTTCACGCGGCTCTGCTCCACCAAGTCCATCGTCACCGTGAACGGCCAATTCCCGGGTCCAACTCTGTACGCAAGAGAGGACGACACGGTGGTGGTCAAGGTTGTCAACCGCGTCAAGGTCAACGTTACCATCCACTGGTGAGCAGTCTCCATCCACGCCACCGTCGAAATCTCAACTGCAAGCTTAACCACTGCTCGAGCAATCTATATGAGAGCCCCACTGCGTCGAACATTGGATCAAAGACTCATACGAGTGGGGTTGATTGCAGGCATGGAGTTAGGCAGCTGAGGACGGGATGGGCCGACGGACCGGCATACATCACCCAGTGCCCGATTCAGCCAGGCCAAAGCTACGTCTACAACTTCACCCTCGCGGGGCAGCGAGGCACGCTCCTGTGGCACGCCCACATCTCATGGCAGAGAGCTACGGTTCATGGCGCCATCGTCATCCTCCCCAAGCGCGGTGTTGCGTACCCCTTCTTCCCCACGCCTCATAAAGAGGTGGTGCTGGTCTTGGGTAATCATAGCTGAGCTCATCAGACACACGGTACTCCTTCGTTATGCGTCTTGGCATCAGAATGCAGATTGATCGGTTTGCTTCGATTTGATCTCAGCGGAATGGTGGAGATCGGACGTCGAAGCTGTGATAGACGAAGCCATGAACTCGGGTCGTGCCCCCAACGTGTCCGATGCCCACACCATCAATGGCCATGCGGGGCCCGTCTCCGGTTGTGCTTCGTCAGCGCAGGGTAAAGTATTCGAGACGCTATAATAAGATATCTGGAAGGAGATGAGATCTGAGTCGGACATTGAACTGTGATCGCAGATGGGTTCACGGTGCGGGTGGATAAGGGCAAGACTTACCTGCTCCGCATCATCAACGCAGCACTCAACGAAGACCTCTTCTTCAAGGTCGCCGGGCATCAGCTCACCGTCGTGGAGGTGGACGCCACTTACACCAAGCCCTTCACCACCGACACCCTGCTCATCACTCCCGGCCAAACCACGAACGTCCTCCTCACCGCCGACCAAGGCGCCGGCAGATACCTGGTCGCTGCCTCCCCTTTCGCGGACTCGCCGCTGGTCGCGGTGGACAACAGGACGGCTACGGCCACCGTACAGTACGCCAGCAGCGTATCCGCCTCCGCTGTCGTCACCACCACCAAACCTCCTCCTCAGAACGCCACCCCCGTGGCGTCCAGCTTCGTATTATTAGTATTATTATTATTAGTATTATTATTATTAGTATTATTATTATTATTATTATTATATTATTATTATTAGTATTATTATTATTATTATTATTATTAGTATTATTATTATTATTATTATTATTATTATTAGTATTATTATTATTAGTATTATTATTATTATATTATTATTATTAGTATTATTATTATTAGTATTATTATTATTATTATTATTATTAGTATTATTATTATTATTATTATTATTATTAGTATTATTATTATTAGTATTATTATTATTAGTATTATTATTATTAGTATTATTATTATTAGTATTATTATTATTATTAGTATTATTATTATTAGTATTATTATTATTATTATTATTATTATTAGTATTATTATTATTAGTATTATTATTATTATTATTAGTATTATTATTATTATATTATTATTATTAGTATTATTATTATTAGTATTATTATTATTATTAGTATTATTATTATTATTATTATTAGTATTATTATTATTATTAGTATTATTATTATTATTATTAGTATTATTATTATTAGTATTATTATTATTAGTATTATTATTATTAGTATTATTATTATTATTAGTATTATTATTATTAGTATTATTATTATTAGTATTATTATTATTATTAGTATTATTATTATTATTAGTATTATTATTATTAGTATTATTATTATTATTAGTATTATTATTATTATTAGTATTATTATTATTATTAGTATTATTATTATTAGTATTATTATTATTAGTATTATTATTATTATTATATTATTATTATTAGTATTATTATTATTATTATTATTATTATTATTATTAGTATTATTATTATTATATTATTATTATTATTATTATTATTATTAGTATTATTATTATTAGTATTATTATTATTATTATTAGTATTATTATTATTAGTATTATTATTATTAGTATTATTATTATTATTAGTATTATTATTATTATTAGTATTATTATTATTAGTATTATTATTATTATTATTATATTATTATTATTAGTATTATTATTATTAGTATTATTATTATTAGTATTATTATTATTAGTATTATTATTATTAGTATTATTATTATTAGTATTATTATTATTATTATTATTATTATTATATTATTATTATTATTAGTATTATTATTATTATTATTATTATTATTAGTATTATTATTATTAGTATTATTATTATTATATTATTATTATTATTATTAGTATTATTATTATTATTAGTATTATTATTATTAGTATTATTATTATTATTAGTATTATTATTATTATTATTATTATTAGTATTATTATTATTATTAGTATTATTATTATTATATTATTATTATTATTAGTATTATTATTATTAGTATTATTATTATTATTAGTATTATTATTATTAGTATTATTATTATTATTAGTATTATTATTATTATTATTATTATTATATTATTATTATTAGTATTATTATTATTATATTATTATTATTATTATTATTATATTATTATTATTAGTATTATTATTATTAGTATTATTATTATTATTATATTATTATTATTATATTATTATTATTAGTATTATTATTATTATTATTATTATTATTATTATTATTAGTATTATTATTATTAGTATTATTATTATTATTAGTATTATTATTATTAGTATTATTATTATTATTAGTATTATTATTATTAGTATTATTATTATTAGTATTATTATTATTAGTATTATTATTATTATTAGTATTATTATTATTAGTATTATTATTATTAGTATTATTATTATTAGTATTATTATTATTAGTATTATTATTATTATTAGTATTATTATTATTATTATTAGTATTATTATTATTATTAGTATTATTATTATTAGTATTATTATTATTATTATTAGTATTATTATTATTAGTATTATTATTATTAGTATTATTATTATTATTAGTATTATTATTATTAGTATTATTATTATTAGTATTATTATTATTAGTATTATTAGAGCCTCAACTCGAAGCAGTACCCCGCGAACGTACCACCGATGGTGGATCGCTCCCTTCTCTTCACCGTGGGCCTCGGAGTGAACCCATGCGCGACCTGCACCAACGGGAGCCGAGTGGTGGCGGACATCAACAACGTGACCTTCGTGATGCCGACGACGGCGCTCCTCCAGGCGCATTACTTCAACACAAGCGGGGTGTTCACCGATGATTTCCCGGGGCAACCGCCTATAGCTTTCAACTACACCGGCAGCGGCCCGAGCAACATGCAGACGATGAACGGGACGAGGCTCTACCGCCTGCCTTTCAACGCTTCGGTGCAACTTGTTCTGCAGGACACCGGCGTGATAGGACCGGAGAGCCACCCCATCCATCTACACGGCTACAACTTCTTCGTGGTGGGAAGGGGCGTCGGCAACTACGACCCCAAAACATCTCCCTCTAAGTTCAACCTCGTCGACCCGGTCGAGCGAAACACCATCGGCGTTCCCACGGGAGGATGGACGGCCATTAGATTCAGGGCGGACAACCCAGGTAGGTTCACATGTCCGCACGTGGTAAAGGCCTGATGGCACAGCTTGAGTCCTGACGAGATGACCGATGGATGGATGCAGGTGTTTGGTTCCTGCACTGTCACTTTGAGGTGCACACGTCGTGGGGGCTAAAGATGGCGTTCGTGGTGGACGACGGCAAGGGCGCCAACGAGTCGCTGCTGCCACCACCGAGCGATCTCCCAGCTTGTTAGCTACGGAATAGTCATCCACCGAGGAAGAGAAGACGAGGAAGTAACTCGATCGAAGGCAGAGAGTTGCGGACATGTCGTCGAGGCTTTGCTTTGTTGTTGCATGTATGCATGTTTTGTTGTTGGGCTTGCGTTTAATTTGTGGCGATGCACGTCTGAATTGTTTATGGACCAAAACAGCCTTTTTTGTTTTTGGTTTTGATTGTACGAATTTAAAGCTGATGCAATAATTAACTATATGCATATTTATTATTATTATTATTATTATTATTATTATTATTATTATTATTATTATTATTATTATTATTATTATTATTATTATTATTATTATTTTTCTTTGGTCCATCAATCACATATGGAAGCTTGTCTTCTCCCCCGTTATGGATTTCGAAGAAACGGAAGAGGAATAAAATATAAGAAAGAAAGAGGAATTGGGATCCATTCGTTCCCTTCTCTCGTCTTCCTCCTTCGGATAACATATGCTAATCTCGAGCTGAAGTGTAATCATCTATTGCTCATGGATTTGCGTGGTTCGAAAGAAATAACTCAAAGGCTTTCAGAAAGAGGACATTGACATCACCTTATTGCGCCTGCATCGTTGTCGATGTTTCCTTGACGCCTTTATTTCCAGACTTCCATCCATGTGGTGGCATCTGCAGGTAGAAGAAATTGTGGTGATTTAGGCCTCACAAATACCGCGAAATGGCAAAAAAAGAAGATTCAAGGCAGCAGCATAGGCATGATTGCTCATCCTCGTTCAGCTTTTGCGATGCGAACCACGGAGCTTTCTTCTTTTTTTTTTGGCAAGAGAGGGACCAGATTCCACCTTTTTTTTTTTGTCTCTGGGTTGATTAAGACCACAGCCATGATCGGAGAGCTTTATACTTTCAGACAACTTGTCTTCCAGAAGCATTCTGATTCCGAGTTCCCTCCCTACACCACTCCACTGGCACAAGAGGACTCCCAGCATTGTTCATGGAGGAAGAAAGGGATGGAGATGCAAAGCAGAACAGTGGTTATCGAGATACAGGTGAAAGCAACATGTGGCTAAGAAGTTTAACCAACAAAGGCACGTAGTATGCAATACAAAACGACAGAAAGCAGAAAAACCAATCGCTGTTCATCCCCTACTTGAAATGATATTGTCAATCGGCGTACATGACCGCTTGCTACACTGATGCTACATATTGACTTCTATGGCAACACTTTTGAGACCCAGCTTCCTCTCAACTAGTATCATGATTCAGATGAACAGATCCTAGAAGGCAGCTGAGATCACAGTTAGCATTAACCCAAGGGCAACACGGTCTTCTTTGTGGTGACATCTCCCTAGAGAGGATGTCCCGTTGCTCGAAAGAAAGATCAGCACTTAACAAGCAATAAAATAATAGATTTGGAAGAGGTGCCATGACAGAATCAGCACTTACCATGTGATAAACCCCTGTCAGCCGATCAGAAAGCTCATCGGCTTTCAGAGAAGAAGACAGCTTATTATAGTACTACTGGCTGCACAAATTATCAAATTGATACAGACAACACATATAGACGTGTTCATCACTGGTGCCACCGTCGATCCTAATCGGTGATAGAGTAGGCCAGAAGGAAACAGCAAAGTCACGGTATGTAGCACTCAGGCTGGATACAGAGGTATCACGGTCTCTGGGCAATCTGTTCGTTTTCCAGCAAGAGAGTAGTAAGCCAGAATTTGAGCCTGACTCTCGATATTGCCTCGCCTGTCTTCGATTCCATCGGCATCCTGTCTCGGAGGTATAAATTCTATGTTCCAGAAGTCACGCGCCATGGCCAAAAGGTCACGGCCCGTAGGGGATGCAACATATCCCTGAACCCATAGATATCTCAAGGAAGGTAGCTGCAAAGCTGCCATGGCTAAAGCACGCTCGCTAAAACAGCAGCTCCTCAGCTCTAGCTTTTGCAGGCGTGGGCATCCCCGTGAAAACAGCTGCATTCCACGGTCGGATTCCCCAACATTACCCATCAGTATCCACCGTACGTTGTTGCTATATTCGCCGATGTAACCGAGACCTACGTCTGAGAGACCTCCAGGTCTCAGATAAACAGCAAGTCTCCTGAGCTGGGTGCATCCTCTCAGCAGAGCACGGACCCCATTGTCAAGGGGCAAGTCCGTTATCCTCTCTTCTCTGTCGAGTAAAACAAGACGAAAATCGCATAGGTTTTTGCTGAAATTGCCAATACACTCAAGAGCTGCATTTGTGATATCAGAGACATATACTGCCAGGTATTCCAATTCAAGGCATCCCTGTGCTAGAGTCGACAGACCAACCTGGGAAACCCGACCCTGTTCATCCTCTAGACCCTGTTCATCATCCCCTCGCTCTATTCTGAGCCTTCGGAGTTTCTTACATGTCTGAGCGACAACCTCTAATCCTCTATCTCCAATCACATTCCTCACCTGCCAAGGAAACAAAGTTAGTGTCAGTTCATCAGCTCGAAAGTTTACGGAATGAGGTGATAGCAGGAACTATGGTATATACTACCTCAAGAACTTCCAGATTTGGACAACGTTGGATCAGCTGACAATGATCCTCAGTGCTGAGAAATGTATACTGCAAGTCCAGCTTCTTAAGTGCAGCAGCAAATGGAAATAATATGTCCATTTCATTCTTCCCCATATAGATGAGGCCTATGCAACAAAGCTTGGGAGGAAACTGGATCTTCTTATAACTATCAACCTCTCCAACTTGATCATTGAATGAACCCCCGCCAAACTCTTCCAATGACGTTGCAATGCGGAAAAAATTAACCAAATCAGATATGTCACATTCACTGATCTTCAAGGAAACCAAGGACCTGCAATTCTTAGCAAGCAACTCGAGGTCCTGTGGTGTAACTCTGAGTTCTGTCATATAGAAATTCAAAGTCTCAAGCACAGGATTATTAACAGCAATTTCATGAACCCATTTGCCATCATTCTCAGTAATTGAGCTTTCTTCCAAAAACAATGTTCTAAGGCATCTGCGAGTACAAATTAGTAAACCAAATCAGTTGAATCATCAGATGATGGAGGAAACCAACGATAGGTAGTCAGTTGCACCAGAACATGTTGTTTCCAAAAGGTCAGTACCACTGAAGACGTAAAAGTACTCATCATGATGAGATACCTAAGGATCTGCTTGTGAAAGATAGCCTAGCAGCAACTACCACATAGAAGCAAGGCTAGATTATCTGGTTTAATAGTGTTGATTAAACTGTTAATTAATATTATATTCGTGCACACAAGACCATATAGATACACAGATATGGGTGGGTGAATATGCTGACACAACATACAATGCCCAGGCATACATGAAAAATTATACACATTTATTTTTGCACTTACAATCCTATGTTGTCTTTTTAATGAAATAAACCCTCATTCATTTAAACCTTCTAGTCCTGATAATGATCCAAAAATCTATTAATAATCCTTGGCATTAAGTTCCATCAGTCAAGTTAATGAATAATTTACAAGCTGACTTAAACTTGATCTAGACTGTACAATAAAGAGTTGGGAGTAGTTGAAAATTTTGTATCCCCCTATATCAGTAAAAACTAATAATCAAATAGCATCAAACCGAGCCAACTTGATAAAGACAGTACCATATTTGAGGAAAATTTAAAAATAGATTAACATCCCCTGAGAATATTGCTCGACAACTATATTGCCTAGAAGAGTTTCTAAACAATTTCCACTTTTCTTGAGGCGAAGGAGTAGGTTACAATTATGCCCACAAGACAAAACACCCCTGTAGTTGGTATAGCTGTATACATACTAGGCAAGATATTGTGCTTCTACAAAGATCCAATATGAGTAAAGCAATTGGCACAGTTAATGACATCGGAGGCTCTACTTTGACATGGAAGAGCGTAACAACAAGCAACAAATAAGTATTGCTGAAGAAATATATTTCCCCTGGATTAGATGGCTGAATATGTACCATGTACAGCATCTGATGCAGCCTAGGACTGGTACATCAGATTTCAGCTGATAAGAGATTTGATCAGCCACTAACCTCAGAAGGCTGCTCCAAGCTAGAAAAGCATCTAGGGGACATTACGAGCAAAGTAAGGCATAATAAGCAGCTTCAGTTACAAACAGGAGATTCTTCCAAAAACAGAAAATCTGTTGGCTCTTGTAGCATACGAACAGCAGCCCAGCAGCCTCTTCTACTTGAAATCAGCATGTCGTAGTAAATTTAATTCTGTTGTGTGTGAATTCCAGAAGATAGGAATGAGGGAAAGAGATGAAGAGAAAGAAATGGGAGAGGGAGAAGATCGGGAAGAAGGCACCTAGCTTGGCCTAGTAGAAACTATAGCCGATTTTGTTATTTCCAAACTATCCAACTAATATGAGCAGGCAAATGCCTGTCATTTAAGAAGATCAGTCCATAAAGAGCCTTTTCCTTAAAAAACCGACTAAATACAGTTAAAACCATCCAATTAATGGAACAACCTAGAGTTTGAGTCTGACTTGAACTCTTTTATGAGCCACCATATCCAGATGTTGGCACATTAAGCCAACCAAAGATTACTCATGCCAAATCTCAAACTTTACTATTAATCTAACTACACCTCTGAATAAAAATTTAACCAAACCCAATCTAAAATCTAACTAACGCCAAAATAGATGCCTTTCATGGCTGTCAAAGGCAGAGTATGGTTGCATCAACACCACAAGACATCCTACTAGTATTCTTTGTGCAAAAAGCAAGAGTATCATGTATATGATGTTAAAGGCTCTACTGCGATTTAAAGGAATATGGCAACAAATTACAGCATAAGGAAAATTCTTCACGGCTTAGTTGTTCAGAAACACTAAACTAGTATAAAGGTAGACAAGGCTGATGCAGAACTATAAGCTATCCATAATATTTCCCAATTTGCCATGATGCAAAAATCTTAGAGGATTTTCACATGGGCAGCTAAAATATTCAGAAAGATGAACTGTCTTGCTTTTCTGCCTACCATCAAAGAAAATTGACAATTTTGCCAAAAGATATCTTAATGTAGAAAGCTATGTACTTTAATATTTATTTCACGCCTTTGTACTTGATGATTTATTTTACATCTTTGGAAACAGAACTAGTTGGATAGTGAAGATACATTAAAAAACTCACCCTTGGTTAAGAAATTCAGGAAGAAAGTGAACGTCGAAGTGGAACTCAACAGTACGCATCAGACTATAAAGGGAATGCCAAGGATATAAGCAAGATGAGATTTCCAATAAAGAATTAAGTTGCATGCATTTAATGTTTGACAAAGGTGATGAAAGAAATTAATTTGAAAAAACATCCAAGATTAAACTGGAGGCAATTTAGACTTATTCTGTCATGGGACCAAGATGTGCAGGGAGTAAAACATTGATGAGGGTCACCAAACTTGGCCAAAAAAAGAGAGATATGACTATTTAGAGGTAACTTTAGTGTGGAAAACAATTTATTTTTTGTCAATATTTTTGTTCTACTTTGAATTTTATCCATCAGCCTAAAAGACTTTACCCAGCATAAACAGCAACGGAAAACCAAGTACGTATAGTAAGTTGTGGCCAAGAGATCAATGTGGAGACCATCAACGGAGATCTCCAGAAAACTTATAAAAGAGCAATCAAGACACCAAAAAGAGTATAAACATTAAGGGAGCACAGCAAATTCTGAACTATATCAAACTGCCTCGCATGGCGTTACCTGTACATATCTGAACTCATATCTTTGCAACCGAAGTGTGTTAGGCACAACGAGCACCATCAAGATAACTAGATATAATTATCATGAGAAGTTTTCGGCCTCCATTTCACACTGTCATTCTTCTTATTGAAAAGATATACAATACTATAAATTATAACAGACAATCATTAGAAGTTATGACAGGAAATTACAGAAGATAACAATCGTTACTACTGCTACAACAATACAGAAAAGATCAATTCCAATTCAAATTATGATACACTGTCATTCAAAATTACAAAATAGATTGTTTCAGTGTATAGTTGAGTCTACATTCCTGTTAGTGCTGTCATTTCCAGCTACCAATATACACGACGCAGCAGGACGTGCTCCGAAATCATTATGATGACTGTTCTAGAAGTTATAACTGCCAGTCTGACACTATTACAATATTTTGTATCTCATCTTTGAAAGGCCAAAGCCTTCTATGTGCCACAGATAATAGCAGAAGGAAATTTTTCTGTAGACATCATAAGAAGAAATGACCATAGAATCACTTAAATTATATGGAAGGTATGTCTCCATTACTACGCGGGAGACATGTTTACAATTGCACTCTCACGATAAAAAACAGAACTTCGACTCGAGAGAGGTTTACCACTAAATTATACAGAATTTAACACAAGGTAAATGCGCACGGCAAGGTTGAGCATATCCATATTATAGCCATCCTAAAATCTACTTGGACATGCTCTACGAACCAAAGACTCTTGCTTGCACCATCACTCAGTGAATTAAGAAAGTACATAAGACCATAAATTCAGTAACAAATGAGTAGCTTATTTATGAAAGGGTTCATGCTTTAAAACTTTAGAGATTGCAGAAAACACCCAACTAAATCGTTGAGAATTATTATTCTATAGATATTCTTCTACTAATGGACAACAAAGGTCTTCAAGTTTGGAGCATAAAACTAGGGAATTTTATCTACTTGAAGGTGATTTGACATGATATTGTAGCATCACAAACATAAACATGACACTCACATTATCGAATTAATGCCAATTTCCTTTGTGTGAGGATGATGGTAACTGCACTAGTGCAATGGGTATACAAGCATTAGAATTGACATGAAGGACACAAATGTTTGTAATTTGATATGTTATAATCCATATTCCTGATGCTGCATACCTGCCTTTCTAACAGAAGAAAGTGCGTTCCGGTAAACAAAATTTACACTCGATAACTACTTCAACTCAGAGCAATTGGATCTTACTACCCCAATCCAGTAACACTCGAGCAATATGATCTTATAATTATAAGCCTTTGACTAAATCAAACAAGAAGCAGTGAAAGACTAATCTATTGGAAGCTAGATATACTTTGGGTGAGGAAGATATAATTTGTTGCAGGCTACCAAGCGCCACGGACCAATCTAAATGTGCTCAAGCACCATATATTGCAGATCATGGATAAAATAAATATATCAAAACGGAAAGAACTTTTAGAAAGAGGGCAAATAAAGGGCAGTGAAAACTAAATAAATATTCAGTCAACTAAAAGAGTCGTACCTGCAGGAACGCGCAACCAGGAAGAGGGCATCTGTGGAGAAGCCAGAGCACTTGTCGAGCTTGAGCGACTCGAGCATATGACCCCTGGCCTTGACCAGCACGCCGATATCGTCGTCCTTGACGATCATCCGCCGGAGGTGCAGCGACTTGAGGCAATTGAAAGCCTTGGCGATCTCCCTGACCCAAGGCCCGGCATACCCACCCCAGTCTTCAGGAATGAGATTGAACATGGCGGCCCGGGGCTTCCCCTTGAGCTTGAGGGACTCGAGGTTGGGGAACCTCCGCCGCAGCCGCTCGGGACTGGTGGAGTAGCAGATAGCGATGGTGACATGCTTCCGCGAGAGGGCGTCGATCTGGTACCACTTCTTGCACACCAGCGACACGGCCTCCCGGTCACGGGGGTCGTCCACGTATCCCAGCACGAACTCCAACGCCAAATCCGATATCCCAAAGCTCATCACCCTATTCAAGGTCGGCCGCTCCATTCCCCCAACCCAGAAACCGCCTTACCACCAGATCCGCTACCGAAAGGCAGCCGCCGGGGGTTCCATCGATTCCGACGGATCAAGAACCTCTCCTCCCGATCTAACAGCTAAAGAACCAAACAATTACGAACAAAGAGCAGACCCAGCAGCTAAATCCGAAGCTTCAGCGGCCGACTCGCGGCGTCAGCGGGGGCCGAGGCGGAATCGGGATGTTGGAGCGGGCCATCGATCGCCGGAAAGCGTCAACCCTAAATTTCAGTGGAAATTTTTCTGGTTTTGTTTTTCTTGTCGCCTTCGCTCCGCTAAAAAGGAGGCGAGAGAGAGAGAGGCGATGATAACAGCAAAGGAGAAAATAATAGTACTATATGGCAGTGAGGAGAGAGGACTCGCGAGCTTTTACATTCGTTTGTCGTTTTCTGGGCGAGCCGTTGAAGCAGCAGCGTAGTAGTTAGTAGTAATCCCAACCCTCCAACAGACCGCACGATTTGGGACCGCTGCTCCAACCGTGATCCGCAACATACACGTTTCCGACCCGCTCCGCCGTACCCGATGGGTCGTTGGACCTGACATTGGGCCCCGCCCGTATCTACCTCCCGTGCGAGCGGGTGAGCGCGAGTGTAGACGCCGACGCGCTCGCTCTACCAGATTTATGTTGCGAATGCTGCGCTCGCGGAGCGAATCAAATCCGACACGATTCGATCGGAAATAGGATCCGATTCATGTTGGATATGGTCGGCTTTCCATCCAACGACTAGGATTGCTGCGGTCCGTTTGTCCTCCTCTTATATGAGCCCTCCATCGATATTAGCTGACCGTTGTGATCTCGAATTGTACGGTCGTATGTAATCGTGGAATCGAAGAAGTAAGAGAGAGGAAGGAGGAGAGGATGAGGTCCGGTGGTCGGTTTCATGTGTCAAAACTAAAAGTCATTGGATGGATTCTTTGCGCTGTGGTCCGTCCTCTCGATTTCCTCAAACTATTATAGACATAATCATTGTTGTCGGGAAAAAAGATTGATATAAAAGATATCGTTTTAGTCCCACACCATTAAAAGATTAAAGAAGTCCAAATATATATAATTAAGGGCCTTTTTTATTTTAAAAAATTCTTTTTTAAAAGATAAATTCTATTTTTCCTATTTGATGTTCTTAATATCCGTAATGCTTCTCATCACCACATAGTCATGTTTGCCTCATTACATTTTATCATATCGATTGTTATCTTTTCTTTGCTGTCTCCATCTTGTTCTTTATTTACCGATTTCACATAAAAAGGTCATGGGAGCTATGAAAAAAAAAAAAAAGTTAAAATGAAAGAGATGACCTTAATGGGATTTCCTTTTCCTCTTCTTTTGGATAGTCTATTATTTTAAGCATTGTATGTGTGAATCCACTTGTCATTCAACTCCCCTAAGCATCACCATCACCTCTATTATAGAAGGCTTCTCCCCTATTGCTACTACAAAGCACCTCATAAACATGCTCATCATAATCCTTGCGATCTCCTCTTTCCTACTTATTGTCGATCATAGCCCTCACGATCTCTTCTCATGATGTCGACCTATGATGAAATGATAATTTTGTGATTATCTTAAGAGGGTAGGTGTATAGAGTGGCAATAGACGAAGGTGATAATGGAGTCGAGGGAAGGACGATGCATAAGAGAGCCCAGCGATTGACATAGTGAAAGAGGATGAGGTCACTGAGTATGACATGGAGATGAATGCTGAGAATCAAGCCAAGCACTACATATTGTTCGTTATCTCTTATTTGATCATCCTTGTTAGAGCAGCATAATGCATAAAAAAGATCCTCCAAGCCATGGATTCGTGCACAAGAATAATATACGTAGCTGGCAACGATGACGAAGATATATGTGAGAACCCCCAATCATCAAAATTTTGCTGCTTGGTTTGATTATGATCGACACCGCCATAACTTTACGGCTAAACGTATCTCAAATAGCATCGCTACTTGCACCGACAAGTTGTTCTACCTATTCTCAGGAGGAAGAGCTGAGACGGAGAGGACATGTATTCTGACGAACGTGGACTTCTGACACCTTTAAAGAAAAGTTGCAGTCAACTCATCTTGCAGCACTCCACGCCTGGAATCTGGTGCGAGAAGTAAAGCGCAAGCGTCCGGATCGTCACAGCTGGCTGCTGTTCTTGTCGTGGAGATTTGTTATGTCGGACATGACGCTTGTGATGACAGCAACCAGTTAGTCAACTTCCAATGTCAACGGACGAGGATGGATTGGTGGTTGGGTACAGTTTAGCTAACTACCACTACCGACCGTCGTGGACTTACACCATCAAATCCAGCATGATCTGTTGCAGATAACTGTCTCAAACTCAAAACTTCCATCATCATCAGAACATAGTATCAAATTAAATGCGTGGACTCGTTTTCAATCTCAATTGTTGGTGCAGTTTATATAAGAAGAATTGCTGGTAACCAAAAAGACAGACCATAACACGGTCGGGGAGTTTGTCCTGCTAAATGATACACAACTTGCACGATTAATCGTACATTCTAAAGCTGAAAGCAGCAGCATGTATGGAACATGGCCGCAAAGGAATCCCCTTTACATTCTAACCTCTATGCCTTCTTGCAACAGATGCTTCTTGACCGATGAAATCGAAACCTGCATTGCCACAGTTGATATCAGTAACTTTTCTCTGGTACAGTTTAGATGGACATTATTGATGCTTATTATATATAAATTGCTGCACAAGGCACTAAGTACATCGACAAATCTTTAGATGGCTGCAAGGAACGACCAGCTTATAGGGTCAAGTAAATTATGCCAAATAACACGCCCAAGGAGTTTAACCCCAAGCAGATTTCTTTTGAGAGCAAGTCGCCATTATGTATGAATATTGGATCCAGTAGAAGATCTAAAATGACATAGGATGATGTTCTCACCCAGTTTGAAAGAAGTAATCCAAGGCACATTTCTGCTAGCTTACCTTGTATATCTACATTATGTGGTTTCAAATTACTAGCATCCTGTAGCGTGTAATAATTACCTGAGAACTCTTTCAGCAAGAATAAAGATGTTTAATTTGTTGCGCATCTGATTCTTTTGTATAGTTTCTAAGACACAATTATACCATTGGATAACAAATAGAGCAAGAAACAAATTCTGAAAGTACCTCCTTCCGATGGAAAATTCCAGCTGCAAGAGCAGCTGATGCGCTTGTCTTTCGAAAGACGTCTGAGAAGTGCTGAACAGCACCTGCACCACTGCTTGCGATTACAGGAATTGTGACAGCATCTGATATCAGCTTAATCAAGTCTATGTCGAATCCTTGACCCTGGCCTGTAATAGCAATAATCTCATCCCTTGCATGCATATTTTCCATCAAAAGCATATTCACAAACTCATCCCAAATGAGTATACTGATATCTCTTACAATTTATTAAACAGATTAAGCATGCTTAAAGATATTCAATAAGCAATGAACATAAATCATCTAAATATACTAGTGGCAATTATATATGCAATTATTTACCATCACAATCAATGCAGTTCAGAAGTATTTCTCCAGCTCCAAGTTCTTCAACAGCTTTTGCAAGTTCATAGGCTCCAATAGGTCGCCCCTCACGTCCACCATTGATCTGCCAATAAAATATATTGATAAAAAGATCACGATGTCATATCCACTCCCATTTGAACAAGCAATTTAGCGAACATCATGTAAAAAGGTTAATCATGTTACTCAGAAAATCAGCCCTGTACATTCATTTACTCATCATTCTATCTAGTAGCAACAGATCGATCTGCCTAGTGAAGGCAGTCAGATTAGAATGCAGACGTGAGTATCATAAGATACACAACCAGTAAAATAAGAAGCAGAAATGGCTTGAAAGACTTACCGTGCACTGATACCATGCATATTCTTCACCTGATGGGCCTAAGATTTGCAAGAAAGAGAATTCATAACAATAGAACATTTTGTAGAAATAGGATCAGGAATGTAGTGAGAGAGGAGATAGAACTACAAAGAAAATAGTACCTGGAGAAGAAACCTTAATGGTCTTAAATTTGACATCATTAGGGTTCCTGATATAGACTCTGCGGGGATCAATGCTTACTACTACTGCCTGACAAATAGAAATATCAACAAGCATTGTTACAAGTGCCACTAGAAAATGATATATTCTAGTGCATACTAGTCAAGAATCTAAAGATCCGGGCTCTGCAGGTAAATATCAAAAGTCAGTTAATATGAAAAAAGATAAGATCGGTTTACAAATTCCACAATCCATAAGGATATTTAACCAAAAAAAATACTGCCACTGACTAAAAATAAAGATACACGAATTGGTGAATAGATCATTTTATAAGACAGTTACCTGGTTACCATAAACTCGAGAAATCTGCTCTAGGCTGCTCTTACCAGTCTTTACCTTTAATCATCAACATGGGAAATTAGCAAAATGTAATGTTACATAGTAGTAATGTCTCAGACACAAAAAGTATGGTAACAAATGCATAAAAAAAAGAAAGAAATAAATCAACCGCATACTCCAGTTTTTAAATATTCTTCTGCAGCAAAAACCGCATCACTTCCAATTGAAATCTTATCTGCACCAGACCTAAAATATTCTGATGCCACTTCCAAGCTTGAATAGTATCTGCAGAGGAAAAAGCAATCAAGAGGTTAAGCCCTGAGAAGTAGACTAGTATTTGACAATAACAGAAGGACAAAGAAGACTGAAATTTGACGTTGTAAGCATTGGATTACTAAAGAAAATATTCTCTCTGACTAATGTAAGTCCAGAAAATTAATAAAAATCATATTTTTGTCAATCATAAAGAGATCCATCAAGGTAAGGGGTGATGTTATTTTGCAGATATGATCACAGTAAGTACCATGCCCCCATGCAGATACTTCAAAACTCAGGATTGAAAATTAAATACACCATCTTCTCAAAATTACATTAACGAACTCTTTAACTCCCAAATATTTATGCAAATGACAAGAAATGATCTAAATATTGTGTGAAAACTTTATGAAAATTTCTCACTCTTGCTTTAGCACATGGTCCGCACAAAGATATTTTGATTTAAGAAACATATTGATTTGTTCTAACATAATTTACAAGAATTTCATCAAAGGGAACCATGATCTAGAAGTATGAAAATTTTAGTAGCAAAAAGAGTGTCATTTTGATATGCATTTAAGGACTGAGTTACTTCACCAAATTATCATATAATCCCACTAATATTGGTTTACACTCAACATAGACAGGCCATGAAGCATGACATGAGCATCCGGTTTCAACTAGTCAATGGAAGAGAAATTTCTTCTAGCAAATGGGATATTGACCCTCTCTAAACCTCATTGGCAGGAACCCTGTGCACAAGGCCACCCCGTTTTTTTAGGCTTGACTGTCTCTGAACAAGTATAACAGTATTTACTCTTTCTAAGGTATTGTGCCAATATACACAACGTCTTACAATCACAGAGGCAAACAAGCAAATTATCCTCAGCGCATAAGGGCACATGCATTAATGCATAATTCTTCAAGCGGAAAAAAATACTGACCTTCCATTCCCATCTGTGAAGTCTCGTATGCCACCACCAACTGTTAATGGTACAAAAACATTTTCTGATGTGTAACGTAGTACCTACATAACAGTATTTGTGCAGCCACAAATAATTATGCATGAACTAACATGAACAGGCAATTGCTTTGTGGGATATGAGCAATAACATCCATCACGAACCTGTAACATTGGCAGATCTCCCAAGGGAAAATCACGGAAACCAGTTATGTTCAAAAAACTAATCTGAAATATCATGTGATTGCCTCAGATTTACAGGATAAATTTCAAAAATTAAGGTACAAATGTTAATTCATTTTTATCATAGGTAAGTACCTCATCAGCACCATCCTTATAGTACTGACCTGCTAGCTCCACTGGCTTCCCAAGGTTTCTAACCTATTGGCATGAAAAATAAGCACATTGCTTAAGACTGGGATCAAGTAAATAGAAAAGACAATCATTTTAGGCAATGGTATGGATACATTTCAATTAATCTCTTCCTCCTTGCCCCTCAGCTTCCTATATTAATTGAAGTTTATCTGCCCATCTCAAACTGTGCCCAATATCCTGTTCCTTAATCCCCATTTTCCAAAGAGAACATGCACCTATCTCATATTAAGCTAAAGTCAACATTAGGACGACTTCACATGGATCTAGTGTAGGCTGAGTTTGAGGTGTGTTTTCTTTCTTTTTCTTCACAACTTCCACGGGAATTTTAATAAAAAATTTTAGGTCATAGTGTTATTTGGCATGTTCAAATAGAGAAGCTAAGTTGCCAGCTTAAACATGTGATTCCTAAAAGAGCTTGGGTCCTTCCATGCAAGGAACAAAAACATGACGTACAAGGATCATCTGGTTGTTTGTTTCCCTTCAGTAAGTGATGGAGGCAAAAGTGCCCATTCCTCATTGAGCGCCAGATACGTGACACGTGGACGCCTACCTGGCAGATAATAACAAAAATTGCTATGCAAGATCCACTATGTGAACCTCCATTGTAAGGGAGAATATTCTCTGGATCAGGAATAATTTGCAGAATATTTTCCTAACAGTTCACGGTTTGGGGCCACTGACTATAAAGGAGAGGTCGTTTGATGGTCGGAAGTTAAAGTAATATAGCTGAGATGAAACGAATGAGTGGTAGGATACCAGTGCCTTCGCTCATTACAAAGCGTGCAGTACTGCATGTGAAACAAAACCAAGTAAATTTCCATACCTGATGTTCATCAGAGTGCTCTCTTACATCATACTGGTCCCCTTTGGTTACTACAAGATCCCCTTTATCATTTGCCCTCACATCAAGACATGCTATCACCTGAAAGATAAATTGGCATAAAATAAAACAGTGGAATCAATTAAGAATGTGATGGGGTTTATGCAGAAATAGGGCAAAGAATTAATATATCCATTTCAACTAGAACAAAATGAAATCTCACTCGCTTTGCAAGTTGTGATGCTTTCCCATGAGCTAATTTCTATAAGACCAAAAGCTTGCAATTAATCAGATTGAAATATGAGACAAAATGCCTAAGCATTGTGGGAATAGGATTACATTGGAACATCAAAGTGTAACTGTTACCTTTGAAGATGAAGAGGGATCAAGAAACTTCCTTAGTATGGAAAGTCCAACATCTAGAATATGACACTGAAGTAAGTTTCTTATGTATGGCAGCTGACTATAGTAAGTAGAAAAAGATGTCAGGGAAAGTTGATAGTCGATCATCAGGCAACATAAAGGCAGTGTAAAAACCATGAAAGAAAATAAGAGAAGGAAAAGATTTTGAAAGGATGCTAGAAGATGATAAGAAGTGACCAAAATTATCTACCATAAATCACATTATTTTCACATCTCCACTGACATAATTGAACTTGCTGAAACAGGATCCAAGAGTATTTTCTTCAAATCTTTTGTAATAAAAAGATACCCACTAGTGCCTACAGAAATAGCATGTTGAAACATCATATTTTGAAATTATGGAAAGTAACTCACAAGACATATGACCTTCTTCCCAAAGTTTAAAATATTCACTGAACAGAGATCAGATCACATTTAACTTTATTGACAGATGTGTATTCCACTCTAATCCTATTCATGGCATAATTATTACTGGATTAGTAAAGTAATTCCCATCATGGAACCTATCTTTCTTCCCTAAGACATCCACCACAGTCCTATCAAAGACTTAAAAGTCAAATCACACTTTCTGATAAATCTTCTATTCTATTGACAAGATCTATAGGGCATCTAACAGCAATATTTAACTAGATCTGGATAATCTACCCCAAAAATACGTATTGATGTCACTAATCATGTTTGAGCATCTTTTAGTTGGAAAAAAGAAATAGTACTAAATAATTAAATATTAACATAAATCAAATTTTATTTAAAAATATTTACCTCCACTCTTTTCTGGGTGAAACTGGACAGCATGCACATTGCCCCTTGTTATAGAAGAAATAAAACTATCGCCATAATTGCACACTGATGAAACCCAGTCCCAGTTAGCATCTGACTAGGCAAAATTTACAGAAATCATTTTGGTCAAAAACTACATTAAACAAAAGAAAAATGATTTTGGAGTATTATAGTCTACTTATAGGATGAAAAAACATACAGGAATTACACGATAGGAATGAACAAAATAGACATGGTGCCTTCCGATGTCATCCAAAATTCCCGAGTCTTTGTTAATTTGAACAGCGTTCCAGCCAATATGAGGTACTGGCATACCGTTTGAAGAATCAAAGCGCCCAACAACACCAGGTATCAAGCCCAGACCTTTTACTGCAAGACAAATATTAGATTCGAAGCCAAAGATTTCAGCAGCAGAATAAATGACAAAGAATTGTTAATCTGGTTGTATGTGTAGCAGATCACTGTAAAATATTGAAACCGGGAGAATTAAAAGTGTTCAGAGAGTTGTTATTTCATATCTTATGATAATTCAGCATACTGAAGAAGCCTATCAATAGAATCATCTGAATATGTTTATAGACCTTTGTTATTAAAATGGTATTACATTAATCATTGAAGTGATGTAATGGAGGGACAAATTAGGCACTTGTGGATGAAATGAGCTTGAAATTTTAGCACACTGTTCATCTACTTCAAAATGGGTTGGAGACTGTAAGACAAAGTAATTTAAATGGAAATTCCAATTCTGGTACAAGTCTATTTCACCAAGTTTGGTCAACATACCTATTTAATTTTCTTATAAGGTATTAGGGGTATTTTAATCTGAATATAGATTCAAAACATATATATTTTCAGGTGTAGAACTTACCTAGGAATGTTCGAGTCCATTTTGAGTTCATTTTATAGCAACTAGGATTTTATTTGTTACAATCGAGTCCAAAATTGTGGTTCTATTTAGACTAAGAAAAGTTAATTAAGTTAATCATGAGGTTATCTCTTGTCGCTGTAATTCAACTTGCAATTCAACCTTAATTGGTTGTTATGACTAAGGGACTATAGTCACTATACCCTTCCAATTTTACTTCTCTTTGTGATTTCTCAACTCACCTTTCTTGTAAAGCTCCATTTCTTTCAATTCAGTCACTCTGCCTACAACTTACTATTACTGTATCAGAATTTGTTGTTTGTCAGGATCATTTCATTCAAACATGAGTTTTCAGTGGATCTATACTGGGTAGAATTGATCCAGCAGCAGACTTCCACTTGTTTCACCACAAAAAATTCTGATATTCACATATTTTGGGTCCAATCTTAGTGCTCTATTCCAGAATGGCAAGATGCATTGCACGAAAGAACCAGCGACTTGCAACAGAATATAGCAAGACAAAAGCACAATTCTTCACCATCCAATTTAAGCCTATGTACACATTAACATATTGTTACCTAGAAATCCTTGAATAAGTCCTTCCGGTACAAGTATCTTCTGATGAAAAGGTTGAGTTAAAAATGTAGGTGGATGGACAATTTTCCTTCAACATGCTTAGCATGAAATGAACAAATTCCAGAAAGTTAATCAAGTAACATACATACATACATACATACATACATACATACATACATCTCTTAAGTTTCTGGGACATATCTCACTCAGATGGCACTACAATATAAGTTCCATGAACAAACAATAGCTTTACCATGAACAAACAATTTCCTTGCATATATCCTAATAAAAAGGGAGCATTACCTGGACCATTCTCTTCACTGGACTCAAACAATAACTGAAGCCCCAGACAGATACCCAAAAAAGGACGATCACTCTCTATGTATGTACAAAGTGCTTCAGCCATCCTGAAATAACAAGATTAACTGTTGCTAGTAGTTTCCACAATATGGGCAAGGAATTATAAAAAACTCCTCAACAGCCATCTTATACAAACTAATGCAGATTCAATCAAAGCAACATGTCAAAATAAGGACAGTATAATACATTTATCAACATGTACACTGCCTAAGGCATACCGCACAGCATATGGAGCAACGAAAGTTTAAGAGAAAAAGATAGATTAAATATACACATAAACACTGAACTATAAATCGAATTATTTGATTAGTCAATTTAAAAAATAAATTCACAAGGAAACAATAACTGTATAATTCAAACTTTTATTTGAAAACATAATGACCCGCTAGGAGAGAGCCTAGTTAGTGACCACATGCACGAAACTTTCTGATGACTGTTAGGACAGACAACACAAGTGAATAAATAACATGTCCACGTACTAAAATTTTAAGAAAAAAGAAGTTATGTTTATGAAAAAAAAAATAATTAGACAATCATATATCAATTGATGTTCCTTTTGCAATCTCTTTTATTTACTAATCAACCAAATAATAAGTATAAGGACAATAACAAAATTTTTTGCTCCTTCTTGAGGAAAAGATTTCCTTTGCTACATTAATACTGCTACTTATCCAACTCAGCAGATTAAATTCTCTGACAATTACAAGTGAGAAGGAGTTATAACAAGCACAGTAAAGTAGCTTGATAAATAATCCGTAACAAAGTAAGACCTTTGTAAATTTTGTTGTCATAGCTAAAAAGACATTTATAAGGTTGTTGAAATAGATAACCACAATCGAACAATAAAGAATACGTTAGCACAAGGCTGAAAGCATGACTAAAGTTCTGTGGTGGATAAACATGGTTGTACTCAAGGTATGCAATTTCGAATAATACCGTCCGATAAGGACAGTATGTACCGGTCCGTCAGCTTACCGTTACATGGACCGCCCGTTACCGGGCGGAACGAAAAAATAAATAAATAAATATTAATATATATATAAATATTTATATATAAATATTTTATAAAAGGCGATGTCGCATCGCCTTTTTTGGCGACGTTGCCGAGGTGACGCAACGTCGCCTTATATACATACATACATACATATACATATATACATACATACATATACATATATACATACATACATACATATACATATATACATACATACATACATATACATATATACATACATACATACATACATATACATATATATATATAAACGAGGCGACGTTGCCTCGCCTCGTCGACCCGCGTGGGAGAAGGAAAAGGCTATGTCGCCGAGGTGATGCGACATCGCCTTGGTTGTACTACGAAAGTCAAAAAGTTCCAAATATACTGATATGTAAAGCACAAATCATGGTCATTATAGACCTTTATGAATATATCAAATAAGACCAAGGAAGTCCAGTCATGGGCCACAATGGCTAACAAATGCAAGCCACAATAACAAGATAGCACTTACCCACTTTGCTCTAACACCTCCATTGCTGCTGCAAAGGCCCCAACCCCAGGAAAAACAAGCCGATTAGCACTGAGTATGTCTTCTGGTTTTTGCACCTAAAAAAGTAACAAGTTCATTTCAATGATTAATCAGCTAATTTCCTCATGTACAACAGAATATGAAATGGACAAAATATAAAATATAATTGTGAGATATCATGAACAGGACAAGGGTAACATAGAAGTTAGAACAATTACCAACCCTGGTCTCAAGCATTGAAATTGGTTTAAAGATCATCTACTTACGCTTCAACATTAACCAGAGTAAAATGATGGACTGTATAAGAAAATATAAGCACAAAAATATAGAATTGGCATTAGCAGAAAATACCACAGAACCTATTTTAATAGCAATGGTAATATATATTTTTGTTCTCAAAATTCTTGATTAATTGAGGAACACAAAACCTCAGTCTATAATGAAGTGTAGACAGAGACAATATTAAACATCACCAAGCAAATAAACAAGAAAAGATATTGAAAACAAGGGGCGCCACATGCATGAAAAGAAAATGAACAAATGCATATATGATGATTTCCACATTTTGCTAAAAAGTTGGAACAGTGTGCTTGACATGGCTGCAGCAGAAAGTTTTAAATAACAAAAGAAACAAGGAGAACCTTTCAACAGTAATTACTATTTTAGAGAGATATTGATCATGATTGGAACTTGCTTGAAAGTGTTGAACAACTAAAACATGAGGGAAAAAAAACACACTAGAAGTTACCGCTTACTACAAAAAAAATCAGTTTAGAAGAAAACAGGGGTTTGCTAAGCTACATATCAACCGATATATCTGGCTGATCGATATATATGAGCTTACCATTTTATCCTTAAGTGGAATATCCTGTACCTCAACATGGAGTTCTATGCATAAATTACACTTCAAGTGGTTGCAACTTGCATATGCCTTTTAGACCTTAAATACTAAGCAAATTATTCCAAGAAATGATAAAATATTACTTGCATGAAACAAATACAAGAGATGAGGAACTAAAGATTAACAGCCATGACCCAACCAATAAAGACTCACTTCCTCCTAACACATCCAGTGACATCTTGAATCTTATGATAGGTCAAAAACATAAGCGATACTTCAAGACCAGAACAAACATGAATGGCTCATGCAATATAACTTGAGCGTCTAGGCAACTAATGCTTGATGTGCTTTCTTAAGAAACCATTAGGACCTTGGTACCTAAAACAAACTGCCAGTGAGTGCATTAGAACACGACTATACATAGACCACAACAACATTCATTCAGCATATTTCCTTCTCCCAAACGCATAAGCAACAAAATCATTTTATATGTTGAACATAAAGATCAGACGTCCATAGACTAAGGAAAAGCAATTCCTCTCACCATATGATGACTGAATCTTAAGAAACCAACACCAGCACGACCTTTTCATAGACAAGTTAAAGACTTTTATTTTAATTGAAAGGACAAGTTCAACAACTGCTGGCCTCGTTCTTCCAGAGTATCCCTAACTGTCATGTGATCAAGCATTTAAAACAACAGTAATAGCACAAAAACATCCGTGAGCGAGAAAATATTTTCTTTTTTTAACCTATTCTTCCCAATGTGTATAAGGTCCTCAGCTTGTCAAGCTTCAAACAGGAGTTTGGAGGAGCCATGAAATATCCAAGAAAGAGAGAATAGGGAGACGAGAGCACGCAAGAAACGCTTACATCTTTAATATCGAACCCTAAATAGCGGATAGCATTGCGCAAGCTTCGGACATTTCCAGCGCCATAATCAAGCAAAGTAACAGCTGCAGCGGCGACACCCCCGTACAAGAAAGAACAGGAAGAAGAGTCATGGACAAGCACGAGAAACAATCCATTGGGAAAAGAAAAACGATGGCAAGGCTTCCTACTGGAATCCGAAGACAAGGAGGCGCAGATGGAGAAAGGCTTCGTCTTGATACGCGAATAGGGTTTTGCTGGGCTCAACGCTCGACGAAGGGTGAGCGGAGGCGAAGGCCGGAGAAGGATGGAAACGCCTCGCGACGAGGAAAGAGCCGGCGCATCCATCGGGTCGGCCGACGAGCGCAGGCCGTCGGGAGGGAAGGGTGATGTCCAACGGTGGCGGCTCGAGTTGAACGAACCACGAGTCGCCAAGGTTTTAGGCTACAAGACTGGGAAATGGCTCTCTTTTGCCGGAGATGGATACTCTCCAAATGCATCCACACCGTTCGCCATTCAGGCTCCACGTGCTTCGTGTGGGGCCCACATATTGACCGGTTACATGAGATCCTAAGGATGGGGACCAGCCGTTGAGTGGCCAGGCAAGAATCGGGTCCAGAATCCCAAACCCAACCTTTCTACCACATGCCGCCAGCTCAGCCCAGCCCAGCCCAGCTCAGCCCAAAGAAACGCTCATATAAGATGCCGGCCGCGAAGCGTTCGGCATGGCGACGCCGGAAGCCCCGATGAAAGCCCTCGACTTCGAGTCGTCTACGGCTTTGTTGCCGTCGTACTCCTCGACGGGGCAACGCCCATACTCCGGCCTTCGCAAATCCCTCGCATCCTCTCTGGTCCGTTCTTGAACTTCTTTTATCAGTGTCTTCTTATATTTACTCCTTTACTTCACTCGAATCAAGTGCTTGAGCGATCACCGGACAGATAACGGAGGGTTATCCTATCCTCTCGAGTCCTTTTCTATTATGCTCGGAATAGTTCTACATGGTTCTCGATGGATGCATTCTTGTAACTTCTTGACATCTCAGCATGGTTTATTAGGGTTTGGATTCCTCTTGTTCACTTCCTAATTTTCCGTTTCCTTCGTTCTCTTTATAGCCATTAACTCGTAAAAAGAGAGCCAAAAACTGTATTGATGCGACCACTCCTGGCCTTCCCATGTTATGGCTGTTGTCAGATCCATTGTGCTATTGAGTTCTTTCAGTTGCTCCGAGCATAGATATCAGAATGGGACTGGATCGGGTGGTCGCAATGGAAAAATTGGGAACCAGGCCATTGAACTAATTGAGCATAGTTATTCAGGAATATCTCCAAGTAGAGTGTTTTGCTGTTGGATCAGAAATTAATTGAACTAATGAAACTTTTCATTGTTATATATATGCATATGTAAGTTTTCTTTTCTCCAATTGTGGAATGTAGGGTACTACTAAATTTACCATGAATCAGAAATATACTATACAAAATTCAATTCGGAAATGGTAGACATGAAAACACCATGACCGCACATGCATTATGGTCATTTCTTTTGTTTGATCCTGTCCCCTTGTAGGTTGATTAGGTATTTTTCATTATAAGAAGGGATCTTTCTTTATCTAAGTCTTGAAAAGGCAACCTTGTGGTGCAGGACAAAATGAGATTGCTTTGTATGTGGAAGATTCCATGATGTTGGGATTCGGAAGAAGGTTTTGGACTATAATCATATGCCATTACTCTGTCTCTAAATTGTGGAAGGCTGACAGCAGTATTGAATGGTATCTTAATAACAAGGGGATGATGAAATGTAAATATGAAGGCAAGAAATGAGTTAAAAACTTCAGCTGGTTTTTGGATATCTAAAGTTTGAGGAGTTCTTTATGTTGAGAAGTTTTGGTAGTCTTGCTTAGGTGAGGACAAGTGCAGCACCTGCTAGGTGATTGTGGAAGCATAGCGTGCAGAGATTGGATAGCAGCTACACAGAGGTAAATGGAAAATGGCTCCAATATAATAAATGCATATACACTTATGTATCCAATGTAATGCAAGTGTCATAATTAATGTTGCATTTCATGGCAGCCACTAAGTCCATTAACGGTTGGCAAAGTTGATTGTGGTGAATCGGTGGCTTTGATCCTATTATTTGGGTATGAGGTCCTATCTTCTATGCCATTTGCTCGTGCTTCAATGTTAATACAGTTTTTTCCTTTAATTTGCTTGTTCTATTGTTGGTTGTATTGAAGTAAAATTGATTCTCCTGTGCCATTTGCTCATGCTTCAATGTTACTACAGTTCTTTCCTTTAATTTGATTTTTCTATTGTTAGTTGTATTAAAGTAAAATTGATCCTTCTGTGCCATCGAAACTATTTATTGCACTTTTTTGGTTGATAAAACTAATTTGCCAGTCAAACCACCAATTCTAATTTTTTAAGTTTCCGTGCAGTCCTGATGATATTCATGGAAACTGTGTATTTAATAAAGACAGGAGCCTTATATTACATCTGAGCTCAACCACTGATACCAGAGATGTTTTGCATGTTGATTTTTTTTATTATTATATAGTTCCAAAGAATCTTTTTCTGAAGTTTGGGATGGAAAGGACTTTGCATTTTCTTATTTATTTTTTAACCACCAAACCACCTTGCATTTTTAGCAACCACAAATATTGGGAACATTTTTATAGTGTTCCTGTCATCCAGTTCTTTTTCCTTATAGGTATGGTTCCTAAAAATTCAAATGATCCTAAAACATTCTAAATCTAATGTCAATGCTAAAATGCTGATATTTATGTGAGGCTTTGCATATGAAAATTTGATCCCCTTGTATTCTTTTTCCGAGGATCTACTTATTTCTTTTAGCAATCTATTTAAGTTTCCAGGTTTTGGAGGACATAATTTTAAGGATTTGATGGGACATGCAAATTATAAGTTTTAGAAATTTTAAATCAGACTTTTGGATCTTTGTAATGGATGGAGGATCTTAAGAAAAAATACCAATCGATTGGATTATATGTAGTATCAGAAACCAAGTAAAAATATTACAATATGAAAGAAAAGCAGGTTAAATGCTTTGTATTTGTCTGACAATGGCATGGTAGGTGACATAACTAGTGCTTATCACTATCTGAAAATTGAGAGGTAAATATTGCAACGGCAATTGTCGGGGAAAATAACCTCTTTCTGGGTTTTTCCTGAATGGTGTCTCCCCATCAAAATTCCCAAACAGTGATCCCTTATTTCTAATCTTTCAAAAATGTCCATTCAAAAAGCTGTCATTTTTTCTCATCCAAATCCAAAAAAATTTTCCGCTTACTGTGTTTTGTAGGTTGATTTTGATCGACAAAATACTATATAGTATTTTAAAAACACTCTATGGTGTTTTTGTTTTAAAAACACTATATAGTATTTTTAAAACAAAAACACTATACAGTATTTTGTAAAACACTAGAGACTTTGAGTAGGAAAATATATAACAACTTTTGGGGGGTATTTTTGGGTTTTTTGAAATAGGGGTTTACTGTTGAAAATTCTGATAAGGGAATACCATCCCCCAAAACAAAGAAAGAAAGAGAGTATTTTTCCGAACAATCCTTCATATTTCAAAAAAAAGAAAGAAGGTTAGATGCCTTGTACGAAATTATTCTTAATTGTCTATGTTCATTCTTACCAAAGAATAGTCACTGCCATTGTGTTTATACTGCTAACTGTTGTACAATTCAGTAGTATTCACTGAATAGAATATTGTATGAGAATGATTACTCTCTTCATATATCTGACCATTGCTGTAACAATAATTTGTACCATTGCTAATGAGAACAAATATTTCAGGTCACCGTTCTTTCATTAGATGCTGAACTTTTATTTTGTGATTGAAATATGATGTTCTTTTTTTCTGGATCCGGACGGGTGAGGCAGAAAGGACGGCCGCCAGCGGTTGGAATGCTGCGACGCTGCTGGGGTCCTCTCAGTTCAGCTGCTTGCGAACGAAGGAGCATCTGTGGGGCATCCTCCGTGGCCCAGAAATCAAAACCAACCGAATCCGTATGTCTCTGGTAGATATTTCTTTGCCTCTTCCTTGTGCTTTCTTACCGCTTAAACTTCTGTGAGGTGCAAGCTTAGTGTGTCTCTAGTTGATACCAAGAACACGGCTCTTACCAGTGAGAGAACGTGAGATCTGCGAACGAAGACACAGAAGAGACGGGAACCATGGAACAAGGAGATTAAAAGGGTATAACGTGGCTTAGTTCTTTACCTTTAGGCACGACGCCATTGACCAAGGAGATTAAAATCTCGCTCGAGCGATGTCGACAGGCGTTTGATTTTATTTCCGATTTCTGACCTATCGGTATCGGTTTCTGTGATAGCAACTCATGCTGGATACTGACATTATCGAGAAGCCTAATGTCAGCCGTCAAATCTGAGTTCTTTAATCGATCATAAACATAGTCAAACGTCAGGTGGTAGTCTGATGGGCACAAGTGAGGTTTGGCGTCTACGCTCGCAGCCCATGTCTAATTTGTCTCTTGCTTTGTTCTTTCAAATCTCCGTTTGCGCATGCAATTTCACATTCATTCGGCCAAAAAAAGAAGGGAACCTTTTGTAACGCTAGCGTACAAGTTGGCCAACTGGAATTCTGCTGTACCCTTAGTGTGTGTTGCAGCCATGACAACCACATGGAAAGTGAACATGATTAAAGGTGTTCAATCTGGGTTTAAACAGATGGTGTCGATTCGGTGTTTTGAAAACTTACTCTGCCTTCATTAGGTTGGTGGTGCACCAGTCCTTGAACCATTCCAATCGTGCGCCAAGCCATCTTAAATGGTTATCGGCAATCGACTAATTGGTTTCCGGTTATACATAGAATGGGGTGACCACAGGAACGTGTGGGGGAAGCCTCACATAGGAGTGGTTGTGGATCGGTGCAAATTGGAACTAAATTGGTCTGAAATTGAAATTGAATCGGGTGAAATTGGGTCCAAAATGAAACCGACGTTTCCTCCCAAGCCGCATCCTTTTACCGCACAGGCACTGTCATAGCCAGCGGTGCCACGTGAAGGGGAAGTGGACGCCGCGTGTATTAAGTAAGTAGCTAACATGTTTCATTCTCCCTCAGCGAGAGGGCACCGAGGCGCATGCGGCAAAAGTTACGTCCGGCCACGGTAAACACACTGGTCGTTGATACCCCCAATCACCAAGCCCGGACATTTTTCTGTGATTATGATTATCTTTAATGCCATTGCTGATTTATTTATAATTTATAAGTAAAACATGTATAAGCCAAGGCGTTTGCGTATATAAGAGCAGGTGTTCTATAGGGATGCGCCCTGGGGACAAAACATGGCCGTGGCATCTGGCCCAGATTGCATTCTACTAGTGTCTCGATCTCGTCTCCTCTACTCTCTGTCTTGGTTCTTGTTCCGGTTTCCTCTTTCTCCAATCTCTGAAGCCGAGAGTGAGAGGAAGTTTCCCGTTTAGATCCAGTCCTTCCCGGGGTCCGGCGAGGAGAGGGATATTAGCTGTGCCTGTAAGCTTTTGGTGTATCGTGAGCAGGAGGGCGGGAGATGGGAGTTCAGGTCGCAGCGACTTGCACGCGGTGGTCGCAGCTGTCGCCCACCAACTCCCTGAATTCCTCCCAGGTCGCTGCCGCAGTCTCGCCTCTCGGCTCCAGCAAGCGGATGGGTGCTGCTGCCGGTGTCCGCGACTGCGTCCTCGCATCTGCCTTCCTCGGTGCTGGCTCTGGCAAGCTGTTGAGGGCTAGGTCGTTGGAGACTCACAGGGGTCGTGGAAGGCGAAGTCGGCAGCAAGCACTACGCCGCCCCTTCAGTGCCAGCCTTGAGCACTTCGCAGCACACAGTGGCGACGAGGAGGAGTTTCTGCAGGGGCTCGAGGGATTGGCCCTCGAGCTCCAACAGGAGCGGGCAGATGGCAGCGAAGACTCGGTGGCTCATTCCGAGTCATGGAGGAGCGAGGAAGGCGATGCCTCGGGATCCTTTTCGTGCTTTGGCTCCGAGTTTAGCCCGGTAATTTCTCCTGTGCCCTTTTCGTCGACAGAGCTGCTGTGGCTGCCCGTCCTGCCGGAGACGCCGGACTGGCCCGACCAGATTGTGCCGCACAGCGTGGCGAGGAGCGCAAACAGCGTCGAGCTGCCGCTGTCGCTGCGTATCATAAAGAGGAAGAAGCGTCGGGAGGATGGGTGGTTCCGGGAGACGGGCGAGTCGGCCTGCTGCTCCGTGAAGCGGGCCTTCTCGTCCATGGTGTTCATGATCCGCGAGCTCCAGAGCTACACGCTCCAGATGCGGGAGGTGCTCTGCCGCGAGGACCTCCAGGGAATTCTGGCGCGGGTGAAGCGCGAGATGAACTCCTCCTTCGTCTGGCTCTTCCAGCAGATCTTCTCCTGCACCCCGACACTGATGGTCTCGATCATGCTCCTCCTTGCTAACTTCACCGTCTACTCCATGGGCCACCTCGACGCCTCCGCCATGTCTGCGCCCGATCCGCCGACCCAACAGTCGCTGGTCGAGACGGTCGTGGTGGAGGAGCGTCGCCAAAGTCATCATAACCAATCCTCCATCGTCAAGACGTTCTCCTCCACCGGGCGAACTATATCCATCGGAGGTAGCGGCGCCGGCGGTGGAGGGAAGGCAAGGCCGGTCGCGGGGGCCACGGGAGACGGGCGGCCCGATGGCGGATCCTCCGCTTACTCGACGATCCTCCCCGACGGGATCTCGACGGCTTCGGGGGCGGTGAACGCCGAGGAGGGGGAACAAAGTGCGACGGAAGATGGCGCGTTGGTGGCGGTGGCAGCAGCGAGGGCGGAGGAGGAGGCGAGGGTTTGGAAAGGGATACGTGAAGAAGTGGCAAGTATACAGTCGAGCACGAGGGACGAGGCGCTCATGGACCCGGAGACGGTGCGGCGGTTGGTCTCGCCTGTGGCAGTGGAACTGGAGCCGGACGACTACTCGGACTACCTGCGGACGGAGATCATGTACCAACACGCCCTGTCGCAGGACCCGGAGAACGCGCTTCTACTCGCCAACTTCGCTCAGTTCCTCCATGTCGTCCACCACGATCACGACAGGTAACCTGGATTGCTGCCTCCCCGCAAGCTGTTTGTCGAATTGTCTCACAGAGATGCCGAACCCTCGCCCTGTGTGCTGGAGGAGAGAGGAATAAGACTGGTTTGGGCATGTGACAGGGCGGAGTACTACTTCAAGAGGGCGACAGGGTTGAAGCCGGCGGACGCAGAAGCATTGGGTCGGTATGCGAGCTTCCTGTGGCTGGCGAGGAAGGACCTGGAGGCAGCGGAGGAGACCTACTTGGAAGCCATCGCCGCGGACCCCGGCAACACCGTCCACGCAGCGAACTACGCCCACTTCCTGTGGAGCACGGGCGGCGAGGACACCTGCTATCCCCTTGACGACGGCAACAACGATGCATGGTAGCAGCAGGAGATCAACACGATCTCTGCCTCCACAAACAATGGTAACGCCGAAGAAGCCCGAGAAAGGCTGTGCGGCTCAACTATTCATGTAAGACGGAACCCAAACCAAAGTCCGATCTATTTCTGGTCTGGTCGAGTCGTCTTTGAGAGGCTGGGATGGAGACCGGGTCAACAATCGGATCGACCAAACCAGGTTTACTTGGTTCCACTATACAGCAGCCCAGCCCAGTAGGCTACATAATGAACCCAAATCAAAGGCTCAAGTAAAATTGCATCCCAGTCGCAATGATTACAGTAGTAAAGCATCTCAATGAGTGTACAAAAACAAGAGAGAGAGAGAGAGAGAGAGAGAGAGAGAGAGAGAGAGAGAGAGAGAGAGAGAGAGAGAGAGAGAGAGAGAGATGCTTCTAATTTCCAAGAATCGAAACTAAATCGTATTCTAGTGAATTTGGTTCTAATTTTCAAGAATTCGAATCGGATCGTTTTATAGTGATTTCAGTTTCGATCTTGATTTTTGGTACTAACTTTCAAGAATCGAAATTGAATTAAATGACTTTAATTTTCAAGAATCGGAACTGAATCGTATGGTATCGATTTCAGCTTAGAATCATCAAATCATTACTACGATTCGAAACTAAATCGTATTATGATGCATAAAGTTATATCTGATATCATCGGAATTCAATTCCTATGTGTATGCATGCATGTATGTATATCTGATCATGCCAAAGTCACATGGCAGTGGTTTGTTATCTCTTGCTCTCAAGACTGAGATATCACTCGAAATCGATTTGAAGTCGGGAGGGTTTATACCACGAACGACTCGACTCGACACGACATTATCATGTGCGGCATCTTATTCGATCGTCCTTTTTCTTTCCCATCTTTGTCCAAAGTGGCATCAATCAACCCTACCTGCCATTATGTGCCGATCCACGTTGAACCAAGTACGGAGGACTAACACCCTACCGAGTTATGAGGCAGTGCGCTTGACTCGGGGAGCAGATTTCAAGCACTGCACGCGTGCAGCAGCTCCTCCTGTGCGCGATGCCTCAGCCTCTCCTTCCGTCCACAAGAGTCTCTGCTCGATCATGGCCGGCAGTTGGAGAGCCTCATTCAAAAGAGGGTAGATTAGAGAGGCACCGAAAGGCTTTAGTCCTCATTCATGCTCTCATCTCTCCGTGGGTGGCCCAACCGACGCCTCCCCCGACACCAACGTATGAAGAGCAAACGATTAAGACGAAGAATCTCCCACAGTGGTTTCGCTGTTCCAAGGCTTCGGTGGGTAGACAAGACAAAGATTTCATCACTCGCATCCCATCACCCTCACCCAACGTGTGGCGCCTGAGACTCGCCGTGCAGCTCTTCACTCTTAATCCATGTCCAGATATCTTCCGGTGTATTCTAACGGTAGCATACGATCAACAGCCATTGAAGGGCGAGGAGCAGCGCTAAGACCATCAGAGGCAGCATGGTCTTTCACTGAAGGAGACGGGGTGGGTGGAACACTTGCATGGTTGTCGCCCATTATGTTGGGAGGCAGGAGGAAGATGACCTCTCCGGGCTTCCTTTTCCCGATGGGACACACCACCATGTGCGGATCGATCTCGCCTTATCGACATCTCTGCGGCGGACAAGAGGGAGACAGGGAGAGTGTGAAGGTGGAGCAGGCAAGAAGAGGTGGCCGTGATGTATCTGCCTCTCGATGCCCTCCGCATTCCTTTCTCTCCCGGCATCATAATGGCGAGGCTTGAACGTCTGAGCACCCAACAAACGATGCCATGCAGCCTGCAACCAAGCTCATAACCTGCTGCCTGCATGAATGCATGGCAGCTCCTCTCTCTCTCTCTCTCTCTCTCTCTCTCTCTCTCTCTCTCTGGCCTTCAAAGACGGCACACGTGAGTGGGGAGCAGTGAGAGTCATCCAAGTGCGCCTCCCCCTCATCTTTGCACTCCCCCGTCTTCTTGCTTCTCGACCTTTTCCCACATGTGCTGCCTCTGACTGCCATGCACATAAAGAGACCCCAGTTGTAAACATGGCTCATTACCCTACAAAGCCGCCTTCTCCTCCATCAATCATGTGGTCCTTCCAAGGCACAAATGGAGCCACTGACAGTAAGTCCCAAGAAATGTGATGGAGCGGAGGAGAACTACATACGCTTGTAGGTAAGACTCAGCACCGAGGGATGGTGGAGAGACATGGGAGGAATGGAGAGTGCAGGAGATTGGTCCTGCCTCTGTAAGTTGCCCATCCCACCTACTCGCTCGACGATGACCCCTATGCGACTCCCATACGAATCTCATTGCCATCTCCATTAAGTATTTTCGAACAAATAATTGCCACTTCTTTCTTTATATGTTTTCGTTGTTTGTGGACCACAAATAGAGGATGTTTGACCCAAAAGGCCATTCAAGAGGAAAAGCAAACTTAATGAGGAAAGCAACACAGGTTTTTCTCTTCTAGCTTAGCTTCCTGAGGTCCTAAAACTATTCACAAGCATATGGATGGATGGATACCGATGACAGGAATTTGTTGGCTGAATCGGATATGTGTAATCTTTTTGGTGGATCCAAATGATCACAATCCTTGAAAATTATTGAGATTTATGATAAGCTATTTGCTTTTTGAGACCAACAAAAAGCAAAGATCGGAAGCATTTATGAAGGTGTGAAGCGATGGACCCATCCAGCTAAGACTTTCCTGCACTCTCTGCTATCATATACCTTCTGCTGCTGCTCTTACATCCCTCGTCTCAGTTTACGTGCTCTCCCCCTTTAACTCTCCAGCAGCGATTCTTGTGAAGAGAGCACGCTGAGCGGCAGCACCAACGACCGGGAGGAGGACTTGCAAGTACGTTTCGGCTAAAAGGCTGCCACCACCACTCGATCCCTCCTCGTTGCTCGAGCTCCGAGCAGCGTATGTTTACTGCAGCTTCGGCCCTGTCTTCGGCGCGGATGAGCGCTTCGCAGTCTGATATAGGAGGTGCAATAAAGGAAGGCAGGTCGGATCAGTGCTGATAACGAGAAGCGCAGAGGAAAAGGAAGGTGAGGAATCCAATCCGCGTCTCACTCGCCTCCTCTCCTACTGTCGTCGGTGCTGTCTTTATTGTCTCCTCTGTGATCCAGATCTTTCGTCGTGTACCGTGATTCGTCCAGCTTCGTCGCCGCTGCCGTCGGGAGGAAGAGGAGGCGGGCCGGGAAAGGGAATCTCGGGGCGAGGCTCGGAGACACAGGAGAAGATGGTGCCGCAGAAGCAAGCGGAGGAAGCTGCCATCGTGGCCAGCGGCATTACTACCCTCAACAACGAGACGGAGCACGGAGATGACGACCGCGGCGGGGGCGGCAAGGAAGAGGACGGAGAGGAGGATTCCATACTCAGCATGAAGAGCCTCCTCTGGCACGGCGGCTCCGCCTGGGACGCCTGGTTCAGCTGCGCCTCCAATCAAGTACTCCACGCCGATCGATTAGATATCTATCCATCGAGATCCTTTCGTGTTGTTCTTGCTAGTCTCCGCTAATCGATGGAGTTGTCGTCGTCGTGTGGGATACCGGTGGCCATGTTGCAGGTGGCGCAGGTGCTGTTGACGCTGCCGTACTCGTTCTCGCAGTTGGGGATGCTGTCGGGGTTGATCCTGCAGCTGTTCTATGGCTTCCTCGGCAGCTGGACGGCGTACCTCATCAGCGTACTCTACGTCGAGTACCGCACCCGAAAGGCGAAGGAGAAGGTCAGCTTCAAGAATCACGTTATCCAGGTCAGCTCCCCCCCTCCCCTTCCCCCATCTCTTCTTCCTCGGTGCCCACTCTCGATCTTGATTTGCTTTCCACCTTTAGAAGAAAAAGGTTCCTTCTTATCCCCATCTACACCCAACTTCCCAAAGATTCCATGTCACCTCTCTCGCCCGTTTCATCTGTGACAGTGGTTCGAGGTGTTGGATGGCCTGCTGGGGCCGTACTGGAAAGCCGCCGGCCTCGCCTTCAACTGCACCTTCCTCCTCTTCGGCTCCGTCATCCAGCTCATCGCCTGTGCCAGGTACTTCTTCCTTCCTCTCTCTCTATCTCCATCCCTCTCCTTCGTTCTGCGATCTGATCCGGTGGCGGAGCAGCAACATATACTACATCAACGACCGGCTGGATAAGAGGACATGGACATACATATTTGGCGCCTGCTGCTCGACGACAGTGTTCATACCCTCCTTCCATAACTACAGGATATGGTCTTTCCTCGGCCTCGGCATGACCACCTACACCGCCTGGTACCTCACCATCGCCGCCGTCGTCCATGGCCAGGTTAAGTAGATGGCTCGATCAGCTTGGTAGAATCTAGTTGGTCTGTTGGTTCATCGTCCATGAGGAGGAATGACGACGACGAGGTGTCTTTTTGGATGGATGATGCAGGCGGAAGGGGTAACGCACTCGGGTCCAACGAAGCTGGTGCTGTACTTCACGGGCGCCACCAACATACTCTACACGTTCGGTGGCCACGCCGTCACCGTGTGAGTGCTCACTTCGACGTTTCCGTAGGCTCCGGTCCCGGTCTCCATCTCGATCGCAGTCAAGAACTGCTCTGTTTTCCGTCGTCTTCCTTGTGCAGGGAGATCATGCATGCCATGTGGAAGCCGCAGAAGTTCAAGTACATCTATCTGCTGGCTACGGTGTACGTGTTCACGCTGACGCTGCCGTCGGCGGCCGCCGTGTACTGGACCTTCGGGGACCAGCTCCTCACCCACTCCAACGCCTTTGCGCTGCTGCCCAAGTCGGGGTGGAGGGACGCGGCGGTGATCCTCATGTTGATCCACCAGTTCATCACCTTCGGCTTCGCCTGCACCCCGCTCTACTTCGTGTGGGAGAAGGTGATCGGGATGCATGACACCAAAAGCATCTGCCTCCGCGCCCTCGTTCGTCTCCCGGTGGTCATCCCCATCTGGTTCCTGGCCATCATCTTCCCCTTCTTCGGCCCCATCAACTCCGCGGTCGGGGCGCTCCTCGTCAGCTTCACCGTCTACATCATCCCCGCCATGGCTCACATGCTCACCTACCGAACGCCATCCGCGCGGCAGGTGAGCTCGCTATTACCCCTCTCCCCCCCCTGTCGTTCGGATTTGATTGATGAACTATTAGACAATGTATCCCACCCCACGAAACGGCTGTAGCTGCAGCTCCTAACAGAGATGGTGTAGTGCGGGAGACTTGTGTCGTCCGAGGACCGCAGAGAGTTCACATTCTCATCTTTGCTGTTGTTGCAGAATGCTGCAGAGAAGCCTCCCTCCTTCCTGCCCAGCTGGACGGCGATGTATGCGGTGAACGCCTTCGTGGTGGGGTGGGTGCTGGTGGTCGGCTTCGGGCTCGGCGGATGGGCGAGCATGACCAACTTTGTGAGGCAGGTGGACACCTTCGGCCTCTTCGCCAAGTGCTACCAGTGCCCCAAGCCGCTGCCACCGGCCGCCCCAGCTCCTCAAACGCTGCAGCAGCAGCATCATCACTGATCCAGCTGCTGCCCTCGCTACCACGTCCTTCATACATCAAGTTTCCTACTCAAATGTTCGGGTTTGTGATGTCTCTCTATTCACCAGTAATGTACTAAGGGGAGAAAAAGAAAGGAATGCTCTCCATTCGTGTTGAATGCTTTGCTATGGGTTTCTGCCCTTGAATCCTATATATCCTTTTCGATGCCGTGGACAATGATTGGTCGCTAGTCCTGTCAGAGTACAGTGTGATTGCATATGGTTGATACTGAAAAGGCCACACTCTGTTTGGCTTCATATGGATATAGTTATATATATACGAACCAGGCTGGTGAATGAGATTTATGGTTAATGCACGAATTTTGGATATTAATATCCAAAAAGGAGCCAAAAGTACATCTGCAATATCCTAAATTAAGTATAGGAGAAGTAATGACGATATCAGAGGATATCTATTCATGAACGAGATTGGATGCACATCCTACGACTCCAAGTCCATTATGCAAGTCTAAGTTCATTTTTCTAATGATTTACCATTTATTGATGAACTAACTAAGTTTTGTTTGGTCTGGCCAATTTGTGAACAGCCGTCCATCAGTGAATAGATGTGCATCGATCTTGATTTAAGAGGATCATGGACAAAGACCGAGTCCAGTTATATAACTCGAGACCACAAAGGTGGTACCCCTTGCATAGGCCTTCCACGAAGATCTCTTTCCTGTCACCACACCCCTTGCATAGTTATATAACTGCCGGTTCTAAAATTCTTTAGATTACTTCAAATATACTGTCAAACTCTTATAATCTGATTTAATTCTTCTCTTATGGGTTAAGGTTATTATCAAAGAAATATAAATGACGATAACAAAACCGTAAGTCTCAACTATTTGAGATTGAGTATATGGATCTTTTTTCACCGTTGAGATAAAAAACGTACATCAAAATCAAAATTAAACTACTGAAGATATACCCAAAAAGCTATCATAATCTAATTCAATTCATCAAACCTTATGACGATACATGTGACACCCATCACAACCCCTTTTTTTCTACATGAGCTTCCAATTAGACTCAATACTAGGTCTCTCGAGACTTAGCTGGATGAGATAACTGATGCATAGACCTAGATCCATGTGGGCCAAAATACTTCGACACAAGCCAGCGAGACATTATAGTTCAACTTGGTTCTTCTATTTCAGATGTGGAACTAAAATGTAGGTATTCTGTAAATAATACTATCATCACATAAAGAAAACGGCGTAGCAATGAGGGCAACCAAAATGTGCCCTGAAAACTCAATAAAAAAACCACTCTGCTGTTTAGGCATTTAAATATCTGATAAATGGAATCTATCTGAAAGTTTCAAACAAAATAATCATAAAAATGTGAAAGATGCATGCTTATCTGGCCATATCCAGCACCAATCAGACATGGGATAGGAATTATATCTTGCCCTCTTTTGCTTCTGCACAACCGATTAGATGCTCCTACAGTCATTTGAAGTTACATTATTATCATAAAGACAAAATCATCCACAAAATTTGGTTCACTATAAACAGAGGTGGTGACGAACCGTGAATTAGCTAACCAATTTCACCTTGTTCCCCGCACTAATTCTCTCAAGTTCCTTCCGCCCAGATGATATTAGGCACTTGACCATGTCAAAGGTTGTAAGCCTAATGCTGCAGACAATTGACGCCTTTATGAGCAGAAGGATGACCAAATTGTAAACTAAAATTGATCATGCTATCCGCATCACAGGAGAATCTAAACAGCTTAACGAATATGGATGAAAATGCCAACCTGCTGTTTGGCAGATTTTTCAATGTATTGGGCACAAAACCTCGATATAAGCCAAAGAAACCATCACGCTCCACGATACCTGAGCTTGCATGGACAACGCAATTATTATTAGGTAAATTTGTTTGAAAATTTTGCCATTGCGAAACAGGAAAGCAATCCAAAAGATGACCACTTTGAGCAGTTCATGCATGACTGCATGAAGCAACTTGATGATTGTCATTGATATCTTTATAGAGGCCAGGCAATAAAACAACAAAAGAATAATCAGACATGGCTTCAGTTTGGTAAGAGCATAACCATATGATAGTTTAGGTTGAGTGGCACCCTTCTTGGAGTAAAAGATTTTTGGCAGTTTCATTTAGACACTTTATTATGTTTGTGCACAAGACTGCTAAGGTTCAAACTTCTTACAAGTAACATGATCTGTTTTGGGCTTTCTTTTCACTTGTCAGAATTGTTTTTATCAATTATCAAAATCTCTACATATGCAAACACTCCTAATCATTTGCTTACTATCCTTATCTCCTATGGGGCCAAGATCAGAGATATCACAAATGAAACGCTATGCCGAATATATATAGGTTTCCCATGATATCGAGTTAAGGTGCACACAGAACAATAAACAGATATAATGACTAGTCAATGATCATCGATCAAATACAGTGATTGAGAACATGCTATTACCTGGGATGGCATCGAAAATAGTATTGTAAGGTGAACCTTTCATCTGCATCTGTCTTCTCACAGTATCCAGAGGGTAGCACATAAGTGTAGCAATTGTTGCTGAGACCAGTGCAGTTGCAAGAGATGTTTCTGGCCTCTTTTGGTACTTTTCTGGGAGTGACTTCTTCACCCTACCAATTGTATATAAAAGAAAACCATGTCAATAGGATTCTGATTCAAGATGTTTCTCACTAAGCTACCAAGAGAAATGAATTGAGTAACCTCACAAGTCAAACACACAGAAGTTAACGGCAATATATGGCGCTATCCCAATAAGAGAAGGACCAAGACCACTGTAAAACGATGCTAGCCCTTCTTCTCTTAGCATATTAAGAGCAACCTGAAAGATAAATAATTTGTATCATATTTCTAAAAACCAAAAGTAAGTACCAAGTATAACAAAGTTTACCTGGGACATTGTTCTGCAACCAGGTTCAACTGCAAGCCTTAGCCTTAGGACATCCAATGGATATGTTACCTATTAAAAAATAAATTAAGTTCACAATAAACTAGCATTACTTTTAACAAACATGCATTTTGCAAAAGGATAACTGATCTAATCATGTCCTCAGTGGAAACATGTATTACTTAAAACAAGAACAGCCACCATAATTTGATTCTGTAAAAACTCACTAGTGTGGATGTCATTCCAGCACAAGCCCCTGCTACAAGCCTCCCTACAATGGAAAGTTCCCCATCCTTTTTACTAAAGAGTTTCTACAATCAAATGGAAAACATAAATGGCATGTGAAAGATCAAGAACTCCGATTCAATGTTATGTAACAGACAAAAAACAACCATGCAAGACAGCAACAACCAAAATGAAGTTCCCCTACCTTGTAAAGTTCATAAGAAAGATATATATATATATATATATATATATATATATATATATATATATATATATATATATATATATATATATATATATATATATATATATATATATATATATATATATATATATATATATATATATATATATATATATATATATATATATATATATATATATATATATATATATATATATATATGTATATATATATATATGTATATATATATATATGTATATATGTATATATGTATATATATATATATATATGTATATATATATATATGTATATATGTATATATGTATATATATATATATGTATATATGTATATATATATATATGTATATATGTATATATGTATATATGTATATATGTATATATGTATATATATATATATGTATATATGTATATATGTATATATGTATATATATATATATGTATATATGTATATATGTATATATGTATATATGTATATATGTATATATGTATATATATATATATGTATATATGTATATATGTATATATATATATATATGTATATATATATATATGTATATATGTATATATATATATATGTATATATGTATATATGTATATATGTATATATGTATATATGTATATATGTATATATGTATATATGTATATATGTATATATATATATATATGTATATATGTATATATATATATATGTATATATGTATATATGTATATATGTATATATGTATATATGTATATATATATATATGTATATATGTATATATATATATATGTATATATGTATATATATATATATGTATATATATATATATATGTATATATGTATATATATATATATGTATATATGTATATATGTATATATATATATATGTATATATGTATATATATATATATGTATATATGTATATATGTATATATGTATATATATATATATGTATATATGTATATATGTATATATGTATATATATATATATATGTATATATGTATATATATATATATGTATATATATATATATGTATATATGTATATATGTATATATGTATATATGTATATATGTATATATGTATATATGTATATATGTATATATATATATATGTATATATATATATATGTATATATGTATATATATATATATGTATATATGTATATATGTATATATGTATATATGTATATATATATATATGTATATATGTATATATGTATATATATATATATATATATATATATATATATATATATGTATATATGTATATATGTATATATGTATATATGTATATATATATATATGTATATATATATATATGTATATATGTATATATATATATATATGTATATATATATATATGTATATATGTATATATGTATATATGTATATATGTATATATATATATATGTATATATATATATATGTATATATATATATATGTATATATATATATATGTATATATATATATATGTATATATATATATATGTATATATATATATATGTATATATGTATATATATATATATATGTATATATATATATATGTATATATGTATATATGTATATATATATATATGTATATATGTATATATGTATATATATATATATGTATATATATATATATGTATATATGTATATATATATATATGTATATATGTATATATGTATATATGTATATATGTATATATGTATATATATATATATGTATATATATATATATATGTATATATATATATATATATGTATATATGTATATATGTATATATGTATATATGTATATATATATATATGTATATATGTATATATGTATATATATATATATGTATATATATATATATGTATATATGTATATATATATATATATATGTATATATGTATATATATATATATGTATATATGTATATATATATATATGTATATATGTATATATATATATATATGTATATATGTATATATATATATATGTATATATGTATATATATATATATGTATATATATATATATGTATATATATATATATGTATATATATATATATGTAACTGCGCTATATGGAATTATTCGTATCACCTGTAATCATTTAAGACTCATTTAGAAACTGGAAAACTCAAAGGACAAACTTTTGATCTGCAGCATGACAGGTAGCAAATGCAAGGCACCTGGGGTAAATTCCCTTTCCAGTAGCCTTTAATCCCATCTTCCTTCCCTATCAATGTTATAGCCTGAAAGCAATGAATGATAAGATCAAGCATTAGCATAAACATGTAATTCTATGCTCCTAAGACCACTGCATACAAATATGTTTTTAGGGTACGACGGATCGAACAAGGAAAAAATGAACTAGAAAACAATAATAAACTACATCATGCATGGCGGGAACATCTTCCTAAACCAATAAAACAAAAGTCAAATGAAGAAATGAAAGTAGATGCCTCAAACAGAAATAATAAAAAGACCTTGGCATCCCAACTCCTCAGGTCAGCTACATGAATCCACTTCCAGTGTTCAGCTTTATCAATACCTACACTAGACAAACTAATGGCCATTATATTCACTTTGTATTACTTCTGACCAAGTCTCATTGTCTTTCACTCCTCTGAACTCCTAATCTGAATTGTTTCTGCCTCGCATTACCTACCAATTAGACAGTAAGCCTAGACATTGAAAATCAATGACTTGTCACTTGATTTTGATCTGCTAATTACAAAACTGTCTAAAACAACATTGATATCCTATTATATTATGTTTTGCATTCTTTAGGGGGAATATATGCAGATATACTTTACTCTAGGTTAATGTCTCTCTACATTCATACAAAAATAGATAGGTCCTTATGGAGGTTTCAAATTAAAACTTTTGCATGTCCATTACATCCAAGATCCTCCTGCTAAAGAAACTTGACTATATCTTACTATTTTTCATTGTTCATTGCAACAACTTAACCATTGGAACCAATATCATATGTTTATATATACACATATATACACACACACACACATATATCACATATATATATATATGTATATATATATATATATATGTATATATGTATATATATATATATGTATATATGTATATATATATACATACATACATGCATGCCAGACAGGTCGTTAGAAGTATGCTAAAGATGACACGTTGTGACTAAGGTATCCAAATTACAAACAATAAACATAAAGAAGCATGAACTATTTATGATCAAGGCCCATCAATGAATAAGATGAACCTTTGTTCTGGTTCATCACCAATCTAATAAGGCCTGATGTTGATAAAATTTCTGGACAACTATCAGTTCTCAACCCAGTTAAATTGTACAATCCATAACTGGATATGGCATGATCAGTGATTTAAAAAGCGCTAGGCGCCAAGGTCCAAAAACGCCCGAGGCGCTAGGCGCTCGCCCGAGTGAAGCGAGGCGCTAAAATATAAAAATATATAATATAATTAATAAATATAATTATTTAAAATTTTAAATACAAATATGCTATTAAATTAAGAAAATCTAAGATACAAAATCACAATGTCACATTAACAAAAAGTTTCAAAATTCAAAACAATAAAATTTTACATCAAAGTCATTCATCATAATCAATATAATTATTTCCTTTTCTTTTTTTGATACAAATGGAGACTCTATTGAGTTGCTCTCTACACTTGTCATTTATGTTGAAACCTAGCAATAATTTCAAGTAAATAAAAATTAACAACATTAAAATCAAAATAATATATTATTAATCTATTAACAATATTGAAAATTAATCATTTCAAAATTCAAATAAACTTAATATTAACAGTATAAGCCTGCTGACGGAGAAACGAGGAAGCAGCGGCGAGCAGCGACAGCGGCAGCAGCAGCGGGAAAGGGAGCGGGAGCGGCGAGCAACGGGAGGCGCAAGCAGCGGGAAGCACGAGCAGCGACAGCGGCGAGCAGCGGCAGCGGGAGCAGGAGCGACGAGCAGCGGGAGGCGCGAGCAGCGACAGAGGCAGCGTTTGCGAGCAGCGACAACGGTGAGCGGCGACAACGGCAGCGTTTGCGAGCAGCGACAACGGCGAGCAGCGAGATCGGGATCGGGAGCGGCAGCGGCAGTGGGTTAGGGTTGGGTAAGGGTTAGGGTTGGGTAAGGGTTATATCGATTTAGTTGGTTCGATTGAACCAACTAACAACCGAACCAGACCTAAAATCCTGGTTCGGTCGCCTTGGTTTACCCAGGCGCTCGCCCGAAGCGCCCAGCGCCTGGGCTCGGGCGAGCGCCCAGGCGGCGCCTGTTTGAAGCGCGCCGCCTGGGAGATTAGCGAGGCACTCGGGCCTCGCCTCGCCTCGCCTCGCCCGAGTGCCTAGGCGAGCGCCCGAGCGCCTTTTGCAATCACTGGGCATGATTGGCATGTAAGTTGTAGCACTTCCAATTAATGGCCTTCCCTGGTTCTATTATGATAGATCCATATCAAAGACATTCGTATGGACTTGCAGGCCACCATTATATCAACTCATATGGTATGCTAGATAAACATGTTCTTGATGTCATTTGGTCAATCATAGCCTGGATGGGTATAGATTGAATGGTTCTAGACAAAATAAAAGTAGCTTAAACGATGTAAGTCAAGATGAGGTTACATAATACCTAAACTAGGTCGAGCTAGCATGGATAAGCCTGAACCAGATATAAGAGATTTACAGCAACTCCTGGTCTAAATAGGAGAAACAAACTTGATTTGTATTAACCGGTGTACTATCCATTTTAGATCTGTACTCTTCCTTTATCTTTCTGTCGTTGACTAACACTAACAGTGGATCATCTCCTATTCCCCTCTTCCCCGATCCTCTTACCCTTTGCTTCATAGCCATTGTTGAAACTACTGCCCAGTGCATCTTCTTTTCTTCTTTCCCTTTTTCTGCCTCTGCCTCTCTAGCATTTCAACTGCCAACAATATTGAGGCCAGATTGGATATAAGAGAAACTCAAAGTTCAACATATCAGGATTCTAGTGGCTGATAGACACTAAATCAAGGTCAGACATGCCCTTTTAGGGACAATATCATGTGTGGATCAATCCCAACTGACCATTTATAAGTTTTGATCAAAAAATAATGTCAGTGAAACCATTCAGAGAAGGCTAGGGAACTTTTATGATATTTTTCTAATATGACCATATTCATCAAACAAATAGTAATTAAGTAGTCCAAAATTAGTAATGAAGTAATCTCTAGCATTTGCAAGTTCCTCTTTCACACGACAATCCTTCATCAGTATAAACCTCGATACCAAGATCATAAATTCATTCTTTATTCCAGTTTCTCCAATAACTAGCACTAAAATCTTGATCCTCATACTGAAGCCCAAATACCCACAACTGTCCTGAGATGGAAAATAAGAAAAAAAATTGTAACCTTGATGGAATTATCCATGGACTTGAAACTCTTACATCTTCCACAAATCTAGAAACAATTTCAGAAACCAAACTATAACATCAACCCCAGCCTTTCAACTGGATTAATCTGAACAGCAATTTCATTCAAGCTTCAGACTCTCATCTCTTTCGCTTCATAAATTCCTAGAATTCCGGATTGTCATCATCATGATTTTCACAACTATCCCTTCAATAGTTAGAAATGGCACATTGATAGTTTCTGAAGATTTTGGTCAGATTTAATTTCTGAAGACAACAATCTTATTAATACTTGACTCTCTATGAGAAATATCTTCTGCAGGCAAATTGGACCTAATAGAACACCGTCCTAATTTGCATTCATGAAGACACTTAAACATGAAAGAAAGCATGACTATTCAGACAAAAAAAAAAAGAAGACATGAAAACAAAACAGAAGCAGGACGTGATTGCAAAATTTGAAGAAGCAAGGACAGAAGCCTTTACATCAATGAAACCAATCGCCTTCTTTCCAGTCCTCTCAACAGCCCGCAACCCATGAGTCTGCAAGAAAATAGGCAAGGTTTACTTAGAAGCTGATTATGACCCAATAGAACAAAAGAAACAATAAAATCATCGGAGTCAGAGGTATTTCCTCTTAACCAAGACTCCACGATTTCAATATAATTAAAGCAGAAACAGAAATAGCAGACTGTAGCACTCTCATCCTGTTCGACTAGTTAGAAATTTAGCATTACCCAATCATACTTGCAAAATTGGGTGGTTCGTGAGGGGGGACAGCAAGAAACGAGTTTAAGAACCAAGTTAGTGAACTGAAATTTTTTTTCGTCCTGTACACGAAACAGAGTTAATGAAGACGATAAAAGGGAGGCACAGGGCATGCCTGCATGAGGAGCTTGGCACGGTCGAGAGGCGCGGTGAGGGTCTTGGCAGCAGCACCGGCAATGGCCCCGGCCGTGAAGAGAGCCGCCCCATCGGGAACCAGCGCCAGCAGCGCCAGAGGATGCCGCAGAAGCTGCTCCGGGGACGGGAACGCCTCCCTCTCCCTCCCGTCCTCTTTGTCCTTCTCCCTATCCCTCACACCCGAGGCGACGGCACCGTCCCCGCCGTTGGAGACGGACGCGAATATTGCACGAGGAGGGGGGAACCTCCTCGGGGCATCTCCGAGGCCCGGGATGGGACGCCACACCATCACCGCCTCCTTCCTCCTCATTGCGGTCGGCGTCGTTCTCGCCCTCTTCGGCGGAAAGGCGCAGTGGGAAGGAGGCGATAAGGGAATTGGACACGAACGGGATATTAATCCCCTGCTTTTCTTTATACCTTGAACACTACAAAGTGGCCCCCATTTATTTTCTTTTTTTTCTGATTTTTTGTTAGAATCGAATGTCGGCATTTGAATCTTTGACGCCACTGGAGGAGAATCTGGAGCCCATTGTGGACCCATCGCTCTAGCCAATAAAAAAGCAGGTGTCCTGACGGGTGCAACAATTCGTGGGTAACGTAAGAACAACCCGTTTCCGTTACCGTAAAGGAGGCCGTGGCATCGGCAAAACAGCCCCGCTGGTTTCCCGTGACGCCCACCGTCATGAAAGTTTCAAAGCATTTACAGAAAATCCTATTAATTACGGCTTTTATATATTTACAAATTATATAAAAGCATTTTATATATTTTATCGGATCGTACCAATATTCGTCTTTTTTTCTTTTAACTTAAAAAAAGAAAAATGGAAGCTTATTGGAAATTGAATGAAATTGAACTAAGTAACACTTGATTATAATTTTATTTTTATTTTTAAATAATTAATTATTATATATTTTAAAATAAAATACTAATTATTTCAAAATCATGGTTTAGTGAAACTTGATGAAGTTAAACTCTAAATTAAATTAGGTTATACTTGATCGTAAAATCTATTTTAAAAAATTATAATTTTGATAAGTTATTATCATAAAATATTTAAAATATTGATATTAATATTAATTATCTTAGAATAATTTGATAGAAGTTTAACTTGGTTTAATGGTTACACTCAAAATTTTAATTAAGTTATACATGATCATATGACATATTCAAAAATTAAATTAAATTTAAAATAATTTTTTATAATTAATTAAAAATATTAATCATCTTAGAACCATATCTTAATAGCTATGTGAATGCTTAGGTTAGCTTAGTAAAAATTAATCAAGTTATATTCAAAATTGAATTAAACTGTGCTCAATCAAAAATTCTATAATGATTTATTTTAGATTATTAAAAAATATTAGTCATCCAATAATTATATCATAGTTACTCCATGAAAATTTCGATTGGTAGAAGACTGACCCAGTTATATTTAAATTAAAATAACTTATACTCAATCAAGAATCTATAAAAAATATATATTAAATTATAATTACATTTTTATTATACATTAAAAAATGAATATGTGACATCATATGGTTAAAAAAAAACCAATAAAGCATTGTTGGTTTGCCCAAAGATATTTTGTGGGTCCCAAACTTCAGGTCAATCAGCAATTGCCACATGGGAAAGGATATCAGTTAATTTGCCCATCCCTAGTAATTTAAATAAAAATTCTCTTGTCTTATCGGATTTAGTCATGATTAGAGTGTTTAGGATCAAAATCCGAATCCGATTTGGTGCTTATTTTTTGGTCTAAATTAATGCAAAATTTGACTAAAGAATACACAAAATGGATCTTAAAATTTCGAGTATATGAAGAAAATCCGATCCGTTATCGCTTTGTAAACAAAACAAAAGCTAAGCCGTTCGAATATACCACCGTTTATATAGGTTCTAAGAGGCATTGCCACATATAGGCGATATGCACCTCTGCTCGTCCTACCCCTCGTCGGGCTCCTCTGTCTCTTTCTCCTCCACCGCTTCTTCCGTGCTCATCTCATGGACGAGGTATCCTCTTCTTCCACACCGCTGTCTTCTTCGGTGCCGTCGTCTGCTCTCCATCGCCGGCGTTTCTCGACGGGCAGATGCCGGAAAAGACAGACCAGTGGAGGACGACAAGGAAGTGTTCGAAGACGATTCCTCAGATCCTGCCTTCGTCCGGTAATTCGGCCGCTTTCACATTGGCCTGTCCTCGTAAAAGATTCTTGATCTTTTATCTTTTATTTATTGCCATGGTTACAGGAAGCCCCAGTCGCTGCTTGTGGAGCGATACCAAGATGGCACTGCTAAGAGGTACGCACTCTCTCTATAAGCTGCTTACCGTCGGTTTGCGCACTCTCTCTAATTTCGTCAAGCGGATTGATAGGCCCCGCTACTATTAGAAGCCTCATCCGTCGATCCTTTTCTTACCCGATCCTTCGAAGGTCATTGAGGGTTTACGCAAACTGTTTAAGCCGACTTTCTTCTTCTTCTCTTTTTCCATCTTTTCGTTTGGCTTGTAAATCTCTTTTCTTTTTTGCTATTGCTCCCGAGTGCCATCGATCACTACATGTGATCCCCATTGTCACAGCCTCCCTTGGGAGCATTAACCTCTTCTTTTATTTGTTTAAGGCCAGATATATTGCTTGTATGCATGTTATGAATGAATGAGATATAGTGGCCGTGTATGTGCATTCCCTTCTCTTTTTTTCTTTGGCTGGTTCATTATTGTGATTTATATCTGCAAAGACAAAGTTTGACTAGAAATTCTAATTGACTATTCGGGGTAAATATAGGTTTATGTAGCATCAACACATCTCACCATCATTAGTGTCTCATGCAGACAGACATTAAGTTCCAGCAATCTATATGCTTAAATATTGGCTTTATGTACTTTGTTTGAATTCTGAACTTGACAGATACATCTGGGATGATAACTCCCAACGACTAACTTTTCGGGATGAATTTGGAGCTTTGACTAATGGAGTGCAAGATGAAGAAAGCCTCTCACAATTTTCTTTGATACCAAACATTTTAAAGGAATTTGCACTTCCAGCAGGGTTTCCAGGTAGGTGGAGGTTCTTTTTGCTAGTTTACTGATTAGTCATGTTATCTTCAAATTTTTTCAAGGCCCCATGGTTACTTAATTGCAAACAACTTAAGTTTTTTAAACATTGCTTAATCTATAAGATGTAACGATGCTAGTTGTTTTACCATTGTCTTGATCCTCCAAATTCCGATGGAGTCCCAATTTCTATATTATTGTTAAGCACAAGAACATTTTTATGGATTTAGAAGAACAACAATTAAGTCCAAACCTTAAATGTACCAAACTAGTGAACTATACTTTTTTTTTCTGTACACCCATACTCTACTGGGTCATTCAAAGTCATGAGGCAGAATAACATGGTGCATTCCTTGTCTGTTAAAGGCAGCAGTATTAATGGATTAATATGCATCATCATGGGAAATGGTGTATATGTGTGTGTGTGTGTATGTAAATATATGTATGTATATATGTATATATATGTATATATATGTATATACGTGTGTGTATATATATATGTACGTATGTACATACATACATATGTATGTATGTGCATACATATGTATGTATGTGCATACATATGTATGTAGTGCATACATATGTATGTATGTGCATACATATGTATGTATGTGCATACATAGTATGTATGTGCATTATGTATGTATGTGCATACATATGTATGTATGTGCATACATATGTATGTATGTGCATACATATGTATGTATGTGCATACATATGTATGTATGTGCATACATATGTATGTATGTGCATACATATGTATGTATGTGCATACATATGTATGTATGTGCATACATATGTATGTATGTGCATACATATGTATGTATGTGCATACATATGTATGTATGTGCATACATATGTATGTATGTGCATACATATGTATGTATGTGCATACATATGTATGTATGTGCATACATATGTATGTATGTGCATACATATGTATGTATGTGCATACATATGTATGTATGTGCATACATATGTATGTATGTGCATACATATGTATGTATGTGCATACATATGTATGTATGTGCATACATATGTATGTATGTGCATACATATGTATGTATGTGCATACATATGTATGTATGTGCATACATATGTATGTATGTGCATACATATGTATGTATGTGCATACATATGTATATATGTATATATGTACATACATACATATATGCACATATATATATCTATATATGTATATTTGTGTGTGTGTATATGTGTGGACGCGAGAAAGAGAGAGCGAGAGAGGAGCGCGAGAGAGAGAGAGCGAGAGAGCAGCACGGTTCTCCTGATAGAACTGAAAATGTTACCATTCTATATGGTTCTATCTATTTTAAGGAGGCAACAAATTTTTAACAACTTAATGGGGTGATGGGATTATGAACTATAGCACACAGTGGTGCTTAAATTTGTAATTGCTTTTAACAATTTTTTTCATGTGACCAATGCTATCTAATAGTAATTAATCTACTGTGTAAATCTGTCACACTTCATATTCTTGTTGTTTTATTTTGAAGGTTCATTCCCCTCTAGATATATTAATTATTAGGTATTTATTCTAATACATTTTTTTGGATGTTTTACAGGATCAGTTTCGGATGACTATCTGGATTACATGCTACTGCAGTTTCCAACTAATGTAACGGGATGGATCTGTCACACATTGGTTACTTCAAGTCTGTTGAAGGTTTTTGATTTTCATTACTTGCAAGTCTCATCATATGTTTATTTGTTGAAAGACATAAAAGGCAAAAAAGTAGTTTCCAAAGTTTTTTTTTAATGTTTTCAGAGAGTCTCTGAATATTTGTTAGAATGTACATAAAATTCCAATAAATATTTTGTCCTAGCATCATGTTGACCAATTGGAAGTTATTTCTTTTCATTGTTGTTTAGGTAACAAATTATCATAAAAAAGTTTTCCATGGAACAACATTTTAGGAAAATCAGTAGTTAAAGACTAGGAAAAGAATACCCGTTGTCAATATATATTACAATGTAAGTTCAATAATTCTTCAAAAGCAAAATGATGTTTTAATGCATAAACAAGATGTATAATCTTATGACTGAATATCTAAGTTTGATCAACCAATGCGTAGTCTAATTATTTAACAGGGGAAATGTCTACAAGTCATATTTTCATTATCATTTGTAATGGAAATACACTGTATGTCTATTTTGTTTATCTTTTCTTAGTTTATAATCATACAATTTAAAGAATTAGTTCTTAAACTATCTATAATCATTTTTTATATAATTTACATTTATTGTTTGAGCGAGAGAGAGAGAGAGAGAGAGAGAGAGAGAGAGAGAGAGAGAGAGAGAGAGAGAGAGAGAGAGAGAGAGAGAGAGAGAGAGAGAGAGAGAGAGAGAGAGAGAGAGAGAGAGAGAGAGAGAGAGAGAGAGAGAGAGAGAGAGAGAGAGAGAGAGAGAGAGAGAGAGAGAGAGAGAGAGAGAGAGAGAGAGAGAGAGAGAGAGAGAGAGAGAGAGAGAGAGAGAGAGAGAGAGAGAGAGAGAGAGAGAGAGAGAGAGAGAGAGAGAGAGAGAGAGAGAGAGAGAGAGAGAGAGAGAGAGAGAGAGAGAGAGAGAGAGAGAGAGAGAGAGAGAGAGAGAGAGAGAGAGAGAGAGAGAGAGAGAGAGAGAGAGAGAGAGAGAGAGAGAGAGAGAGAGAGAGAGAGAGAGAGAGAGAGAGAGAGAGAGAGAGAGAGAGAGAGAGAGAGAGAGAGAGAGAGAGAGAGAGAGAGAGAGAGAGAGAGAGAGAGAGAGAGAGAGAGAGAGAGAGAGAGAGAGAGAGAGAGAGAGAGAGAGAGAGAGAGAGAGAGAGAGAGAGAGAGAGAGAGAGAGAGAGAGAGAGAGAGAGAGAGAGAGAGAGAGAGAGAGAGAGAGAGAGAGAGAGAGAGAGAGAGAGAGAGAGAGAGAGAGAGAGAGAGAGAGAGAGAGAGAGAGAGAGAGAGAGAGAGAGAGAGAGAGAGAGAGAGAGAGAGAGAGAGAGAGAGAGAGAGAGAGAGAGAGAGAGAGAGAGAGAGAGAGAGAGAGAGAGAGAGAGAGAGAGAGAGAGAGAGAGAGAGAGAGAGAGAGAGAGAGAGAGAGAGAGAGAGAGAGAGAGAGAGAGAGAGAGAGAGAGAGAGAGAGAGAGAGAGAGAGAGAGAGAGAGAGAGAGAGAGAGAGAGAGAGAGAGAGAGAGAGAGAGAGAGAGAGAGAGAGAGAGAGAGAGAGAGAGAGAGAGAGAGAGAGAGAGAGAGAGAGAGAGAGAGAGAGAGAGAGAGAGAGAGAGAGAGAGAGAGAGAGAGAGAGAGAGAGAGAGAGAGAGAGAGAGAGAGAGAGAGAGAGAGAGAGAGAGAGAGAGAGAGAGAGAGAGAGAGAGAGAGAGAGAGAGAGAGAGAGAGAGAGAGAGAGAGAGAGAGAGAGAGAGAGAGAGAGAGAGAGAGAGAGAGAGAGAGAGAGAGAGAGAGAGAGAGAGAGAGAGAGAGAGAGAGAGAGAGAGAGAGAGAGAGAGAGAGAGAGAGAGAGAGAGAGAGAGAGAGAGAGAGAGAGAGAGAGAGAGAGAGAGAGAGAGAGAGAGAGAGAGAGAGAGAGAGAGAGAGAGAGAGAGAGAGAGAGAGAGAGAGAGAGAGAGAGAGAGAGAGAGAGAGAGAGAGAGAGAGAGAGAGAGAGAGAGAGAGAGAGAGAGAGAGAGAGAGAGAGAGAGAGAGAGAGAGAGAGAGAGAGAGAGAGAGAGAGAGAGAGAGAGAGAGAGAGAGAGAGAGAGAGAGAGAGAGAGAGAGAGAGAGAGAGAGAGAGAGAGCAGCACGGTTCTCCTGATAGAACTGAAAATGTTACCATTCTATATGGTTCTATCTATTTTAAGGAGGCAACAAATTTTTAACAACTTAATCCAATTGGAAGTTATTTCTTTTCATTGTGTTTAGGTAACAAATTATCATAAAAAAGTTTTTTTCCCATGGAACAACATTTTAGGAAAATCAGGAGTTAAAGATAGGAAAAGAATTACCGTTGTAATAATATATTACAATGTAAGTTCAATAATTCTTCAAAAGCAAATGATTTTTAATGCATAAACAAGATGTATAATCTTATGACTGAATATCAAGTTTGATCAACAATGCGTAGTATATTATTTAACAGGGGAAATGTCTACAAGTCATAGTTTCATTATCATTTGTAATGGCCATACCATGTATGTCTATTGTGTTATTCTTTTCTTAGTTTATAAGCATACAATTTAAAGGAATTAGTTCTTAAAACTATCATAATCATTTTTTTATATACTTACATTTATTGTTTGACAAAGGTACTGTTCCAAAGGAAAAAATAATAATGTGCCATCTTCACGTCGGTCTTGGACTGGCACACTTTGTTTTGTACTATCCAGTGTTGTGTGCCATTTTGGCTTGTTGAGTGCCAGGTAATGTTGGTAAGCTTATTTATAGGTACACACAATAAAGAGGTATGAACCTCTAACCATGCCATTTGTTTGCTGACATGGTGCACATCATGTAGCAAAGACAATTTAGCCTTCCAGTTCATTGATTTTTAGTGTCACTCAGTGAACTAGTTACATTTTTATAAATTCTTTCAGGCTGTTGGTTTGGGCTCTTTTTCAGGAACTAGTTCTGCTGCATCTGCTGCTGCTATAAGGTAATCCCTAGTTTTGTCTCTATTTGCCTATTCTTCAGTCAGCTTGTTTAATCACATTGTAGTTTTTTATATGTTGTTTCTTAGCTGCCAAACATTTTGAAAAGATTAGTGATTAACTTCTAGGGGGAGTCAGTTACATGTGATAAATGGTGGAGATTGACATGCCTTTTCTTGGGCTTCTTGACCTGACTTGAACTTGTTGAAGGAATCTGAGAGTTCATGGGAATCAAATTTATCATTGAAGAGGTAGAAGGGTAGCATGGAGCTGGAGGAAGATGGTGAAACATATCCTAATTTGCACCATTTACAATATTCCCAACTTATAATCTTTTAGTATTGGTTGGGTTTGTTCCATATAAATATATATATGATACCAATAGGATATTAGACGTGGCTTTTTTTCTTTCGTGGGAAAGCAGCTCTGACTTTTCATTTTCTACTCTTCTTAGTTTCCTCCATCTCCTAACCCTCTTACCATTGGTGTTAGCAATAACATTATGGTGATGATAATTCATGGTTGTAGCATTTCATTCAGATAGAAAGAGCTTACTTGCAGGAAATTCATTGGCTATGGTCCAAAATGTTAGCTTTTGCTTCATGTTGTGTGTGATGTGTGCACAACTCTGTAGCAAATATTATGGAACTACCTTTGTTTTGTACCAGAAAGTTCTGCCTTATTTGGTTGTGAAATACCTGCAGTTTTACGTAACTCAGAATCAGTGCATTCTTTGAGATATCACTTCTGTTTGCAGCATTATGTATCATCTTATATTATGGTTTATGTTTGTTTACGATTGCAATGGCCTGTTTAATCAGGTGCAACATATTTTTTTGAACTACTCTTGGTGAGGTCATTAATGAATATGTTTGGTCTTTTGAATATCTTTGAGTTGGTTGAGCAAGTTTCTCATAGTGGATTTATTGTCTTGTGGTGAATGGAGACCTTTACTACTGCTGTGAGTTGATAATTTCAATAGATATAACTCTTCTCAAATTCATTCTACTTTAACAAGTTGACTTTGATTTATCTCAGATGGGTGTCAAAAGATGGTCTAGGAGCTATTGGTCGCTTATTTATTGGTACAAAAGAAAACTAGAAGATTATTTGTAAACACATTTGTTTATTCTCAACTGATTTTGCTCCTTCTTAGGTGGACGTTTGGGGAATCTTTTTGATGATGATCCAAAGCGTTGGAGGATGTATGCAGATTTCATTGGAAGTGCTGGAAGGTTCTTGCAGCAATTTGTGCAAAAATAGTTATATACTCTGGTTAAAAACGAACACTGATTAATTGACCATGCAGCATCTTCGAGCTTGTCACACAACTATATCCAGAATATTTCCTCCCCCTTGCAGCTTTTGGCAATTTTGCTAAGGTATTACAGAACTGAGATGTTTATCTTTTTGTAAACAACTACTTGGACTTTTATGATCCTAAATTTTGATATTCTAGTATATATTTAACTGTAGAGTTCTGTTTCTCTTCAGCTAGTCCCCTGGTATACATAGATATAACTTCAGAAGGCTGCATTTGATACATACACTGATATGAGAATGGGTAAGATTGCAAGGTCCACGTCTGTACAAATCAAGTCAATGTCAAGAGACATCTTAGTATTGCCAGATCCAGATGTGAGCTGGGCTCGGTTTTCACATCATGACTGGTCTTAAATTGGACCCTATTTCTTTTAGACAATCAAACCCAACTTGATTGGTCTAGATCTTTACCAGATATAATATGTCAAGATGATTTACATACAAAACAATCTTGATTCTGTTTAATCAACTCGTGCCCCACCCAGTTTGACTCAAGTTTTTAACAAACATAAAACATTCAAATGTGTCTAGATATTCATAAAATCATGGTATAAAATAACTATAAGAAAATTGGATCCAGTTTCTCCAAGTGTCTAAACCTTGATATGACCTGGATTTAGAACCGGGTAATGGTTTTTGCCCATATATGAATACCAGGCTAATGGGTTTATATGGTGGCCTAGATTTTTCAATTCAAAGTGGGTCAGTCAGACAAAATATGGTCACACCTAGGATTGTTATTATTTATATTTTTGTGCTAGGCTAATAAAGTTATTGTTAATTCACTTTTTAAAAAGTTTCTTAAGTATCTTATTCTTAGGTCAGAGCACAGTTTGTATCTCAAAATGCATTAATGTATTACAATTTCAAATGCCTTTTGTATGATCTTCGAAGGAACTGATTTGGTTATCTTAACCAGGCTATAGGAAGAGGACTGAAAGATCCATCATTTCGTGTGATTCAAAATCATTTTGCTGTCTCTGCTAATCTTGGGGAGGTTGCAGCTAAGGTACTCAATGATAATATACAAGGAACAAAAATGTTTAGCACTTTTTTATGTTTTACACTGGGTAATTATTACCCTACTAATTTGGATTGTCTTTTACAAATATCACAAATATCGTGATACTTTCGAGGCAGAGTGGACCCTGAGCATAAAGCTGCCTCACTTGTTTTAATGAAATTTGGATGAACTATGTACACTCGTTTTACTTCATAGAGTTCTCAATATAAGAGGACAAGTGGTAAGATATGCTTACCTGTTTCGTGTGAGGCTTTACATTTTTTTTTTAGGTTTTCGGGTTTTGCTTAATTCTCAGTAGTTTTACCTCCAAAATTATATTTTGGAGGAAAATTATAATTCAGAGAATTATATTAACACAACCACCTTCCTGTTTCAGAATGATGAAAATAGGGATTAACAATTAAATTTCAGGTGTGATTCATGACTAAGATGGTTTGCTGGCAAGTTTAGATTGTGTAATTTGCATTGCAAGATTGCTTAAATATGAGAAGGTTTTATGGTTAGAGGATCAGTGATTTAAAGATGGAGATTAGTGACAGCAAGGAAAAAAATTTTAGATTTGCAAAACTAGAAATAGCATTTAACATAATTATGAAAGTTGTTTTCTTGTACAACAGAATATCATGCAGTGAAATAATGTTTCTTTGCTCCTTTATTCCAGGAGGAAGTTTGGGAAGTAGCAGCTCAGCTTCTAGGACTTGGAATTGGCATATTGATCCTGGTGACCACTTGAGTTTTAGGTTAACTGCCATCATTCTTAGAATTTTATTTTATTTTGAACTTAATTGTTTATTATATGTTTGACATAACATGATCCAGGATCTACCTGGGATACAGGCATCATATTCCTTGCTGGTTTTCACGTGGCTGAGCATGCGTCTTCTGCACCTTTGGCTACGTTTCCGGTCACTATCAGTTCTCAAGTTTCAGACTGTAAGATTATTTGACAATTGTATAATATCAAATTTTTTTGAAGTATAAGAAAATAGGCAATGCGATTATTCATGTGGTCCCCGTTACTTGAAAATAGAGAATTCTTTATAATGCCTACTGGTGTTTTTTCTGTAATATGTTAAGCTGCCATATTAAATGATTTAAATGTTGCTTCAATATACATTATATTATATAGATATACATGTGTGTATACATGGTTCATCTTACTGGTCTGTATCGGTGTACCGATCAGTTTTTGGTATGCTATATACCGAGCTGTACTAAGCGTACTAACACATGATATATGGGGGCGTACTGATGTCCTGCCCATATCAATCCCCTATCGAATCAGTATGTACCGCCCGTACTTAGCGGTATGCTACGGTATGACAAACCTTGTGTGTGTGTACATACATATATACATGCATACATGTATATATGTATGTATATATATATGTATGTATGTATTTATTGTTACAGTTTTGTATCTTTCTACTTCATGATTACATCATGCAATGAGTTATTTTTTCTTGGATAATATAGTCATTCTTCTGCATTGACTTTGCCAAAACATGAAATCTGATATTCCTTATTTCATCTAGATTTATCATTTGACGATCCTTCCTGATCCTTGTTTCATTTTTCTCGGCAGGTAAACATGAAACGTGCACGGTTGCTTGTGAGATCACATGTGTTACATAATACAGTTCCTGGTACAGATCACCGTTATAAGTTTACATCCACTTGTGTAGCCTCTGAAAGAATTTGTGCTAATCTTGTCTAATAGGGTATGTCACTTGCAACAAGGAGGAGAATTTTCTATCTTGGGAAAGATTCTTGCAGCCTAAAATTATTTTTGGTGTGTCTATGCAAAAAATGATGGGAAAAAATGGCTCCAACGATATGGTATATAGCTCAAATTTGGCTATTGTCTTCTGGTCGCTATCATAGAGCACTGAGATGCTGTGTGGTATTTATACGTTTGCCAGCATTATAAATAATACTTTACATGTCTTATCTTAATCTCCACTTTCTTAGTCTGTAATTTCAAGATTTGTTCAGCTAACATAGACAATAATATTTTGGCGTAGACCATCAATCTAATGTAAAATCAGTCGTAGTGCCTGAGTGAAAATTTTGTGAAATGCTCCGAGTACATTTAGCAGACAACCAGAGAGACAGATTTTATGAAGCATAATCCCATTCATTGGTCTTGGTGTTCTTACTGAATATATCAGTTAGTTTTTGCTAAATTGTATATTCCAAGGCAGTTGCATGGAGAAAACTACAAGATGAAGAGACTATGTTGCAAGATTAATTTGATAAATAATTATTTGTTTGGATCTTTTAGTTGTCTACTTATAAGGTTACTTGTACTGTTTGAAACAGGTGAAGACACTTCTTAAGTTATACTCAAAGGAAAGTTACATTCTCTATATGAAGCAGCAACACGGACGCTCTACGTTTTTAGTTACTTTCAAGGTTGGTTAACGACAGTAATTCTTCTAATTTATTGTAGACGATTGTTCAATGATGAACATAATCACCTTTTTTTAACTCGATTGGAGTGTATCATGCTGTAGGTTGGAGCTACTGGCCTGACAGTCTTGAGAAGCTTATGGCAGGCACATTGGCTCCACAATTGTCAAGAAAGAACATCAAATCATGTCTTATCTTTGCTTGAAGAAAGCCTCCTGAAACTGGAAAACGGATTCGATGACTTCCTCAGGCAATTAAAAGGAGCTGGATGGGATGAACAACAGATCAAACTCAAGGTTCCCAAGAAACTTCTTTTTGATGAGTCAGAAAACCTTGAGCTTGCCCTTGATAAGTAGATCATCTTGTTGCTGTTCCTAGTGCTTTACAGGTAAAATTTAACCTAATCTACGCCCACTCATATATTAGCTTCAAGAGTCATAATAAATAGTTAATGGATGAACCCTTGTTGGTTTGTGTAAGTTCATTTAGAATTGTTTGCTCATGGGTAATCTTAGATAACTTTTTGGTTTGCTGTTCTTTTAGAAATAGTTAATGGATGAACCCTTGTTGGTTTGCTGTTCCTAGTTCATTTAGAATTGTATAGATAACTTTTTTATCAGGGTATTGTCTGAGCCATCTAGGTAGACAATGGAGGTATTTGTTGAAGTTTTGGAAATTTTGCTACAGTGGAGCTGTTGGATTGTCATATTATGTGAATGTTAGAATGGTTATACTCCTTTTTATTTTACTCATCGACACGATAAAACATAAACATTGTGAAGCCTTGAATATTGTCGGTGATTGCTAACATGTCAATAGGTACACTACAGGCTGAGGGGGTTTTTTTTTTTTTCCCCTGTAGCTTACTGGAGAAGAAGACTCCAAACAACAAAAGCCAAATGAGGTTAGTTCAGATGATCATTAGTTTTTCCCCGTATTAATATGAAAGTTTAAGTATATATTTTTGCTAATTTTGTCTTTAGTTATTTGGCTCACTGCCTGTGGATCAAGCTGGCAAGTTTTCTTTAAACAGTTGATAAAGAATAAATTTGGCTAATTTAATATTAATTTTGAGATGATGCGTGAGGCTTTGGTTGGTAAAAGATGGACCTCTTTGAGTCTACTATTTGCAACGGTGCTTACAATTGCAAGAAGTTTTCATTGTGATCGGAGAGGGGTTCGCCACTTTCTGCCTCGACCGAGCCTCCAACTGGAAGAGTTGATCGGAGGAGGGTATACATGTAGTGCAACCTAATCAATCCTTTTTTTGTTTTTTATTTATGATTACCACCTGCATACTAACTACACAGGTCGGTTATTGAGTTTTTGCTTTCTATACATATGATTATTATCATACATATATATTTGTTCGCTATAATTTCTTATGATTCCCTAGTGTTCTTAAGGTTGTGCATCTCATCTTGCAGTTACAGAAGGTGGTCATGTATTTGGTAAGGAATTTTTGCATGTAAATGCAGTTAAGAGGATTAACCAGAGCAAAACAATGTTCTATGTGCAGGCTAGATGATAAACGTGCATGAAGACCCCAGCCAGGGAACCCACAACAGCTAGAAGATTAAACAGAGCAAAACAATGTTCCATCGAGATGTGTTCATAAGTAACGGGTCTCAAGTTTGAATCCACGTGTGAGCATTATATCATTAGTTGTAATAATTATTTTTTAATTTTAAAAAATTATATCAAAACCTTTTTGAGAATTGGTGAACCAAAGAATTTTATAGTTGGTGTACGAGAGAAGCTTAACCAATTGCGTCTCTCAATTGTTAGGCTCTGATGTACGTATGATTTGATCCTCCTATGTGGTTTTTGTCTAATTGTTAGGCTCTGATGTACTGCTGATAAATAATAAATTCAGTATCACTAACAAAGCAATCTCTGGCTGTCTAAATTAGAGCTACAAGTGTTCACAAATAGCTTTTCTAATGCTTGATAACCTTTGCAGATAAGATCGGACGCAAGAACAGGGATCAAGGGATCATATCATTTGGTTTGGTAAATGGGCACCTGTACGAATATAAGAACAAGAACCAGCTGTAGTAGCAAAGACATGTACCTTGAGAGATCCCACAATGCGGATAGCAATCTCATAATTTTCCTTACCAGTAGGATCACAAGCTTAGCATTGATTTAATGGCACAGAGCTGGGTCAAAATACACGCTTAGATGCAATCAGACTGGTTTCAGAATGATACCTTGAAATCCCTAAAGAGAGCACTCAAATCACTCTGTTCATTTCAGGCAATCGTGTTGTATAGCAGTATTCCATCGCCTGCGAGGCGCCACAGGTTAAGGCTCATGGCGACCAACTGATGCATCTATCTTATCTGTTCGATGAAGAAGCACGGTTTGAGTGCATCATCCACCAAATTTGCAGAAACACTTACCGTTCCAGTGTTACAGGAGTCTGACAATATTTACAGTGGTTCCCAATGTGAAATCAAAAGAATTAAGGTGGTCCAAGTTTCCTCACACACTACTTTCACAATGGATGTATGTGGCAAAGTAGTTCCCCATGCAATTGAAGCTACCCGAGGGAGTACACCATACGGCCAGCAAGCTCGTTTCCGACGACTTCAACATAGCGTTGTAGCTGACTTTCTAGTTTAGAAATAATCCTCCTTTCGAGTGGGCCAAAGACTTTCTCAATGTCCTAAAAGTTACAAAACAGAAGATATCAAATCAGGTCACTTGTATAATGACAATGTAAGAACAACTGAATATTGCATCATACTGCCAGCTAATTTTGTTACAAAGAACATAATCTAGCTCACATCTTAGGGGTGTAAAGTCACATGCATATCTCCTCCAAAATGTCTCAAGTACTACTTGTTGCGGCAGGCTCCCAATTCAACTTCGCCGCAAGATTGATGAAATGAAGAATGTTTACCAAGGGACAAAAGCAAGCTCATGTAAAAAAGTTGCAATTACAATATACTATAATAATTGTTTGGAGTTCTAAGGCCATAACTTGTGTGTCTAACATTGAGTTGGATTCAAATTTAAAACAAAAGGATCTATGTTTTTATTATAAAGGGACCCAACAAAGTTATCAATGCCCTCCAAAGTTTAAAATCTTGTCCAATGCCAATACCGGTTGATGGCCTGAAAGGTACAGATCATGCACAGACCAATGCAACATTAGGTACCAATTGGTATTGTCAAACTAAAAAGAAAAGGAGGGAGAAGAGGGGATGAGAGGGTGAAGAGGGAGAAAACAAAGAACTCGAGCAGAGGGAGGAGGTAGAAGAGGTAAGGTGACAGAGATGGAGAAAGAGGAGGAGGAGGCAAAGGCAGCAGCAATGACACAGTGGGACAGAGGAGGAAAAGAGAGCATGAGATGAGAAAAAGAACAAAAAGAATATCAAAAAGACAATTGTCAGAAGTTGCAAAACAATAAAAGAATTAATAGAGATAAGGAGCAATAGAATGTAAGAGAGAAAGAACAAAAGGAAAAAAAATGAAAATGAACAGACCAAGGTTTGTCGTACCATACCGTACCGATGTTTCGACCTAGGCTCGGTACGGTACGGTACCAGTGTACCGAGTGGTACATCAGGGCGTACCAAGCGGTACACCCTGATGTACCGAATAATTTTACATTTTATACTGTAGCAGTACTATAGTATATCACTGTAGCACTGTAGCGGTACCTGGCGATCCGCGTACCAATAACCTGTTGGACTGGTACGTACCGCCCGGTACAGGCGGTACGCTTCGGTATGGCAGACCCTGGAACAGACAATTGTCAAAATTTGACAAAAAAATTAAAAGAAAGTATTAGCGACCAGGCGATCACTGTACTTTAAGGTAACTATAACCCAGCAAAACCAAGTGAAAACCAATTGTTTGTATAGTGTTTTGCGGCCAAACAAGACAATACCAATCTGTACCAATCAGTACAACCAGTTTCTAAAACCATGATGCCCTCAATGCTAAAAAATCTTCAACAGATTGAGGCCTTTACTGACATCAACGAAAACAGCAAGGACACAAAATACGAATAACTAAGATCTAAGAAAAGATCAAAGGCAGTTTGAGCTTGGGACACACCTTGAACTTCACACATGAACCGTTGACATCAAGCACGATGTCACCAACATCATAAGCTCGTGAATCAGCAACATTCAATGCATTAGTTGCTGCTAAATTTGATTCATCCTCTACACCTGTATCCGAATCTTCATAATGAAAGCCAACTTCTTCATCTTCTTCTTCGTCTTCATCAGACAGATCTTCCATTGGAGAAGAATCATGAAAATCAGAGCCGAAGTTTTCAACAGGATTAGGGAGCTTTGGTGACATTGCACAATCTTTTACATCCAGAGAATCTGATAGGATAACATAAGGAGTTCTATCGAGCAAAGGTCTTGCCACTTCAAATGGTACCCACCTGCAAAATCAACCATTAGCAATGAATATAATGTAGCATTACACAGAGACTTTAGCTAATACAATAGTTATATGATGCACTACACATCTATGCTTGTGTTAAAGTAAAAAAAGAAGTGTCTCTGCATTGATGGAAGCTCTTTGATATAGGGTAAACTTACAAGATCGTATTTTAGTTGGTACACCAGTCACCTTATTTCTCTAAACATAAGTCCAAACAATTCAGGGCATACTTCTTTTTTGAAATTTTCCAATTTTTCAGAATTTTTTTCAATTTTTTACTAATTGATAATGGAACCTTTTTTCTCAAACTTAACAAATATGCTTCGAAAATTAAAAAAGTAACTCTAAATTTTTCATTGCTTAATTTTTCACCAAGCTTCTCCTATTGCAATCTATCATCATCATTGTTACTGGCTTACTGTTGTCATTGTGTCACATTTATTGTTGTTGCCATTACCATTACCATTCAATCACTATCATCACCATGACACTGCTGCCACTATCACTACTATCATCACAGCATCGCTACCACTACCATCGTTAGAAGTTAGAACACCATCATAACACCACTACCATCACCAACAATGCCCAAGTACTACCACTGTTACACCATCATTATTGTACACCACCACCACTAACATCAAGCTCTATCTTCCGCTGCCCCTACCATCAACACCTTCGACTACGATCATCCAACATCCCTGGAGTGTGCCACCGTTAACACAAATTGATTGATGAACAGAAAAAAGCAAGAATTTTTTTGTTTAAAGAGTAAACATGCTTTTGCATATTTCTTCGGAGAAATGAATTGAAAAATAAACATGAAAATAAAGATAAAACCTGAAAACCTGTTTTCTGGAAGTAATCACAGCCAAGTGTTGCACATGCATGCACCATATATACACATTTTTTTAAAAAGATCTAAATATAGAAGTCTCTTACTTCCCTCAACCGCATTTCGGATATGCAGATTATTGGTGGTAGCTGTAGAACTCTTAGGTGATGGGTGCTAGAATATTCATTCTTCTATAAGCTTTTTTTATTTTGATAACTAAATGTTGCAAACACCATCATTTTGAAAGGTTACTAATATTAGAACATGAATCTATAAACAAGTTTCACAACCCACGGAAACCTAAAGTAAAAGCATGAAGAGCGCATCTCACCTACTAGATATAACAATGAATATATATGTATATAATACATGCACATGTGCACCTAGACCATCATTTACAAGTGTAATATGCATGGATGTGAGTGCACATATACAAAAACAATGTGGATTCTTAAAGTACATGGAGTTGAGCCACTACTGAGTTCAATAAATTATAAGCATGTAGACACACAATTTTTATGTGCACAGAATTAGAAACATTATTCAACATTAATAAATTCAGCACATATTTATCCAGTATTATCTTTGATAATTTGATCTGAAAGCTGAAGGGAGACCTACTTACTGGTAACGAAGAGGACAAAGTAGTTCGGATGGACGATATGCTGCTTTGTATCTCATTTTGTTGCAGGAGTGAATGTAATAGCCGAGATAGTAATACTGGAGACTAGGACAATGGTTTTGAGTCTCCTTTACCCATTTTATTTCCTGCAAAGCTGAATACTTTCCAAGTGATAGAAAGGCAAAATCAGGGTCCCAAAATAAATACTTGCTAGACAAACATCTTGGAAGAACATCCACAACACCAACTGCAACAAGCTTCCCATCAATCAAATACTGCTGATGGAAAGAGCCAAAACCACAAGGTGGAATTGTGTTATCACCACTAACTGGTGGAACAAATACAATAGGAGTATCCACCAGAAATCTTTTGTATGAACCTACTGTGACTTTTTCTGGTTTATCATCATGTACCTTAATTTGGTATCTTCTGTATAAAGCAAATTCTTCTTGATCAAAACTTGATCTGTTCATACGGATTTCAAGCTTTCTTCTCTTTTGTGGGAGAATTGCATTACTGTCAGCGGAGCAAATCCTTTTTGTATTACCTCTGTTACCTCTTGAAGCCTGCAAACTTTCTTTAAGGTCAATGAATTCTGAGCTCCTCTGTTTGGTCGTAGAATAGAAATTTAGGTGGCCATTGCAAGCTTTTATTAAAAGCTCAGAAGGCAATTCATGCTCCTTCACTAAGCATGCCAGCTTTTCAGCAATAGCTGTTGCATTCAAATCCAATAATTCAGATTCCTGACATTTAATAGTCTCATCTGTAGACTGAGAGCGCCTAATAGCTGCCGCTATTTGAAATGCTATGCTGCTAGTATATACTAAATCTTCTGATATTTCCACCAGCTTTTTTTTGACTTGGCATGTCACCTTCTTCACAACAGCCTTAGGAAGATGGGCAGTATAACTGACAAAAAGTATGCTTACAGCACTATTAATTATGTTTGCCAAAGAATGAAGAATGTCATTTTCATTGCACATATTTTCACATGTACTAGCTGAAGATTCTTTTGTTGATAATGCTGTCATTTTCGTAATAGAGTCATTGCCAGAAAGCTTGAGTAAGCCCCTACAAGAATTTTCCTTTTGTTTTGAAGATTCAAATTTCTTCACTGATGTGGTATCATCTAAGAACCTGCACAGTCAGTTAATGTTATCTCTAAGCATCTAAATTGAATCTGAATTTGACAGTATAGCACTTTTCTGTAACTTGCCAAGGCCTTTTCCAATACATAATATATCATGCCAAAAGCATAACAAAAATTATCATCTGCAAAATGAGAGGAGGAGGCAAGCTTTGATACCTTTGCATTTTTTTATATATACGAGCTTGCTCTTTGGAAGGATAGAAATCAGTGGCTTTCAGACGAATGGTATAAGATGGGCAACATGTTCCTTCCATCTCAGGTTTGTAAAGGAAGCAACCAGATCTCCTCCAACCATGGTCAAGCAGCTCTGTGGACAATACTTCACAATCAGACGACATGGGAAGTTTCACATGTATAAAAATAGCAATGGACAGAGGTAGTTAAAAAATGACCAAGGAAAAAAATTGTCCAAATATAAAAGAAAATAAAACAATGTTCCCAAGGACTTCTCTAATTCATGCAATTTTCGGTGGCTAAAAAAAATGTCTTCAAATACTACCTGTAAAAAAACTATAATTGATGGAGTACTCTAGTCAATCATATGGGATAGTAGATCTTAAGGCATTGAGAAACAGAAATAAATATATCATGCACAAAAATTCAGATGCCCAGTTCTCAAGCATAGAGGAATTACATACAAGACATTAATTGTTGTGGTAAAGTGATCTGGAAATTGGTACAACTGGAGATGAGTTAACACCAATGTACAGCATGTATACATTTGTAGTGGCCTTGAGCAATTTCAATGGCTTTCTTACACAAAAGGAAGAGCCATGAAATGCACATGGTAACAGGAAAAACATAATTACCTTGCCATACATATGCGGTAAACGCAGAAAAGTTCAGAGTTAAAGCTTTTAGAAAAAACGATGAAATAAAACATAGAATCAATTCCAGTAGATTATACATATGCGGTAAATGCAGAAAAGAGTTAAAGCTTTTAGAAAAATGATGAAATAAAACAGAGAATCAATTCCAGTAGATTTAGCAAAGAGAGGGAGAGAGAGAGAGAGAGAGAGAGAGAGAGAGAGAGAGAGAGAGAGAGAGAGAGAGAGAGGTCTAGTTAAAAATATTAATGTTCTACTGTGAAGCAAATCATATTCTACCTCCTGCTGCTGTTTATGTTCTGAACCAAAAAATAAATCCCCACAAACTATAAAGAGACCTAGTGTTAGAAATATCATCATTCAACGAAATGATCAAATTTGAAAAACAAAATTTTGTTCTGACAATCTTGGCCGAGTTAATCAAGTCATAAGGGGCTACCAGTGGCATCCTTCTCATCCATGTTGCAGCCACTCATCCCCAAAACCACTTCTGCCTCCAATTGTGGCACTCTGATCCAAATCCTGTCAGTCATGTAGTCTACATGTATAAACAGAGTGCTGATGTTATGGATCTTTGTGCAGATCTTTCCCACTGTCACGTATTATGACAACCCTGGCAAAAATGTTAAAAAGAAAGTTTAGTACCACCTCACTTTTGCCTCACACCATTGTTGTCCAACAACTATGTTGGCCACTACGGCCAATCAAGAGTTCCAACCCTTATCTTGGAAAGCATTCCTTTGAAACATCATAATGGTAAGAAAGAGATTCGATTTGTACCTGGGTTGGCCATACAATTCTCTCTTCAGTCTCTTCTTTGCAACATCTAGTTACCTCCATCGCCTTTTATTTGGCTCTCTCTCAACCCCACCCTCCCCAATTAAAAGCAAACCCTTAACATAGTTTCTGTCTTTCTAATAACATCTGCCAGACCCCTTCTTTGAGTACCAGCTATCCAGCTTATCTAATCCCTTACTTTCATTTCACATACTTTCATGGGGAAATGAAATCTCTAACTTCACTTCTCAAAACCTGCAATCCAAAAGAAATCTTCTCCTTGATTTTGCTGTCCATCTCCCCTTTCCACATAAATCATCGATCTCTAATGGATGATGAATGATGATTGGCTATTATGCATACAAAACCATGGATGATAGGTGTTTATATAGTTTTTTTTTTTTGTTTGATGTGATCCTTGATTAGAGCTGTAGTGTTCATACACCAGTTACAAAACCATGGATGATATATGCATACAAACTATGTAGGTTCATATCACTTGGCCAAATGTTGAAATATGTATGTATATATATATATATATATATATATATATATATATATATATATATATGTATGTTTGTTACAATTTAAACTAAGATTTCTGGAGCATTCAACAGCAATTTTAATGCTATCTCAACACCATAACTAACAGTCCCAAAGTAACTGGTGTGAATTTGTGATCTATAAGTCATGCAGTATAAGGTCAATGCAAAATATAATGGCATTGTCAACATCAAACAAGTAGAGAACAATGTGTGAAACAACATGAACTCAATCAATCTCAAGATAACATCAACATCATATTAAATCAAGGGTATTTCTTTTTATTTTTTTCCTAAAGGTTGACAGATAACCTTAGTCACTGGAATTCGTAATGGAAGGTTGAAAGAAACAACTGCAGCAGCAGCAGGGAGGTCACCGGACAGCTTCAAGAGATAATCTAAAAATTAGGGCATAATTGAGAGAGCACATAAGCCTCCCCTAAATATTACCAGCAATAATCCAAGAATTAACTAATTGAATTGACACAGGTAGAGCAGATGTTGACTTCAGTTAGGTGAAAAAAGTTTTATTTACTGTTCACTTTTGAAATTTTATTGCATTATCCAATGGTTAGACTAATTTCTCTTATATTTTAAACAAAAAAGGTTTTTACCTCACCGTCATAATCTCTTGTCCTATACATCTTATTAATTACATCTTTGGGTGATAGGAAATGCAGTAATTGGAAAGGGAACAAATAATAAGATAAGCTACAAACCTTGGTAGTCCTCAGCTGTTATACTGTCAGCCGATAAACCTGCACAATTATCCGATGCGTAAGTTGCAAAATAAATAGAAACGCTAGTGTAAGAGCATACATTGTGAAGAATAACCCAACTTTTAAACCAGGAGCCATAAAGTAAAGGAAAACAAAGTTCGAAGTAAACATAAATATTAAGGTGCGCCCGCTAAATTGCTAATACTTTGACACGATTTCTTCGGGCGATCGCATCAGAAGAGTGAGACGGAGGAGGGAAAGGAACCGGAAAAGGAAAAAGGAAAGGAAACAGAATTTCGATTTTTGTTTAGCTAGTCAACCGAGGAACCCATTCGCGACGTTTGGTGGATCGATCAGGAATCAACGAATCTGAAATCCAAGGATGGATTGGAATACCGTGGGAGATGCTGGAGTAGGAGGTGGATTTGCAGTATCCGCAAGAAGACCTCCTCCTGCCATGATCGGTGACTTTACTCTCACCGATCCCCCCTCCTCCCTTCACCATTTCCCTTCCTCCTCCCCGGCCGCTGCGGCTACTGCTGGCCCCATCCCCCATTCCTCCTCGGCCTCCCTCCTCTTCGTCGGTCAAGGGACAAGACCTCTGCGCTTCGCCTCGGGGCTCAATCAACCGAAAGGTAGTACGAGGAACCGAGCGGCGATGGGGAGGAGAACTGAGGGCGAGATCGTCGCTCGAGATTGCAAGATGCTGAGCAAACCTACCCTTGTGGGTAATTGGACCGAGGGAAGGTGACTTTTAAGTTGCCCTCGACGAAGCAGAATTAAATACGACCTCGTTGCGAATCACGGAGGTGGAGTGATCATGATGTGATGAACGGGTGATATCGAAAGATGCTTCTTTCAGGTTTTGCAATTTGAGGCCACTCTTTCTTTTATTTTCTTGCGGTTTTTAGATATTTTTTAATCACTAAAATAGGCTCTAATAATAATAATAATAACTACGACGTTTCAGACAAAAACACTTAAACTCTAAGCTTTATCCAAAGAATCATTCGTTTTTGTTTGAGCTTTTTGTGGATCGATATTGAATAAGAAGGATTTTAATATTTGGAGAATTGTGTGAAGAATTTTAGTATATAATATTTTTTCCAAAGCAAGAAACTATGTTTTGTTTAAGAAGACGAATATTTTTGTTTGGTATATAATATTTTTGTTTAAGAATATCTCCAAAAACATCCTTCCTGTTATGTTAATCATTCTTACTCCATTTCCTTCCCTAAACATATGGTTAATAGAGTGCGAGACAATAATTTTAATATAAGAAAGAGATATACATGTCATAGCACAAATACACTATTTAAGAACTTCAAAAGGATATATGTAAAAAAGATTTTAACTTTTCTAAAGCCTATTCTATTACTTTGCATCAGAAGACAAGATTGAATAAATTTGATTTAGTTACCTATGATAGAGTTATGTGCTGTTAACTCAAGAACAAAGCTGTTTTATTCCTGAATTCATCAGATAAGACACTAGAGAAGACAAGATTGAGATGGCAGATGTTTCTTAAATCTTCGCAACGCTGGATTGTAATTGATGCATGCACAAAGTAGCATCGAATATCTTGCTAAACAAGCAAATTACATGCAGGTAAAATGTTCGAGCGATTCATGTACAAGAGGGCTTCACATCACGGAATGCCCGTGTTGAACTCCGATATGCCTCTCTTGTGGTTATTCTTCGTCTTCATCTTCACTTATCCAACCGTAACATGGAAGCCTTCGTGGTCTTAAACTAATAAGCTGATTTGACAGATTTTGATGACAACCTGAGCTCGAAGCAGACAGTGGCTCAACCTCTCTTGCAGTCAAATTTGGCTGGCCGCCACCATTCACCTTGTGCTCCAGGCCCTGGTTCGGGTCTGTACTTGAAATGTCCTTCCAATTTACAGGTTCTTCTAGGGTGCAGCAAGCATAGGGGACATGGTCAAGTGTGAAAAATACTAGAACATTAAGATCTAAAACAAAACTAACCACACATCTAGTGAAGAATTAGCAAGGTCTGCCTCACCAGCCTGAGCAACGTTGCTGGAAACTCTTGAGGCCATAGCTTCTTCCCTGGTTCTTCCCTCCTGAAGCAGGCATTATGGATCTTTGCAGTGAAGAATACATTTAAAATGAAATAGGATATTGAATCAGAAGAATTCTGAATATTATGGCATGTTAAATTAGAATGTGTTGGAACAAACAGGAAATTGCATACTGGTGTAACCACTACATGTTTCCGTTAACCATAACATTAATAAACCACGAGGGAAGGTATTCGATAAAGAAAAAAGAAAAGGCAAGAGCAGTTTGAACTTTGTACACACAACCAATCTAGCATAATGTATTACTTTGAAGACAAACTCAAAGCAAAAGTAGATCGGAATACTGTTTAGCTAACCTTGATCAAAACCAACCAGAACATTAAGCCACCTTTACAGCCATTGACATACAATGGCCCCGTCCGTGCTCTCACATGACCATAATTTGACAAACAAGTAAGATTTTAGTGACTTGAGATTTTTACATCAAATATTTACGTTTTACAAGTTAAAGGCAATATCCATTGCATGAGTTCAATTACAGAAAAATAAATATTTTGTTTTAAAAGTTGGAAAAGAAAATTCTGTTGAACCTACCTTCAACTCTGTAATCTGGATGAGATTTTTTTGCTCATAGCAATCAGAATTTTGTGAGGATCTAGATCAAGCTATCTGCTAACATGCACACACATGCATGTGTGTATGTGATTGAAGTGAACCTAGTAAGACCATGAAGCTTTTAAGTAATATAAATTCATTAGAGGGGCAAAAGTTCCAAAAAACAAAGTGAAACTGCTTCATTCAAGTTATGGTGGACATGTCTAATCTCATTCTAACTATTTAAATGCTGCTTAACATTCAAAAGAAACTTTACAATGCTTTTCTTAAGAGTAAGAAAACTGGTCGTAAAGACTTCTTTGTCCAAAAGAGAACCAAATGTTGTCCAAGAACAATTACTGCTTTACATGTGAAAGTGGCATCAAAACCACAATAGAGACCAAAAAGATGGAAGGGGAAGATGGTGGAAACACTTTATTATGAGAACATGTTAAAGAACCAAGACATGATATTAAGCAACTTAATTAAGGATCCTACAATTATAGTTATAATATTTGCTTTGATCTACCAAGGATCCCAGGATTCCAAATTAGAAGTATTCACTTTGGAATTTTGTGCAGCAGTTTAATTCGATAAATGCAAATGATCACTTTATTTTTCATAAAATTGTGCATTTCCATTATATTTACCACTCAGTCACTATATTGTGTAATTGCCTGGAAAAATAAGGTCGCATATAGATGGTACACCAACTAGCACGACACAGAGCCAAACCCGAGACAAAAGAGAGATGCACAAAGATACCGGTGGTCAAAAGAAGTACCTCTCTTGCCTCTTGTTTTTGCTCTTCTAGGATGGTCTCGATAACCAGACTGTAACTACCTTCTTCAATAAGGTACCATGCAGCATCGTCATCATAAACCTACCAGTTTCCAAGCAGCTTCTAAGACGCTTCAAAAGACTAAAAAGAAAATGAGAATGTAAAGAAGAAGAAAAGAGGAGGGGATCTTACTTTGAGAAGTTTATTGATCGTCGAGCAGATAGTTTCTTTAGAGAAACCATAAGGAAGCAATGCATCAAGGGCTGCATCTATCCGCTTCAGCCCTACCTAAATCATTTAGATAAGAAGGTAATCTGGGGGAAAAGGAAAACCATATCTGGCAGTTGAACTGGTAGAAGGTGTGTGGTGTACCTTCTTCTGCCTTCTTGGAGCCATGAGCAACAACAGTTCTCAACCTCCCACAGCTGCCTTCTTCACCTCCTCTTCTCTTTCTAGTGGAATGGAACACAACCTGCCTCCTCCCTCAAAACATTGATATGAAGGTCCTCTGGCATAGCCAAGAAGAACTAAGATTAGGGATTCAGGTCATCTCAAGTTTGACAGAGCAATCCACCCAGTATCCAAAAGTAGAGTCACACCAAATACACAACAGCTTCTGATAGTTATCAATCATCTAGTTTAGGTAAACATGAGAAATAACAACAATTGTTATAAACAAAATGATCAATGATAAAGATCACAGGTACATAAAATAGAAAATGTACACCAGAACCTGGAATGAGCTATAGTGGGAAACGACAAATTATTATTATGGCAAAGTTATTGTTATGTGTTGATACATTGCAGAGTACCAAGTGCTCCAAGGACAGGAATTAGTAGGAGGCATAGGAACACATTACGCTGTTACTTCCACCACAATAAAACTTCCAGTGCTATGCATTTCTTGCACAAACTACAGGGCACACGGCTCTGCATCTCATAACGCACTAGAGATCAGTTCAACAATATGATAAGTTGCAGGAGAAACAACAGTTGCATAATCTAGAGATTCTAGACGCAGAGGTACCAAATTCAAAGAACAACACGGACAAACAATCTTCAAGATTCAGTACATTAGGGACAAGATATATGCGTGTGATTCAATCAACTTGATACGAGTAGCGATTTGAAATGCTATAAGATTCCTGAAGTAGCTATGTTCTACTGTCTCCTGCAATAATCTCCAAACGGGTTACAGTGAAGACATTCTTAACGAAGGATGAACTTTCAGACAAGATTCATCAAAAGAGTCCTTCAAGTCTCAAGCGAACTAATTCATTGCAAAAAGAGACAAAACCTAGAGAATTAAGGAGGATAGAAACGAAGAGATAGGGCTAGGGGGAGGGGGTCCCGCGAAAGAAGAGGACGGCGGTGAGAGAGTGGTGATCCGGTGGCTGTTCTTACTCCGGCGAGTTACCCCAACCGGACGGCGAATATATTTCATCAAAGTTGCTACTGCACACACGACGTACTATATCGAACGGGCGAAGTGATCGACCGTCTCAAGCAGAATGAGAAGTCCGATGAGATCGGAAACGAAAAAGTTGAAGAATTGTGGTACCTGAGAAAGCAGGGTCGTGTTGGCAGCAGAAAGACCGGCTAGGCGGAGGACGAGCGGAGGGGGCCAGCAAAAACCCATAAGAGATAGCTAGGGTTTTAAAGGAGTGGTTTCTTACTATGGAGAGGGGGCGGCGTTTCGGGGTTGGGATGGGGCGGAGGAATGGCCAATGCGCGGTCGATCGGGTAAACACGAAAGAGCGAGCATGGGAGACCGACGGAGATAACAAAATAGAGAAGACAAAAAAAAAGGGAAAATAAATAATAAAAGGATAAGTTTTCAAAAAAAAAGGTGGGAAGAAAAATAAATTCTCAGTATTTTTTATTTTCTAAAATATGATATTATCCTTTTATTCTATTGTGATGGTTTTTGCTCAATCTTGTAATTCACTCATCTTCGACTGTCGATTACTTCGCCTGTTTCTTTGTGAGGTGAACCTTGTACTCTTCGACTTGTCGCTATACTATTCAATTCATCTGGAGTAGTTACCGGTGGTCAATACCAACGCACATGATGAGATTGGTGTTCACTATATTATTATCTCATTCGTCATCAATTCTTCCGAGAGATATACAATACGATAGAGATTTTGATCATCCTCATCTCCGATAAGAATCTTACCTTCCACCCCCTCACCTCCCTCCTATCCCACCCATTCAAGCCCTTAAACCTCATCTATAATGACATCCCCCTATTTATATAAACATTCACATCGACAGTAGAAAATTATGCAATGGGATAGAGTGAGGTGAGTTAGAGCAATGATTACCTTATTACCTAACAGAGGTAGCAATATTGTCACACGCATCATATAACAAAGTGCCACAGGTTTCATATCATGACGAGACCGCTCTCTCTCTAACTTGTTACCTTCGTCTTATCATCCATGTCTTCATAAAAGGGGAAGGTCTCAAGGTCTCATAGGCTGTAGCCATGAGAGATTGCAAAGCAAAGTAAAAATCTATAAAGCCATAACATTATCATGAGGTGATTCCTTAAAGTTGATGAAGACGATCACGAAGAGACGGAGGGGTAATACTATATTTTAAAAAATAAAAAAAAATGCTTCATGTGAATAAAACTAAAAAATTGCTCTATAAGAAAAAAAAAACGTAAGAGTTTTTTTTTCAAATTTGCCCATAATAAAAATGGTTCACATCATTTTTGTGATGTTATTTTTATTTGGTCGAGATGACTCTCAAAGGTTATGATGGTATATTTGACGAACTTGATCGCATGTTTGAATATATATTCAAGCATAGAAACAGACGTGCTTTGCATATGTGAGATATTACGCTCTCTATGAAATAGCAAATCTAAAATCAAATGAAATTAAGTTGACATAGTCAAGCATATGCAATGCACGAATGAGACACTAAAGATGACATCTGTAATTATACTATACTATTCAGATATAAAACTACATGTTTGTAATTAAGAACCAAGATCTTAAAGTTAATTAGTGATCTAACTCGCACATCCGATACATATAATCAATGCCGATTAATAGATGTATACTGATTGCAACCTCCAATTAATATTCTAAAATATATATTTACAAAAAACCATAATTAATTTTTTTTTATTTTTACCCATATTTAATTATTTACATTCGTTATATATACATATTATTGATAAGCTCTGAAATATTTTATTTATTATTGATATATTCTAAAACATCTCTAAGCACTAAAATGTTTTATATGTCGTTGATATACTTCAAAACATTTTATACATCATTGATATGCTCCACTTACTCTTTATTTTATTTGTTATGAATCAAATATGTTTTGAATAAAATGACGATATCTAATAAAATAATATTTATAAATTCTTATATCCCTATTTTGCATTTTGATATCAAGTTTGTTTGGAAGTAACTTCTTTTGCCATTGATATGTCTGTCACTTGCTGAGCTTTTTTAGCTCATTATATTATTTTATAAATCTTTCAGGTTAGTTTGTCACACTAAGATATTTGAATTAGATCGAGACAATGGAAAACTATTCAGATTTTAGACAAATTTTATTGGTTGATATATTATGATTATTGATTGTATAAGCATATTTTGTATGTAATGAAATATTATTAATATATTTAAATTAATATATTGTGTAAAAATTTTAAAATACCTCTTATCTTTTAAATTTTGGAATGTTAAATTTAATTTATGATGTGAATTTGTAATGAATGATTGGAGTTGACTGATTATATAAACGTGGATACCTAAAAACCTGAACGGTGTAGGCGGATTGACAGATACAAACTGTGCGAATGAATTTGTAATGAATGATTGGACACGTTAGTTGTGGGACGGAGTCGGCGGATTGACAGATACAAACTGTGAGACCACGGAGAATCCAATCGAGAGAGAGAAAGTTGCCATCGTTATCCTTCGACATGCTTAAACCAACGAAGAAATCATATGTGCTCAGGGCTCAGGGCCATGTGCTTGACGGTGCACTAAAAGCTATCATCTGTGCTCATGTGCAGGCCAAGCTCTGTACCAAAGTCACTATGTGGGCAACTCTGTTCTTTGAACCTCAACATGGTAGCAGCCATGTCGTACACCACCCAACGTCAGTAACATCATAAAGCATCCAACACTAATGGGGGAGGCAGGAGATTCCACCGTCGGAGCCTACCCCTCTTTGCAACTTACAGGCGACAAAAAGAAGCAGACAAACCAAAGATTAATAGGAGGAAGAAGGGGAGGAGTCCATGGGCGATCAGTGATGATGCTGCTGCATTTGAGGAGCAGGGGCGGGCGGTGGCTGCGGCTTGGGGCACTGGTAGCACTTGGCGAAGAGGCCGAAGGTGTCCACCTGCCTCACGAAGTTGGTCATGCTCGCCCATCCGCCGAGCCCGAAGCCGACCACCAGCACCCACCCCACCACGAAGGCGTTCACCGCGTACATCGCCGTCCAGCTGGGCAGGAAGAAGGGAGGCTTCTCTGCAGCATTCTGCAACAACAGCAAAGATGAGAATGGGAACTCTCTACGGTCCTCGGACGACACAAGTCTCCCGCACTACACCATCTCTGTTAGGAGCTGCAGCTACAGCCGTTTCGTGGGGTGGGATACATTGTCTAATAGTTCATCAATCAAATCCAAACGACGGGGGGGGGAGAGGGGTAATAGCGAGCTCACCTGCCGCGCGGATGGCGTTCGGTAGGTGAGCATGTGAGCCATGGCGGGGATGATGTAGACGGTGAAGCTGACGAGGAGCGCCCCGACCGCGGAGTTGATGGGGCCGAAGAAGGGGAAGATGATGGCCAGGAACCAGATGGGGATGACCACCGGGAGACGAGCGAGGGCGCGGAGGCAGATGCTCTTGGCGTCATGCATCCCGATCACCTTCTCCCACACGAAATAGAGCGGGGTGCAGGCGAAGCCGAAGGTGATGAACTGGTGGATCAACATGAGGATCACCGCCGCGTCCCTCCACCCCGACTTGGGCAGCAGCGCGAAGGCGTTGGAGTGGGTGAGGAGCTGGTCCCCGAAGGCCCAGTACACGGCGGCCGCCGACGGCAGCGTCAGCGTGAACACGTACACCGTAGCCAGCAGGTAGATGTTCTTGAACTTCTGCGGCTTCCACATGGCATGCATGATCTCCCTGCAGATGATGTCAGTAACCACGAACCCATGAGCAAGTCGATCCAGAGGTGGCCATTCGAGGCAAAGAAAGATTCAATGCTTCTCCTCAGAACATGGCGTCAGAGCACATGCAAGTGTTCAGCTGCTAATGATCACCACGTTCAGCAGAATCGTTTGAGACCTCGCTAAACCCAAAGGAGCCGACGCAGGGTTTTTCTAATATTTTTCATTGAATGCCTCGATTCTTCTGTCGAAGAGGATGACAGAAGAAGCAGAAGATCACATGGAATAGATATCAGATCGAATCCCTATGTGGGGTACTCTCTTCTCCCATTCAGCAAAACAACAAAACCTCATTTTTATGATGACTTCCATGATTGCTACCCCTTTAGCCCGTGGTCTTTCGATCACCACTAAGAGATTCTTTTGGTTTTCTAGTGTCTGAAACAAAAAGGTTCTTTAATGGCTGCCATGAGTTCGTCTTCATTGGTGAGCTTGGTGAGAAAAGGCATTGGCCCTGCATGGAAGGGCAATGGAACATGGTCCGGGTCGATTCCTATCAGGAGGAGAAGCGAAAAAGAAGATGTGGCGACAAGAAAGAATGGGGAATGATTTCCATGTCCGGACCGTCAACCCCACCACCCAGCAAAAGCTGACGAGAGAAGGGGCGGGCCCTGCAGGAGGCGACGGCAGAAACCTCTGCTTCAGGATCGAAGGGAAAGAAAAGAAGCCACCCGGTGAAAAGCTGATAACATCGAAGGTAGGAATTAGAAATGGCAGAGAAAGAGAGAGAGAGAGAGAGAGAGAGAGAGAGAGAGATGACTTTAGATTGGTGCTTGCTTTTCCTTTAAAAGGCTTCAGCCAAGGAAAAGTTTGTGTAGGCTTAATTAGACCTCCTACGAGTACGAGATATGATGAGCACTCACACGGTGACGGCGTGGCCGCCGAAAGTGTAGAGTATGTTGGTGGCGCCGGTGAAGTACAGCACTAGCTTCGTTGGGCCCGAGTGCGTCACCCCTTCCACCTGCATCATCCATCCAAAAGAGACCGTCATTGTCATCATTCCTTCTCCCTCCCGCAGCGGCAAAAGTAAATGATTTGAGAGACGAACTAAATGGGGACAAATTACAGCAATCTAATAACAGACCAACCACATTCGTGCGAGATGAGTTCATCTACTAAGCTACAACAACTAGCGCTGCTGCTGATTCATGGTACCTGGCCGTGGACGACGGCGGCGATGGTGAGGTACCAGGCGGTGTAGGTGGTCATTCCGAGGCCGAGGAAGGACCATATCCTGTAGTTGTGGAAGGAGGGTATGAACACTGTCGTCGCGCAACAGGCGCCAAATATGTACGTCCATGTCCTCTTATCCAGCCGGTCGTTGATGTAGTATATGTTACTGCTCCACCGCCGAATCAAAGAACCAAAATTTACATCGTATCACAGAACGAAGGAAAGAGATGGAGAGAGGGAGGAACGAAGGGATAGTACCTGGCACAGGCAATGAGCTGGATGACGGAGCCGAAGAGGAGGAAGGTACAGTTAAAGGCGAGGCCGGCGGCTTTCCAGTATGGCCCCAGCAGCCCATCCAGCACTTCGAACCACTGCACAAACAGTGGTACCTTTTAGAGGGGAAAGCAGGGGAGAAGAAAGAAGGAAAGTTGTGGACCATGGAGATCAGCGGAAGGAGAAGAAACGAAGCGGAGGGAGGAACCTGGATGACGTGATTCTTGAAGCTCACGTTCTCCTTCTCCTTCCGACTGCGGTACTCGATGTAGAGGACGCTGATTAGATACGCCGTCCAGCTGCCCATGAACCCATAGAACAGCTGCAGGATTACCCCCGACAGCATTCCCAGCTGCGAGAACGAGTATGGCAGCGTCAGCAGAACCTGGGCCACCTGCCGTGCATTTGCATTCCGCAGACAACTCGATTAGAATGTCAGAGAGTAGAAATCGTTTAGATGAAAACGAAAAAGAGACGATCTTGGGGCTCGCAGACGATCGACATGTATGTTGGAGAGAGGAGACGGAAAGTACTTGATTGGAAGCGCAGCTGAACCAGGCGTCCCAGGCAGAGCCGCCATGCCAGAGGAGGTTCTTCATGCTGAATCCATGGGCCGTCTCTTCGTCCTCCCCCTTGCCGTCGACGTCCTGCTCCAGCTCATCCTTTAAGGTGCTACTACTGCGCGACACGATGGCTTCCTCCGCTTGCTTCTGCGGCAACATCTTCTCCCTCTGCCCTCCCAGCTTTCTTCTTCACCGTCTCTTTTATCCGAAGCTGGATCCGTACAGGTTCGAGATCGGGAGAAAAAGGAGCAACGGGGCAAATCACTGTCAGAAATCCATGCGGGACGGATCACAACAAATAGAAAGGAGGAGAGCAGAAAAGAAGACCCAATTCCCGGTTGTAAAGCAGTGGATCTCATACAGATCACGTTTATCCAAGAAAGAAGACCTCAACGATTACACGAACAACCAAAAAATGAGAGAAAACAAAAAGAAAATCCCCGGGAATCAAATCTGTAAGCAAGAGCAAGCAATCCGGTCTCCTTACCACAGAAAGGTTGCTAGTGAGTGAACGAATCAAACTCCCAGCACCGTATCTTGTCCCGTCCTTCTTTAAATAAGTTGACAGAGACCGAGCGAGGGGAAGTAAAGCAAGAACAAGCATCAACTCTTATCTTTAGCTTTCAGTTGAAAGTTAGACACAAGGGAGATGACATCAAACAGTTGTCATCACTTGCTTTCAATATCAGCAAAGGGATGACACTAAACAATCGTAATGGCAAGCAGAAGTGTAAACAGAACAAGAGGAGATGAAAAGAAGGAAGGAAAGTGAAGATGAATGGAATCCTACCTTGGCACTTTATTTGCAGTGGCAAGTCTAAGCGCCCTCCCGCTTTCTATCCTGTAGGGATCAGTCACTCGCTCGAACAAAAGATACTCGAAAGAATCTTGGTGGAGAGGAATACGTGAAGATTAGGATGAAGGGAGATGATGGAGGATAGGAGGAACAGCAGGAGCGTCTTAACTGCGTCTCTCTCTCTCTCTCTCTCTCTCTCTCTCTCTCTATGCCATACGTTTCTCCAGGACTCAGCTCGGTTGGCCTGCTCTCTTCTTTCGCAGATCATTAATTAGGAACAGGCTCAGATCCAAACACCATCCATTTTAAATGCCCCACATGAGATTACTGCTCTGGATTTGAGGTAAACAATTCCTCAGTCGTCTCTTACGGATACTGCCTAACTAGAAAAGTACTCATCCGATGCTCACACAACTTGTATGACGTTCCATGTGAAACGCTGCTGCAGAGAGACGCGCCGCTTAGCTTCATCACCACAATCTTCTCGTTTTACTCCTCCTCCTCGGCCTCAAACGAGCTGATGGATTTGGAGGCAGCTGCATGTGGAATGGTTCGGCCCACACGCCACCGTGAGCACGTGGCCCACGGCCTCCGTCCCCGCTTTTGGCGGAACAGCTTAGATCTGCTAAGACACTGATCGAGCGTTTAGGAGGAGATTAGGGGTAATGATGGTTTGCGAATCTTGTGCGCGGCATGAGAAGGTGGGGAGGTGGGGAGGGCCCCGGCCGCCAAACCGGGGAATAGGAAGAGGACGGGGAGCGCCCTTTGGCGAGAGGGAGGGGGTGAGACAAGTGGGTGGTGGTGATTCATTCGCTTGCGCATGCATGACGTGACGACGGGTGCGGCCGGTACGAACGCGCAGCTGTTTCGCCTCGGGGGTGGGTCCGACGGCCATTAATACGGGTGACGCCGTGGGGCCCAAATCATGGAGATTAAGATCACGGCAGCAGCCGACCTGCGAGATCCGATCTTATTAGTTTACGACTTTAAAATGTAATAAAAATTCTCTAATATCTCATAAGAAGGCGAATTCTTCAAAATTAATTTTTTTTCGAAAATTGTGCCCATTTTTTAAAATTTTAACATTATTTTTTCTTAATATTTTGAGTATTCCTAGTCACTTACCTTCCTCTTTTTCTTTTTCTTAGATACCAGCTTATGAATGAATAGGTACAGTTGTAATATTTTTATATTACATTAGTATTTTTAATAATATTTTTAAAAATAATATAATGTAATATAAATATATTAAATATAAGTTTTATGATTATTTTATATTTTTAGTAATTTTAAAAATATTATAACGTAATGTTAAACATAGTAAATATAATGTTTTATAAAATTTATAAAAAAATATTATAATATTTTTAAATATTTTTTAAAAAAATATATTTTAAAAAATTTTCATAACATCTCAACTTTAGGAAATTCCCATAGAGCACCTCTAGTGTAAAAAACTCATTTTACATCTATCTTCGTAAAACTCCTTTGTCGTTGCTTGCATCGAACCCATCGTCACCTATGACGTAGGTGTGATCGCATGCAGAGGTGGCTAGTGGCAGAGGTCTCATCCTTACTGTTCTGACTCATAACACCACGAGCACCCATTGGCTCGTCACCCTAACTCCCCTCCCCTTCCCATTCGATCACTAACTCCTTATCTTCATGGCCATATCCTTAACTTTGTGAAGGAGGTTTAAGAGCTTCTTCCTCGTACATAGCCTTCATAGTCCGTTTAATACTATAGGGGAAGGAGGTTGCAACCGATGGAGAGGAGAGTTTGGGTGGCAGGCCAATGACTAATAGCTCTAACTTTGAGAAAGTGGTTTAGGGCTCCTTCCTTACTCATAGACTACGCAACCAATTTAGGGTTGGGGGAAGAATGTTACAATCGATGCCAAGAGGAGGGGAGGCAATGGGTCAACGATCACTTATGTCGTCCGTTGCCTCTATGCACGGCGATACTTACACCGCAGGTGATGAGCAACTATTCGGGACAAAAGGAAACGATTAGTAGAGCAAGATTGAAGGAGTAAAACGAGTTTTTTCAAATTAGCAAGGAGCCTCTACAAAACTTTTTTAAAGTTAGAGCGCTGTATCAAAATTTCTAAAATATATAAATTTTTTGAAAGAATTCATCTCAATATTTTAATACTATATTATAATATTTTTTTTAAATATTATTAAAAATACTGTACTCATAGATTTCGTAGTCATAAAAATTCAAACACAGAATCGGTAAGTTATCGTTGGGAGTATGGAGGTGCGACTTCTCCTTCGGATACAAGACATGACACGTCCGAATTCAATGCAACGTAGCTCCTCAGTTTGATGGCCACCGCCAGCTTCAAGTTCAGCAAGCTCATGTTACGTATAAATCACTATACCCGTCATATATCTCGAGGTAAGAGCAGTCTGATACATTGACTTGCACGCTCAAAAAAGAACCTTCATAGCGAGGCGAGATTTAATCTTTCGTACACTCGAGGAAATATTTGGGTGTTTGCTTGAGTTTTACAGTGTGTTTAGCTTTCTAATCTTCATCTTCTCATTTCTTTAATTCTAGGCTGTAATTTGGATGGCCGGATGGAATTGAATCGAAGAAGACTTCACATCTTCTTCTGCTTCTTAACGAATCGGATTCGTATATTGCCTTGAATCGAAGGCTTTAATACACAGGGACATGTTTTAAATCTCTCTACATGTTTTCATCATCGTAGTCGCAATAATGTAATCGGCAATTGGCATGGCTAGCCACAGCAATTGACGGATGTAGAGGTCACCAATGGACAGCATGCATACAGATGATGAAAACAGATCGATCAATGCTTGCTTGCAAGGTACAAGCCAATTGTCTGAGAAATCGTTAACCATTAACATGTATGATTGACCCTCGTTCATAGGTATAAAAGTTAACCCCTGACCAACATCAAAGAGGGAGGATTTTGAGTACTCAATTCCCTCTTACTCTACTCGGTACTAACTTAAACTTCGGAAGGATCGAGTAGAAAAATCCTCCTCCCAACCTCGACCTGTGTAGAAACTTCACAATGAAGAAACAGTCAACCTGTCAAGGGAGAAGGCTAGCCTCGGGAGACGAGGCTCGCTCACTTCCACTATCAAAATATTCATGTGGATAATTTTATACCTCCGAGATTAGATCGAGCCATGCTAACACCTAGACCGTGAGATTCCGCCAAAGTTATCCCTCCACCTTCTTCGGTCGCCTTTGCTGCAGGATTTTGACTGCGGTCTCTTGCTCCGACTTTAGGACGTTCCCAGATGTGGTGGTGGTCGAAATAGCCTCTCCTGCAAACACAAGACTGGATCGTAAACTGTAACCTATCTTGCAGTGCTCGTGAATTGGTGGCCGAGGACTTGTGTAGCACTAAGACCACGTATGTAGCGAATGTTTTCAGGAGTTGAGATCAATTAGCCTAAATCAATCGATGCACAAGTGACATTTTTAAAGCATTACATGAAGTGATGTAGAGAGAGGAGAGATATATAGAGAGAAAATATATGCTGTTGTTGGATGCTTTTCTATTTATGGCTGTTGGATGCTTTTCTATTTATAGCTTTGAGCTCACTAATCGCTCGCTCTTGATTGGTGTAATGATTAGAAGATTAATTTTTATTTTAATTGATGTTGATGTGACAAATATATGCAATCGACTTTACGACGTTGATGTCTACACTTTACTCTATCGAGTAACCGTTTAAGTGTATACGTCTCACCCTATCAAGTATTAAAGAATGCGAGATTCACTCATCAACTCGCTCATGATTGGTGCAATATTCTCAAAATCAAGAATGAATTGAAGAATAATTGACTTTATGATGTTGGTGTCTATGTCTCACCCTATCGAATAGTCTTTTGGTGTTTGTTATTTTTATTATAATTGATGTTGATGTGATCAATATATGCAATCGACTTTATGATGTTGGTGTCTATGTCTTACCCTATCGAATAGTCTTTTGATGTTTGTCTCACCCTATCAAATATTTTAAAGAATGCAAGATTTAATTGTATGCACAGACAAGAAAGCAAAATTTCCCATCAATTATATACAACAAATGAGACATGATAGAGCATATTGTGAATCTCACCACATGGACACGACCTCCAATCACGTAAGTGCAAGCGCGGAACCTCAAGAGAAAGATACGGCACCACATCAGATGTGCCACCAGGGATTTGAGACGACAGTCGTTCCCCCACCAAATCCCACCCCACTCCCCCCCGCTGTCGTTTGTGATTGCACGAACCAGCATCATCTTGATGAGGTTCACCCCAGGAAGCTCGAGACGGCGTCGCATGGCGCTGACCCACACATACCCAGCAGTGGTCATCCGAAGGTATGAACTCGTCACCTAGGGAGTTGGCCGTCACGTGAAGATCGCGTACGGATGACCCTCAGGCACCAGAATAAAAGCCTCATGCTAACATCTAGCAAGAGGGTAAAGGATTTTTCATAGAGTTTCACTAACTTAATTTTTGGAGGGGACTAACTCGAGATATTAGGAATCTAACAGTGACAAAGGCGAGCGTACTCACTATAGAAGTGCATCCCGATCGACCCTGAGCTCGATCTATCGGACAAAGATCTCATCATAGAGACTTCCTAGACATCGACAATCGAACCAAGCCGTACAGGCTCCTCAGCCATGGTATAAAATTCACAAACAAGACAGACTCATATCTGGTCCCATATTTACCAAAAGATCCAACTAAAGTTCATTTTAGATGCGTTTATTTTCTTTTTGTCCTTGTATGCGAGCACATGTAAGCCCTAAATAGAAGTCATATATGATCCAGAAGTAGAAGCCGATCCAAATTAGGTCTGATTAAGAATTAAAACCCTAAATAAATTTATTCATATATGATCGAATCCAATCTTTCTTGTCATTCATTCATATCGAATCCCAATCTTTCAACACGGTATATATGTCCAAATATCTTCCATGGTATATATGTCCAAATATCTTCCATGTACCGTAACACCATAAAAAGATTAAATCTAAAGAAAGAGACCAGTGTGTGCCTTCGTGGTCATGACCATAATCTAAAGAAAGAGAGCGCATAGCAGATGGTAGATTAAGCTGACAAATGAAGTATATAGTATCATTTTTCTCAGTACATGATCCCAAGGAAGAAGAGACTTCTGTTCGATATCCAACAAAATGCGACCGAACAAATAGATGAATATGCTGATGGATTGTGGAGGAATATACAAAGATGGATGTAGTGTGTGCTATGATGGTATGCTGATGGAAGAACAATCTCAAGCGACAGCGGCTGTAGGAGGCGAGCACGGATGGGAGTCATCGTTGTCGTGGCTCCTTGGTCGAAAAGTGGACTCGAAGAGGGCGAGTGCCATCTTCTGCTGCACCTGGTGGCCCGGCACGAGCTCCAGGCGGTGGCGGAGCAGCACGACCGATGCGATGGACTTCATCCAGAGGTAGGCCAGATCCTTGTCCAGGCACGTCCTCAGGCCACCGTTGAATGCCGCGAACTGGTGGTATGGATGCTTGGCCGGCTCGAATCTGCGCCCCCTCTGCCGACAGCCACCTCTCGGCCGGAACTCCCTGCAGTCCTTCTCCCAGATCGTCTCCATTCTCCCCACCAAGTAGATGGAGCACGCCACGGTGGAACCAGCCGGCACCACGGTCCTGTCCGGTAACACGTCATCAGCAACCGCATACTTGGTGTCCTGCAGCACCGACGGTGATATCCAAATGCATGATTCTAACTTAAAAGATTTAGATTTCGATTTGGATGATGGGTAATCCCAAATGCATGATGTTAGGAAAGAGCTCAATACATTAATGTGCTTTGGTACCATAAAAAAACATGAATGATGAATACATAAGACCCCAATGCCATGTTAGATGCGTGATTGATTACATATCATGCAACAAATGTTTCTAGTTTGATCACCTTAGCTGTTCCGTCATCATCAAATCAATACAAAAAGTATTCTTCCGACTATCCAAATATGAAAAACAATTTTAACAAACAAATTGAAAATAATTTAACACCACAGAAAGGAATTCCTCCGAAGGAACCTCTGTTAACCGTCTCTGTTTTTGAAAGATTAACTTACCTTAGCAGAGGACTTTAACATGGAGTGAATTAGGTCGGTTCGTGTCTTCCCCTTTGGAGAGACAGACTGATAGTTCACATAATCTTTACCAATACAAGGAGCTGATAATGAATGGACTATCGTTAAATAGCAGAAAAAACACTAATCATATCAAGTACTTGATGGTATTTGGACTGATTTTGACGAAATGTCAGTCTTCATAATCCGGTGGGAACGACTGCTCAAACTCAGCATCCATGAGCACACCATCCATTTTATGCACAATGATTTCAGCTTTTCTGATATCAACAACTTCTGATCTAATGCTGTTCACAACCAGCGCTCCATCTAAATCTTTCCAAGCAAATAATCTGAATCCAGATACAGATTCAAATGTCATCTCCTTGTGCAAAGGAATTACTTTAGATGGTATATGTTGAGGAACTGCAGAAAACCCCATTACACGAGAGATGACCGCATACGTCTCATTTAGTCTATCCTTGCTCAAGCTATCATGGGATCTCAGTTTTAGCAAACGCCAGAAGGCCTCCTCAGATGGAACAAATATGGTAAATGCAAGATCATCGGGCAACATTGCGACCATCATGTCCCCAAGTTCCCCAAGTCCTACTCCCTCCACTGTCTTGGTGAATGTCAAGTTCCAGGGTGATCCCATGACACTGTTGCTGAGTGACACCTCAGGGAGTTCTGAATTAATTAAACAAAGCAAGCACAGAATAGGGGCAAGTAAACACATCAGACAGACTGAAATCCTTGAAAGGCATCTTCTTCTCCATTTCTTATATAATGCATCCATGAAGTCCAATGTTAGCGATATATGACGTACTTGTTTAAACAACTCTGTTTGAGAAATGTATTCTGAATTTTTCATTCAAAAGAATTGGAACTCTCTGCAACTTCTCCATCCTGATTGCTAATATCATTTGAGAATTATGCTGTTCCTCCTTGATGATGGAAAAGTTTTCTTTAATTTATATTGGATACCATCAATACTTCTTTAATGAGGATCAAACACTTGCAACCTTGGAAGTCCACCAAATCTTCCGAATATGTGTCAGCTTAATAGCCTTTAAATGCTTGGATTACAATGCTGAAAGTACATTACAATAGTAAAAACAATGTGAAAAGTATAAATATAATGACACTTCAGAAAGTTAAATGGAAAAGGAGACTTAAAAAATGCAGAAGTGGCAAAAGCTAACAGCAACAATATCCAAAAGTATAATGCCACCTTAACAGAGATGCTATGAGAGTGAAAATAAGCACTTGAAATTACGAATAGCACTGAAGAATGTCCAACAACAATCTACTTCACGGATTAGACTACTATTTAATGCTGAAAGCAGAATGATATAACAACAATGTGCATATACTTTGGGATGGTTGATGATTTATAGAGAATATACAGAAAGGAAAAACTATCCAAGAGCAATGGATGTACTTATAATTACCTCAGCAAATAAATTCCACAGAACAAACACAACTTCTCTTCACAATCGCCTTTCCACTTTTCATTTGCATCTGAACTACCATATACATCATGACTCTCATGATAACACTATGCAGTGAAAGATGCTAAGTGCTAAAAGGTGCCAAAATGCATGAGCAAAGCGAGATGATCATAAATATTAAAATTTTAAAAAAATATATAATTAAAGGAGAAATATGATCACAAAAATAAAAATGAGAAATTACATAGTTCTATAGCACTTTATATTTCAAATATCACCGTCAAAATATTAAATTACATTCATTTATAGTAGTACTAAAGTAATATATTGTGCAAATCTAATAATAAAAATGACAAAACAAAAGAAGAAGATTAACGTTAAAAATCTAACAAGAGGAGGAAGAAGCAACCAGAAGAAGGCGAAAAGGGGATGACTGTTGGTTGGAGAGTAGCAGGTTGTCAGGGAGGTTATCAGGGAGGGGGAGGATGCAGAGAGAAGGCGAAAAGGGGCGTAGCTATCGGGGAGGAGGACGGAGACGGGGGCTGTCATGATCGGCACCCGCGGGAGGGAGGGGCGCGCGTGGGGAAGAGGGAGGGGGAGGATGGTGTCGGGAAATAGGAGGGAGCTGCGACGAAAGGGGGAAGAGGGAGGAAGGATCGGGGACGGGGGGTTTGCGATGAACTGGGGGGCGGGGGTAGGGAGGAGAAGGGAGGGGGAGGATTATGTCGGGAAAGGGGGAGCTGAAGAGGGAAGGTAAAGGGATCGCCCCGCGGGAGGTGGGGGGGAGGAGGGGGCGGGGTGGTGGTGCAGCGGGGGGCGGGGGGGAGGGGAGGTGGTGCAGCGGGGTGTCACGGACAAACTTTGAAACAGGATGTTTGATGCAATGCTCATGTATGTCCGTGTCTTGTGGGTTTGTTCATGCTCTGTACAGCAGGTTGAGGGACGGCCGAAGGCTAAGAGTCCCATTTGTGTGGGTTTGATGGCCACTTTAGGCTTGTAAATAAAGGTTGTGTCATGTGGACACTTGTGAGAGATTCTCGGTCTGTAATGGACCATTTTCCCCTTTGTTGTGCAACTGTTCGGAGCTTGTTAAGTCTGTCTGTAATTTGCATTGTCTAAGAAGTGTTTCCTGGATTGTTTGCTTGTGAATCCCGAGTAAGGCGCTTTCTCTAACCCGTTTTCTCTTTTGTAGGTCCTAAGGGACCATTGGGAGGTTTCGGGGAGGCTGACCTTTGCGGACGGACACGCAAGGGTGTCGCACGACTTAAGCAAAACAAGCTAAGTCCGTGACAGATGGTATCAGAGCGGGACAAGCACTCATAGAAACACTTGAGATGCAAACGTGGGGGACCTAGCGGGGCTGCGTTGAGGACAGCTAGCATGCGCGACTGTTTTGGGGAAAACGGACATGGAGATGTAGGGTAAGAAGTCGCTCAGAGGAGCGGGCATCTGAGAGTGGCATTCAGAGGAATGGCCAACCCTTCGCGCAAGAGGCACCACGAGGACAAACAAGCTGAGAAGAATGCGGAGCACACAAAGATTGGGATGGCTGAGTTTGAGTTACGGCTCAACGTTAACAACAACACTTGATGGTGCTCAAAGCAAGCAAAGCGCTTGGCAAAAGTTTGAGACCATGTAAGGTGGAATGAGTTGTTCGGCAACCGAAAGAGTTGCGCAAAGCTCACAGAGGTGAGGGGAATCGCTAACTCAAAGAATTCGGTACTCATGCAAGGGCTTGTATGCGGACGACAGACTGTTCGTGGCCATCCCAAAGCGATCGGAACTCGGCGCCATGGAGCATTGAAACTTTCTCTTCGGCATGCGAAGGATACATCCGTAGGAAGCTGAAGTGTGCAGCAAGTTCAGCATGTTGCTAGGCCTTGAGGGGCGCAGTGAGGGCTGTATTGACATGGAGTCGCAATCTAGCAAGTGCGTTTGCAGGAGGCAGAACAATGCGCAGTTTGTTCAGCAAATCGGAGTAGTCCAAGGGGATGGTGGTCTCCGAATCGAAGAGAGATGTTTGCTCCAACGGGATAGATATCCAGGAGGGATAAGTCCCGACTCTCCAGAGGGAGAATCTTGTGCAACGGACCGCACATGTTGAGGAGGAGTACCTCAACAAATAACACCTCCACGAAGCTCAATGGATCAAGCGAGCGGCGAGGAGTCGTCGCATGATCTCACTTGAGAGAACGCATTGGTGGATGCATTGCGAAATCAAGTGGGGGAGCGACCAAAAGCAACAGAAATGAAGGCACACTAGGAGTCGATATGGAGATCGGACTCAAGGGAGGGCTGACCCGTGGAATGGTGGGCGCGAGGACCACCATCAACTCAATGCAGAAACGAGGAGCGGAGCAACTTGGGTGTAACTTGGCGAAGTACCCAAGCCGTATGAAGTGAGCCGGCATAGAAGATGGAACATGGAGCGGAGGCGCAGAGCTTTCCGTGGACAGAGGTCAAGGACATGAACTCTTGCAGAGGCAAGAGCAGGATCATGTTGTTCCATGGGTCCTTTCTGATGGAGCGGACTCATCCTGCATGGTACCAAAGACGAAGGGAGCTTCTGGGCACATGCACCTTATCTCGGAGAAGCATTTGACGGAGGAACCAAGGCGACTTAACTTGCGGAGGCAAAGTTGGGTTCAGAAGGCCTTGGCACGGGGCAAGAGGACGCGAAGGCGAGTACTCTTGAAGAATATGCCACAGTGTTGCTATGAAGTTGCTTGAAGGAAGCGGTGCGCAGGGGAGATTGTGCTGGTAGGGGCAGAGGCCTAGGATCCAGACAATGGTGCACTAATTGCAGCGAAGTCGGTGGACTTCGGGAGCTACTAGGCGACGGACTGTCCTAGAGCGGTGCTTCATCTAGGTGTGACCCAAGAGTGGGTGGATGAAGGTCGATTGCCAAAGGAGCGAACAAAACCGAAGGTGGAAGAGACCCTGCGATGTATTGGTAGAGGCCACACATGGAGGGTTCACAATTCGAGTTCATCCCACAATGATCAGAATGCAACAGAGATGTCACCAGGAGGCGACATGGTGCAGCGGATCGGGGTGGAACAGTTCGTGGCAATGCGATACACACGAATCTTGCCCCGTGAGGGACAAGATCATACGGAGGTATGATCGGGAGCTACTGGAAGCTCCACTTCGGTGAACAACACGACGGCAAGAAGGGCTATGGATTCAAGGAGTGAAGGCCATGGTACCGCAGAGGCGGGTCTTCCGTGCGTGCATCGAATTTTGCATCGGATGAAAGCCTTGGTCATCAGCATATGGGGGCTGTGTTCCACCAAGGGTGAAGTTCGAATGCAAGGACCAGTGAGTCCCCTGGGAGGGACGTGATCATGCAGAGGTATGATCGAAGCAGCTAGAGAGTTTGACTGCTCCAGAACTATATTCGCTTAAGGGAGCCCGACAAGTCAGAGGACAAGGTCGAGTAAGCGAACGTTGCGACCAAGGAAGCTAAGGAGAACAGAATTGGTGTAAACTCTACAACATGATGGCAGAGGCCATGCATGGGAGTTGCAGTCTGTCTTTCCATCGACCAAAGGGAGCTGCTTGAAGAACACAGAGGTGTTGAAGCAGGCGGTCGAAAGGGGCGAGGAAGCGACGACGAGTCCAGAGGGACTTAGCTACCCAAACTCAAGCATCAGTTAGTATGGAGGTGGACTCGGAGGAGTGCCACAGAGACATATCTACTGATCGGGAAGAAAAGGGATGCAGAGGCGAAGCGACGGATAGTAGGGCCATGGGCATGGCAGCGCCATGGTACCGCAAAGGCGGGACTTCCGTGAAAGTCATTGATCCCTTGCTCTCGTGGAGGGAGAGCGCTTGGTCGTGAAAGGGGCCGAGGAGGTGGAGTATGCAGAGGCAATCTCCAAGTACCAAGACAAGGCTGAAGGGCGGAGGCCAAAGAACTTCGTAAGACCGGTGTCAATGAGCTTCTCATCAAGATAGCCGAAAGTGAAGGACTTCGGGTCATGCAAGAGTGCACGATCAAGGAACGAAGCAGGCAGTACGCGGTGCTGTACCTTTGCTACTCAGTGGAGTAGGCGGCAGGGCTGATGGAGAAGGCGGTACAATCTCAGAGGCGACCAAATCTATCAGAGAATTACTCCAAGTTGGGGTGAAAACTTCCGGCATTCCAGAAGTTCGATGGCATTGAGGAGGTGAATCACAGTAACTAACTCAATGCAAGGAGTGCAAACACTTCAAGTGCTTCAGAAGTGTGAGCAAAGAGCAGGCGAAGGCCAGTAACCAGCTCGATGCATGGAGTACAACCTCGAGGAGGCGGGCGAAGTCAAGTAACCTTTGCCTTCTCAACTACTAAGAGAATGGGTGAAACCGAGTACCCCAATTCTCTTATCTATCCAGTAGAGGAGCTCTGCACAAGTTCAAAGACCCTTCGAAGATAATGGAAGACAATAGTTGTCAAATCCTCACCAACGGTGATCAGTGCTACTGAGAGTAGATTGTCCGCCTCATTTCCCAACGAAATGCCAATCAAAAGCAGAAGTGATGCGAACCTACTTGGATGAGGCAACTAAGCGAAAGAAGAGTCAATGGACAGATTTTGTGGAGGAAGGACCCAAAACTTCAGAAGTTTGCGAGAGGATGCTCGTTAAAGATCCAACAAGCATCCACCCAGTTCAAGCAGCATGTGGAATTTTGAGAGACTGGCGCAGAAAGGATGGTCTTTTCCTTCATTGGAGGATCCGCAGGAACCAACAAGGATCAACACAACTCAGCCAACCCCACACCATATTTAGAGTCATTGGCGAGTTGAAGCAGGATGGCGGATCAAAGATTCGACTACTCAAAAACAGCAGCGAAGAGCAGCTGGGAGCCAAGAGGCGCGTTGCAGCTGGAGCAGAAGATTGAAGACTCAGCAAAGGCAAGCAGTTGCAGTGTCGACAAAGGCTTCGACGAGGACGTCGAAGGAATAAGTGGGGGAGAATGTCACGGACAAACTTTGAAACAGGATGTTTGATGCAATGCTCATGTATGTCCGTGTCTTGTGGGTTTGTTCATGCTCTGTACAGCAGGTTGAGGGACGGCCGAAGGCTAAGAGTCCCATTTGTGTGGGTTTGATGGCCACTTTAGGCTTGTAAATAAAGATTGTGTCATGTGGACACTTGTGAGAGATTCTCGGTCTGTAATGGACCATTTTCCCCTTTGTTGTGCAACTGTTCGGAGCTTGTTAAGTCTGTCTGTAATTTGCATTGTCTAAGAAGTGTTTCCTGGATTGTTTGCTTGTGAATCCCGAGTAAGGCGCTTTCTCTAACCCGTTTTCTCTTTTGTAGGTCCTAAGGGACCATTGGAAGGTTTCGGGGAGGCTGACATTTGCGGACGGACACGCAAGGGTGTCGCACGACTTAAGCAAAACAAGCTAAGTCCGTGACAGGGGGGCGGGGAGAGAGGAAGACGCTGCCGCGGGGGTTTGTGGCTGGGGTGGCCTGAGTTCAATCGGGCGGGCGCCTGGGCCGCGACCGCATGAAGTCATGGTGAATTAGGTATCTCTCGATCGTCAGATTTGAGGAAGAGAAATAACAGCAGATCTCCGAAAGCACACGTTTTGATCTTTGCTAAAAAGAAGCTCAAAAAGCCATTCTTTGATCACAAATTGCTCGTCAGAGACTCTAATACTGTAGAAAAGGAAGAAGAAAGACTTACCTTTCGGACCGGTATCGACTCCAAACCGCGTCAGATCTGGAGATATAGTGATCTTCTGAAGATCGAAGCAGGAGGAGGAAGAGGGAAGGGGTCTGCTTTCGGCTTATAGCAGCGAGTTTGGGCGATCCGGACCACTCCCACCCAGACCGGCTGGCAGTGATGGAGGTATAAATAGGAGGAAGATGAGGCGGCAACGGTGGTAAGCTCCGAGTCGGCCGGCGGAGTGGGATCGGAGAGAAAAGGGACAGCGCTCTCCAACGTCCAAGCTTGGGCCTTGACGGGCCAGGCTAGGCCTTCAGTAACACTGGCTGGGGCCTAACGGATCACGTTCTTAGTGCCGAAGAAAGTGGAAGGAAGCGGAGACAGGAGGAACTCACGTGTCACGTCCTCGAGCGTTCTTGATCGCCGAGGAGGAAGGCGAGCTTGGTCATGAACAGAGACGTGCTTGTTCCATTGTCCTGGAGTCACAATTCTTGGAATTCCATGCCAATCCAGGTTTCATGTTGTGGAATCTGGTTTAACTCGGGAGGAAATGGGAATGGCCCATCAGGTGTTTGTGGAAATGGGAAACTAGGCGCCAACTTCTTGAGTCGGGCGGCCTCTTTGGCTACTCGGAAATGATTTCAACAAATGACAGGTAGTTTTATCTGCTCTTTGCTTTCTTCGCTGGCTGTGTATGAGCTCAATACGTAGTATGATCGAGTCTAATGGTTTAGCGCCTATTAGCGATGAGTACGTAACAAACCGAGACGTCGACGCTTGTAATGCTTGCAGGGGAGGAACTGCCAAATAAAATTCATAAATCAAATATAAATGAGAAAATATTCAAATTTTGAACTCCGTCTGGGCGCCAATTCATCTGCCAGTCTCTCTCTCTCTCTCTCTCTCTCTCTCTCTCTCTCTCTCTCTATATATATATATATATATATATTGCCGCTCTTTCTATTGTTGGTTTCGGATCATTATTTCAGCTTTCGTCGCCTCGATCTCTGGCGACGACTGAAACCCATTTCCATCTCTCGGGCCATCTCCCATCCGATCTTGCATCCATCGCTCGCGAGGGTCTCGAGGGATCCCAAATCGTCGAGGGGATCCGACGCTTCCCAAGCTCTTCTCTCCACCGGGTATAGGGTTTCGTTCAAGAATGGCGCTTCCAGCGGGTTCTTGGAAGGGATCGAGCAGCGGGAGCCTGAGCTTCTCCAGGTTCCTCGCATCAGGGAGGGTGGTTCTTGGAAGAGAACGAATCGTCGGGCCCGATAGGGTTTTCCGTTCCTATGCCTCGCAACTTCCTCTGCTCCCGCTAATGTTTCGTTCATGAACGGCGCTTCCGATGAGTTCTTGGAAGAGAACGAGCCACGGAGCCGGAGTTCGAACCCCACCAGGTTCTTGGAAGAGGTTTCACTTCCGAATGCCCGAGAGGATCTCGGATCCCTGCTCTCCGCAAACTCTTATTTCCTATCTCAAGGGTTTCGTTCAAGAACTGCGCCTCCAGCGAGTTCTTGGAGGAGGTTTAAGGTGTTCTTTAATGAGGTTTTGGAAGATAACCACCCGCGAAACCGGAGCTTCTTTAAACTATGTATGCTCGAGAGGGTTTTGAAATCCTCGCAATTTTGAAAGCACTTCTATCCTCCCGCTTGGATTTGGTCAAGAACTGCACTTCCAGCTACTTCTTGGAAGAGGTTTAGGGTGGTTTCCTTTTCTTTGGCTGGCCTTGCCCTCTGCAATGCCGATCACATGGTGATGTCTGTGGCCATCGTTCTGCTTTCCAGAGCTCATGGCATCGTTCAGGTAATTGTTTCTTATACTGTCTCATAAATTAATAAATCGAAATAAGGTTTTGGGTAATATTACAAAAAATTGATGATGTCAACATGATGTGGACTATAGTGTCTACATAGATCGTTAGCTTGACATGTATGGTTGTCTGATTACTCTTTCACCATTCACCATTCATTGGATTGCACATGTTATATGCAAAACATGTTGATGCTCACGTCAGGCAATGATCTTCTTTACAATAAAGAAGTGTTTCTGGACTTTATCACTCTTTTGTTGACTTACCGTTCATGTATTCTTGTGCTTGTGAGAAAGAGTTGGAAGTTACCAAAATCTTGCAGCCTGTAATGTTTGACTAATTATAATGCTGAGTCAATGTTTTGGGGAATGTTATTGTATGTTATCTGGAATCTAGCCTAACTTTGTACGTTCTTCCAAAATGAAATTGATAATGATATCCCATGATTAACTTTTGGTCATGATTCGGCTCTAGATCCATAACGCTGAACCGACGCAGTTTAATTTGCCCCCGTTCTTTATTTCAACTATTTATGGTGAACCTGAAAACTTGTCGACTTTATTTCTTATTTCTAGGCTTTTCTGGTTATCATCTGATTGTCTTTTAGATATCTTCATAACATAGTTACTGTCCTTTGGGCACCAAATTGTCTCCTATAGTTGCAAGAGCTCGAGCAGATCAGTGGTCTCATCATCATTATTTTTGCTTGAAAATTAATGTGGGACATGTCACTGCAGGAGAAAGATGCTCTTCTGGGAATGCGAGATTTGGGAAGACTGATATGGCTTATGTAAGCAACATATCTCTAAGAAGGGCCAAGAAGAGGTTTCTGAAGATTGGCTTGAGGTACTTTCAACTCCAAGCTCTTAAATTTTTTTTTTACTCCTTGTAATAACTCTCATGAGAAGAGCTGGCATCTTGTCAGATATTTTTGCCATGTTAAATTATTGAACCATAAATGCATTTGTTGTGGCACTTAATGATATTACTTAGTGATACTATAAGTTTTGTTTGCCAGTCAGACAATTATTCTACCTTTTACTGCTTACTCAGACACTTCAAAATATATTTGAGCATTTCTTTGTTGGTAATCGTTTGCTGTATCAAGTAATAATGATAAAGAGAAATGAATGGTCTTGAGCCGATTTGCATCCATCCATGTAGGTCCCGAAGAAATTATCTGGAAAAACGATTTCTGGCCGAAAATGGTTGTATTATATATGTTATAAAGAGAGGACATCTTAGTAAGATTTAGTAAGATGATTTAACTGGTGTGGTATTGCACTTGTACCAGTATTTGGTCTGTTTTTTGCATATTTATCAGACATTCTTTCTTTTGTATTGCTACAAGTGCTACTTGCTAGTTTGTTCCTTGCAACTCATTAATTATTTTGCTTTATGAACATCAGGATTACATAGGGAACCGATTATAATGCATGCGTGCACTTGCATGGTTAACATTATATGCATCTGAGAGAGAGAGAGAGAGAGAGAGAGAGAGAGAGAGAGGATGGTGGTGCGAGCGGTGATGAGGAGGAACGAGGTGTTGCGGGTGTGGACTTCGTGTTGTGTTTGCAGAATTGAGAGGAAGCGTGGGATTCATTTTAGAGTTTTTTGTGGAGAAGTCTTTCATTCTTTTCATATCTAACAAAGAACAATCCTGTCCCTTACAGATGCTTTTATTGTTGTCACTTTGAAGTTGGAAATGGGTTGGAGGAGAAATAACATGGGAATTGGCAATAATGATGCATACTGGATATAAGACACCAAAAAAAAAAAAAAAACTAAGTCGTCTCTTTTGTGAAGGAAAGTCTAGCACTGAAGATATTGATTTGCTTAATTTTTATGAGGGATAATATGAATCAGCTGCTCAGCTCCACTCATTTGCTTCAAAATTCCAGGAGGTAGAAATTTTATTTTGTGTTAAGGTCAAGATACAAAGTAGATTTGGCATCATCATATCTTAAGATAAACTGAATTTTATATATTCTTCCAAAAACTGGAACACCTATGTGCTTGTCGAGAATACATATTATATATTTTTCTTCGTACATAATATGTGTTTCTTATTGTCTGTGGTACTTAAAACTGCGCAGATGATATATGCTTTCTGGGTCTTTAGGCTTTTATACGGAAACGTTCATCAACACGATTTGTTTAACATTACAACTTTAAAGGGTTTTGGTGTCTGTTACATATATCATTTGAAAATATAAAATGCCGGTTGGTCTCAGTTACATTCATGGATAGCATACATTAGAAAGACAAAGCTTTAGGCTTTTATATGGAAACGTTCATCAACACGATTTTTTTAACATTTACAACTTTAAAGGGTTTTGGTGTCTGTAACATATATCATTTGAAAATATAAAATGCCAGTTGGTCTCAGCTAAATTTATGGATAGCATACATTAGAAAGGCTTTGCCCATTCTTTACATGCAGATTGGTGCAGCTGTGTTGCAACCTGATTTTTGTTCTCTTATTTAGTTTATTCTTTGTTCCCATTTTTATTCTGCATTGTTGCCTTTTACGAGTATCCTGATATATTAATTGTTATACTACATTAAAAATTTGGCTGTAGATATATTAGGTTGGAGTGATAGACTCTTAGGTATGATGGTACCCCTATTATGTGGAGAAAAGAAAAGGTCCTTGTCTCCACCATTTTAGCTGGCCGTAGCTCTTGCATAGTGTGGGTCACTGAAGACTCATGGTAGATAATGAATTTTGTCACTTTTTCCTCGTGAATGAATGTGTAGACTGCATAAACTTTCAGTTTTCGCGGTGGCCAGGGTGTCATGCCCACTTCTGCAATCACATGGTTGCGGTCTCAGACTAGTTCCCTAGTTGCCATTAATTAGAACTGATGTGGTTGCTGTTTAATGATGAGGGGATTGGCTTGAGTGGGGTTTGCGGTGTAATAGTTTTTATGGCCGAGTGATATTGTTCTTTTGTTGTCCTGATCTAGATTTTTCCCTCAAATTTGCCTCTGGACTGTTTTCTTGTTTCGATCACACAGTTAGGCGTTAGTGAAATGGGCACAAGCTATTATGTGTAAGCTATTGAAGAGTTTGATAAGCAGACATTCTGATTTTGTTTACAAGCTGAATGTATTTTACCTTCATATTTTAATTGCACACAAGTTTCTTCACTAAGATACTCATGAGGAAGATATATAATCTACTTTGCAAATTTAGTTTCCGCTGATGTACATTTTAGTGTTTTTTTTCTTATGATCGTTGCAATATCCAGCTGAACTTGTTGAGACCAACTAGATTAACTGCTTCCTAGACTTGCACTGCAAATCATTCTTAGGATTAGAAGTTTCTTTGTCCTTTGCTTTTTAACATGTCTCATCTATCCAGTTAACTATGGCGTAGTAACTGTTCGAATCGAGAAATTCCATGTTTTCTCCGTACGTTTTTCTCTTCGAATTGATAAATTCGCAGCTGCCACACATCTGCTGACAAAAGAATTGAAGGTTGTTATTTTCCAATCATCTGCAAATTTCATGTGCAAGGTTTGTCTATGTCCTGCAGTTGTCTCCAATTTGGCATCACTTGGGATAGCATCACCTCATCTTTTTAATGTCTGTCCGACGATAAAATGCCCCTGGGATAGCATCACGTTGTTTACGCGCTGCCCAGTTAAAAGGACAGGAACAGTTGTAGTTGTAAAGATAGCAACAAAACTAGTTTTTTTACATTTCTACATATCGACTAGCACTAAAACCATTATAAATTAATACTACAAACAGTATCCCCAAATGATACTCTCCCATGCATCCTTGCAGAAACCTGAAAAAGGAATCAATAAAAAAAATAAAGTAACGGTTCTCACACCAAATTACCTCATCGCATAAACAAGGAGTAAACGTTATATATATATATATATATATATATATATATATATATATATATATATATATATGTTTTTTGGTAAGTTGTATACACAATGATAATATTACTATGACAATAATACATAATATAAAAACAATATTGACATTTATATGCTAAACAATATTGATAACAGTAAGAATAACTAAATACCGACCTCAAAAGACCCATAAGATTAATTCATGATAATTTATATGCTAAACTTAAATTTAAAGGGATATATATATATATATATATAACGATAATAATGACTAAGACAACAATACATAATATAAATCCAATAGTGTCATTGATAGTGATAGCAGTTAGATAACTAAACACTTACCTCGAAAGGATTGGACGCCAATTTGGCTTTCTCTTCCTGTTAACTACCTACCCTCGGGAAAAATCACCACAATTCTCAAAACCAGAATAAAGAGGCTTATGGTTTAACATATATAGGTTCTAAAATGACCTTCATAATTATGAATATTGGGCACACATAAAACTCATCGCCTGGTTCCTAATACTGAATCACTGTTGAAACTGTCTATACAAATTCATCTCAAGGAAAATTATATAAAAGCTAAGAATATAAATAGAAACAGTAAATGCATATCATTTACCCCTTACATATATCTCGTAAATACGTATGTGGAGATGCTTATATTGGACAAAAGTAATGCCAATAAAGTTAATTTAAATAAAAAGCGTGCCGGAAATGGCAGGAGCAGCAGATCCATGTGTACGAAGTCAGAAATATATAGACAAATTGCAAAAGTACTTGAAAATGAACAAAAAAGAAAAAGCTTGGTGCACCAGAAAGAATAGGAGATCAAAGGTGAGCTAAGCTATATCAAACATATAAAAAGGCAACTTATCATACATTTTCCTCCACTTTGAAATATGCTTCTTAAGTTGGCCAATTGAAATCAATTCCTTAAGTCAAGCCAGTGACATATATGTCCAAGATTTTTAATGGGATCATTTGATCCTGGTTACTATCTACACACAGATTGTGATGACAAACTGCTGTTATGACATATTTCTAAAAAATATAGATCTTGAGAAAGACTATGGCGTGCATGGAGAATGAAAATGAGGCAAATACCTGTTCAACTGACATAAACCTAAATGACTTTGATCTTTCTTAAATGATGCATCTGAAATGACTCGTATAAACTAAACAATGTGAGTAAAGTTGATCAACCGAGATAAGTTTCAGCAGCCTATAGCTTATTTATAACAAAGCAAGACATATTCATCAACTTCACAAACAGAATCAGTGAATTACAACCTTTTTCTCAAAGAAAAAGATCTTTTGCTCAGTCGCAGCAAAAGATCTACATAGCTGGATCAAAAAAGAGTTGCCGGTAGACAAACTCCTTGTACTACTGCCAGTGACATGTCGCATGCACAAGAGTCAGTTATTAGGGTCATTAAAGTCGATAGAATTCCTAAAGACCATTAGATCAATCGATAATTCTAATTTATTGGACAACATGGTAGGTCGAACCTACAACTTGAAATTTCATCCAAAACAGCGAAGCCCCGTTAGCACCTATACAAACCCATCCAACCTTTGGGAGGAAGACATCCTGTCCAATGTGTTCACTAGGAGGGTGAAATGACCACGGTAGCTCCCCAAACCTGGCAGACGATGCATTAAATTCCTGTTCTCTCATTAGAGAATTGTACGGACGTGGGTTTGCATTTACTAGTGTTCTTTGTTGCATCCCATCACGATTTGCGCGGCGCTTGACGGTGGGCAAAAAATAAAAGGCGAACTTACGGTTGGTTGTAGGCTAATCGTGATCCGGCAATCAAGAATCGGAAAGGAGGGAGGGAAAGGCTACCATGGATTTCTATTTCCTACAGAACACAACAAAAACAAGAATTCACGATGCAAACTCTCAGCATCTGAGAAGTAGACGCCTAAAGGAAGATGGTAGTCGACGGAACCGCGCCTGTTTAAACTCGCTCGCTCTGACGCAAAATTCAAAACAGGATCAGAACCCTCTTCTGAAAATTCACGAAACAAGAAACACGCACATAGAACAAGTTTCACGCCGCCAAATGGCTTCAAGAATCCGCAACCAACAACACACGGAAAATTCAAAACAGGATCAGAACCCTCTTCTGAAAATTCACGAAACAAGAAACACGCACATAGAACAAGTTTCACGCCGCCAAATGGCTTCAAGAATCCGCAACCAACAACACACGGAAAATTCAAAACAGGATCAGAACCCCCTTCTGAAAATTCACGAAACAAGAAACACGCACATAGAACAAGTTTCACGCCGCCAAATGGCTTCAAGAATCCGCAACCAACAACACACGGAAAATTCAAAACAGGATCAGAACCCCCTTCTGAAAATTCACGAAACAAGAAACACGCACATAGAACAAGTTTCACGCCGCCAAATGGCTTCAAGAATCCGCAACCAACAACACACGGAAAATTCAAAACAGGATCAGAACCCCCTTCTGAAAATTCACGAAACAAGAAACACGCACATAGAACAAGTTTCACGCCGCCAAATGGCTTCAAGAATCCGCAACAACAACACACGGAAAATTCAAAACAGGATCAGAACCCTCTTCTGAAAATTCACGAAACAAGAAACACGCACATAGAACAAGTTTCACGCCGCCAAATGGCTTCAAGAATCCGCAACAACAACACACGGAAAATTCAAAACAGGATCAGAACCCTCTTCTGAAAATTCACGAAACAAGAAACACGCACATAGAACAAGTTTCACGCCGCCAAATGGCTTCAAGAATCCGCAACAACAACACACGGAAAATTCAAAACAGGATCAGAACCCTCTTCTGAAAATTCACGAAACAAGAAACACGCACATAGAACAAGTTTCACGCCGCCAAATGGCTTCAAGAATCCGCAACCAACAACACACGGAAAATTCAAAACAGGATCAGAACCCTCTTCTGAAAATTCACGAAACAAGAAACACGCACATAGAACAAGTTTCACGCCGCCAAATGGCTTCAAGAATCCGCAACAACAACACACGGAAAATTCAAAACAGGATCAGAACCCTCTTCTGAAAATTCACGAAACAAGAAACACGCACATAGAACAAGTTTCACGCCGCCAAATGGCTTCAAGAATCCGCAACCAACAACACACGGAAAATTCAAAACAGGATCAGAACCCCCTTCTGAAAATTCACGAAACAAGAAACACGCACATAGAACAAGTTTCACGCCGCCAAATGGCTTCAAGAATCCGCAACCAACAACACACGGAAAATTCAAAACAGGATCAGAACCCCCTTCTGAAAATTCACGAAACAAGAAACACGCACATAGAACAAGTTTCACGCCGCCAAATGGCTTCAAGAATCCGCAACCAACAACACACGGAAAATTCAAAACAGGATCAGAACCCTCTTCTGAAAATTCACGAAACAAGAAACACGCACATAGAACAAGTTTCACGCCGCCAAATGGCTTCAAGAATCCGCAAACTAACAACAAACGGAAAATTCAAACAGGATCAGACCCTCTTCTGAAAATTCACGAACACGGAACACCGCACATAGACAAGTTTCACGCCGCCTAAAATGGCTTGCAAGAATCCGCAACCAACAACACAACGGAAAATTCATAACAGGATCAAGTCCCCTCCTCACCAATCATGAACAAGAAACACACCTATAGCAACAGAATCACACGGCCGTCAAAGAATCGACTAAAACAATGGCCATCTGGATTCAAGCATCCGCCAAAAGATCGACAAAACCGTCTGTAGTTGGATTCAAGAATCGGAAACCAACATGAAGCAAGAAAAGTATCACCGGAACGGAAGTGCTTCTCGAAAACCATGGAACAAGAATCAAGCTGCCAAAGATCGAAGAAACCGATGATATTCTACTCCAAGAACCTACAATCAACAACTTGGAAAAGGAAAAGATACATCAAAATGACCATCACCTTTTGTGCGATCGCCTGTAACCCTCCCCACTTTTGGCTGGATCACCGCGGCGCGAAGATTCAACCATAGGACGCAAAGGCTAAAGTAGGGCCGGGCCTTCGTAACCGCCATTGATATATATATATATATATATATATATATATAGGGAGGGAGGGAGAGAGAGAGAGAGAGAGAGCCACGAGGCGAAGTTTCCGGAAGTGCGGACGCCAATGAGGAATTTAATTCAGCTGAAACGCCAATGGACTTGGACGACAGTGCTTATTACTGGGCTCGAAATGGGCCATCAGCAGGCCTCATCGACCAGTCCTTTATATATATATATATATATATATATATATATATATATCATTTTGTATTATACATGGTATCTTCGTCTGATCCTACTACTTATTCCGTAGTCTTCTTTCTTCTAAAGCAAGAGGAATGGGAAGTAAAAAAGAAAAAGAACAAACAGAATACCCCGTGGAGACAACCCAATTCCCTAACCTGACAGAAAACGACGCCATGTCACGCACAGCCAAATGGACTTTGATATTGCAATAACCTACAAGTGAACATCAACCTGTCGGTCCACATAGGTAATACATATTTGCAAACAGTTCATAACAGGTTACGCACTGAAGGTTTAGCAGATACACATTTATGCCGTTCAACATGGTGCTCAATAAAACAATTCCCTAAATACACAGTGAATCTAAAAGATGAACAGATGTTTTAGGATCGAGTAATAGATAACTAAACTCTCTCAAAATCATCTGCCACATTAAGTTTCATCCAACCTCATACTCAAAAAAGCAGTTCCGAACATACACATCACGAGTCTAAACGATTAACAAAGTATTAGGATTAAATGATATGGGATCATTTTGCAACAAACGATTTGCCTGGTAGTTTGCACAGGAACTGGTTTTATTAGAAAATATTAACTAGATAAAAATCACTGAAATTATCATTCTCCAAAAGAAGAGAGATTAGTTCCAAGGATCATTTTGCATTTTGATGGAGCTTCTTGGAAGACCATGAATTTTCTTCTCAAGACCCCATTAATTTACAAAAATTGCCTCAAGAAGAAGAGCCTTATTTTACTTGCACAGAAACCAGAGAATTATGTGAAAATGTTAAGCTGGCACTTCTCTTGCAAATAACTTCTTGACCTGTACAGAAATGATGTAAAGGGAAGTAAATACATCTTGCGTCAGAACATGTATTTGTCGATGCAGATAGTATATAAGCATAAAATATTATGTTTGAGAAGTTCTAAAGAAATTGCATGTAAGATGTTTAACAACTGTAGACTATCATGTAATGAAGGTTTCTTTGAGTCCCGGTACTCACCACTGAAAAGTAAAATCACACATGAATATTAACAATCAGCTATAAGAACATTTCTAGCAGAAGATTGATATACATAAATTTAAGATACAAACATTTAAGATTGGATGTGCAGAAACGCAAAATGTAGTTAGCATAAACAATAAATTACAAATGTGGCATTCGTAATTACCTGCTCCAATGTCAAGAACATAATCACATTCCATGATCCAAGACGACCAAAATTTGGAAGAAATCCTTTATAAAAGGCCAAAGGTCCCTGAAAAGCAAAGATCATTGTTTCGCATTGGTTGCCCTTGTTATACCCTTATAACCATTTCATGAATATATATGCCAAAGATCAGAGCAAAATAGACCATCATATCTCTCTCTCAAGTTGATTTATTGCACGTAAGTTTTTCAGTATAATTTTGCAGATACATGTACCACACATAATAAAAGAACACCTGAGACTTTCACATTAACAGAAATATCGACAAAATAAGTTTCTTATTAACACTGATATGAATAAAATATATGAGGTACATCAATCAAAAGCTTTGGAGTTATTGAACTCCGTTAAAAAAAAAGGAATCCCATGTTCATGTAGGTTTTAAGCATAGATTGAATGCTGAAGATGTGACTGAAAAGAAAATCTAGTAGTTGAATCAAATGTGATGAATTGCATGTGCTGTTTGGTAAAAGAAGCAAAAAAATCAGATATTATCATGAGAAATAAATGAAATTTATAGGTAACAATTTCTTTATTTATGTTAAAAAGGAGCAATTGAAAAAAAAAAGGCAAGTGGCTCAAAATAACTAACCATGCCCTAAAAACACTTCCAAGACATTCGCCATTACTTTAATAGTTCAACCAAATGAATCAATAATTTCTTGGATTCTTCTTCAATTCTCATGGTGCTTATATACCTTACCAAGTACAAGTTAATAGATAGCATTGCTTTGTTTAATATATCTTGCCAAAAATGAAATAGAAAACTCACAGTTTGAAGCACATGACGACCTAATTGCAGTCAAGAATATTTGATGTCATTGCATAAGTTTACAAGCAGGTTTAGAAAAAATAAAAAGAAGAACACACGAGATACACCGAACATCATCATGGTAAATGTAAACCTGTATTTAAGCAGCATTTATGTGATCCAGAATAGGAAGATTATAGCATAAATTGATCGAGCCCTGCTACACCTTTATTATGCAAATCATAGGTGACTTTTGGCACATAAAACATGGAAGTGACTGACCAGAAGTTCTGTCAGATAGTGGAAAAAAATGTATCTAAAATCATTGTTTCAGATATAGAAAAAGAGCAAAAATCATTTAGAAAGTCCTAGAAGAACGTTGACATTTTAATTCTTAGCACCAGATCAGTGCGGTGCCATGGGAATCATGAGTAGAGCCATATGCATAAGAAAGCAACTGAATGTTGATGCCTAAACTAAAGAAGGAAAGAAGATGAAAGCCCTCTTCTACATGTCAGCAACTGGCCAATATTAGTACATCTATCTGTCTGGAAGCTCAACTAGTACCATTAAATAGATAAGATAAACAGAATCCTACATGGAAGTCATAAATTGGAGTTCAACTTCAAAGAAGACAATAAAAGAATATTCACTTATCTACCACTAGAGATATGGGATATCTGTTTTCAGATCATAATTACTGACAAAAGCTATCGGTATCACAGAAAGTAGAAAAAGTAATCATGACGTACACCATGCTTCTCAACCAACCATCATTACGGTGAATTTTTCATCAAATATAACTCATCATGACTTAAAGAAAGAAAGAACAGCTACAAGTCTAGTAACAACCTACTTGATGGGTTAACTAGAGTTGGCAAGTATCATAACATTTCCATCTCCAATTCTCTTGACACTCCTGTCCAAACAACATACTACATCTACGGACAGAAGATAATGAAATTCTCTATGTCTCATGAGAAGTGCTTTCCAAAGGAGTCTGAGATGATATAGTAATTTCTTTGTTGGAACCTGGCATTAGAAGCTTGCTAGTGAAAAGGTCTGCAATTGACCCCCCACGCAGTTCAGACAATCCCTCTTAGAATATTATCTCATAACAATCATCTAGTACAAGAAATTACACCATAAAGGGCAAATTGAGCAGAGATGTGCTTTGATAAATGTGAAAGATAAATGTAGTTACTCAGCATACTTCATTTTTCATCGTCTTGACAAAACAATCGAGTGTGCTTTTATAGGCTGAATCTCCCATCATTCTTGACTTCACCTGAAAAAAGGCATTTCTACAACATCAGCCATACAAAAGGCCCCGAATATATATTTGTAAGTTGTACACATTGATTTTGTATAGTAACACAAAACCAAAGATAAGAAATTCTTAATTTGTAGCCAGCTACAAAGTATACACAACAAGCAGCCAAGCTGGTCATCTGTTTAACCAAGATACAGTTAAGGTCAGTTTAAAGTATATATAAACTAGAATACAGAATGACCATCCCATCCCTAATATTAATCTAGTTCCATGTTAAGCCTACTTATAGGTCAATGGTGATTTCTCTTCGATGTATTTTTGGACAGACTATGATTGCATACTCAGTGGATTAAACAGGCCTAGATTTTAAAGTAGTTTGGTCTAAACATTTCCAATTTATCGCTATCCTCAATGAGCTATCTGATTCACGATCTAGAAGGGTGCTTTTATGTATGAAGTAGCACTGGATTTTTTTGTTATTAATAATTAGATATTGATATTCATAGCATGCATTACAGGAAGAGCGTGCTTAAAATTTTACCAAGTACTGGAGGAGTCTTGAGGTACAACTTTGTTATAGCTTCTATTAATTATGAGCAAAGGATGCCTACAAAATTTTCTCTTAAAACTGAAACTATTCAACCAACTGTTTGTTACAAACAGATTTTTCCGTTATTAATGGAGACTATGATAAAAAAGTAGCTAATTGAGAAACTTACCACGTCAACGGGAGAACCAATACAAACAGCAAAGAAACCAGCACCCAAGCCAGATAAAAGATGAGTAAAGACGTTATCTGTGAATCCAGGGATTTTCAGAATTGTCTGAATCAAAAAGAATGCACAATTGAATTGAAATTTGATGATATAAAAAAGGAAGTGAAACATAAAAGAACAAGGAGCCCTTTGTAATGAGATATTAAACAAGGGCTTTCACCTGTTTGACTTGATCATAACTAGCCAACTCGGCAGCATTTATGATAGCATTCCGTGCAACATTAGGACCAAGACCAGTCCAGAGCGCCCCAACTCCTTCCTGGATTGTACAAAAGCAAACGTTCAGCTAGCAAATTACTTGAAATATTAGGCATTTACTTCTCAAAAGACAACCTGTCTGACTATTGTAGAGTAAGCATTCAATGCTCCCGAATAACGTCTTGGCACACCGGGTGGAAGTTTCCCTTCAGCTTGAAGCCGTACTTTTACAAGATCAGTTGGATTTGCGACTGTTATCGCCAATGCACCTAATTGAATGGTAATAATTAAATTAGGGTGTATTGTTGTCAAGCAATGAACTGGAGCAAATACGATAAGGTCTGAGGTCTCTCAATTCTTTTATTGGCACTCTCACACTTTCACACATAACCCACCAGTAGTAAGCCCAGCAAGAATTTTCTTGGACAAAGGAATATCTCCCACAAAATTTTCACCAACATAGAAAGATTTAACCTGTGAAGAAGAAGGGCAAAATACAACTTAAATAATCACAGAATACCAAGAACATAAGAACAAGTTATCAACTGACAGAAGGGTTTGAAACTTACAGGTTCATACATCCCAATCCGCAGCCCTCCAAAAACACATTGGCGGTGCAGCCCAGGTACGATACCTTTCCAAAGTGCCGTCATTCCTTCCTCCCGTGCGATAGTCGCAACAGTGCCCAGCATTCCTCTGTACTTTGGCATGGCCATAGCATCTGCAGCAGCTTTCTTCTGCAGCTGAAGTCTCACTTTTGCAGTGTCAAGAGGGATAGTGCAGAGCTGGAACAGACCCAAAACAAATTAAGATGATGAGAAAGGATGATGGCCACACAAATCTCCCATTTCTCCTGTAACGGAAATCTTTGTTTCGTATCATATATTTGCTTTTGTGAAGCTTTTACAAGCGTATGAGTGACCATGTATGTTCCTTCTATTTAATATCTAACAACAACGATACAACAATAACAGAAACCCTTATTTCCCAGAAAATCATCACTGATTTCAAGAAGAAACAATGTTGGGAATTACAACTAAGGGCAAGACGATTCCAAGCATGAAGCAGAAGCAATGAACAACATAATAGTAACAATGGATTAGTAAGTTCACGGTAACGGACCTCAGAATGGTGCTTACAGATACTTTAATACTAAAAGATCACACTAAAATCTGCAGCGCAAAAATATCAAGAAGTCCATGGATCCCTAAATTAGCACTATATTCAAGAAAGAGATCACATTGAGGTCGCATTTTATGGCAACCGACTGCAAGAATGAAGCAGAAGCAAACGACGAGAGATGGGTAAATGACGGAAGAAGTGAGTCATCGAGATTACCTCCGCGAAGGAGGCGGCGATTGCGCTACTAGCGAACCTTCCGGCGAAGGAGATCTCGATCTTGGAGCCGTGATCACCCATGGCGGCCGCCGGCTCACCGCGATCTTCAGGGTGGCGGAAAGATGGAGCTCAGGGATGAAGAATAGGGTCGGTAGGTACTGAAGATGAGAAATCGGAGAGAGGGGATTAATAAAGGGTGTATTTGGCGTCGGAAGGCTGCTCCGACGCGGAAAGGCGTAACCAAGTTGGCCACCGCACTTGCTGATGCGCATCTTAGTCATTCTTTTGTTTACGTGATCAAACTGCTTCTAAATACCCGCAAGGTACCCGCGCCTCAATTGGATAACGCTTCGTGAACTAGTGGGACCGGTTGCGGATACGTCGAAGGTACGGTAGTGGGTACTTTTCTCCTCTCTTTTATTCGCGCTCGGCAACTTGAGAGTCGACCATACTTTCGTATCAGTGCTATGCGATTAGGATCACATATTTGTTGTTGAGCGCGACCACTTGAAGCCGAACAAATCAGCCTAATGCACGATTAGGTACGTGAATCTCCATGCTAGCACATAAATGTGGAACATATTAATAGAAAATGTCAAAAGAGCATATCCATAAGCAATGAAGGGCTACACGCATGTACTTCGAACGGAGCCGATAAATAAGACCACACGTTACAAACGTCAGATACATGACAATGAGCTGGTTATGTCATGTGATGCTTATCAAGCATTAGATATAGTCGGATGGGTCGGATTCAAGCCCGACGTACTCATGATTGATTGATTAAGATTGCCTGATGAAGAATTAAGAGACTGCTGGCTGGCATCGAGGGTGGCTCAGTCACGATCCACTTGGAAAACGCATCTTGTGCTAAAGGTCACCTTATTCCCGGGAGGGACGCAGCAACAATGCGAGAAGTTGGTCATCTAGTCGCCACCAGAAGATTTAATCTCCTTGCGGAGATGCCTCGTGAGTCAGCATAATGGAGTTGCTCTCAGAGTCAGCACATTCTGAATGGGTCGATGGGACCGGCAATGATCTCGTTTTCTTCCACAATATGCGCGCCATCACGTGAATCAGCACAATTGATCGAACAATGCTCGGAAGCGTACAGCACGTGAAACCAGGAGCAGAGGTTCTGGATGCCCGTAGTAACTTCCGGGCCTCGCAACACGATGAAGCCCAAGCCAACTGAAGCAGGAGGAATTATCTAGAACCCACGTTTCCCCTCCTATAACACGACGTCGGTTTCCCGCAGCCCAAGTTGCAGATACCAGAAATATCTCCGCGGGATTCCGTTTCCCGTCTCTTCTTCATCGTCGTCGTCGTCTTCTTCCCGCTAAATAGTCGTCGATCGGACCAAAGAATGTCGCTCACTCCCTTCGGATTCGGTTCACGGCGGGGCCGCATCTTCGATCCCTTCTCCCTCGACGCCTGGGACCCCTTCCAGGGCTTCCCCTTCCACACTTCCCTCTCCTTCCCTCCGGCCGCCGTACCCGGCGAGGCGTCGGCCTTCGCGGCCGCTCGCGTCGACTGGAAGGAGACTCCGGAGGCGCACGTGTTCAAGGCCGACCTGCCCGGGCTGAGGAAGGAGGAGGTCAAAGTGGAGGTGGAGGACGGGGGCGTCCTCCAGATCAGCGGCGAGCGCAGCCGCGAGCACGAGAAGACCGACACCTGGCACCGTGTCGAGCGGAGCAGTGGCAAGTTCCTCCGGAGGTTCCGCCTGCCGGAGAATGCCAAGGTCGAACAGGTGAAGGCCGCCATAGAGAACGGCGTGCTCACCGTCACGGTGCCGAAGGAGGAGGTGAAAAAGCCTGATGTCAAGTCCATCGACATCTCCGGTTGATTGGTTATAGTATCGGCGAGTTTAGATGCGGCGATGCCCGCGTATTATGAGTGATGACGTGGTTACCGTTTGCTTGAATTAGGTCATATGTTGCGTGTTCGTGCTGATCGAGTTCTCAACGATCGTTTCACACGTGTCGAAGAAGTTTGTGATGCGTCTGTCTTCCTTTCGTCATCGTCTGATGTGGTCTTCTGTGTAATATTGATGGAGATAAATAAAATTATAAGCTAATCATATATTACCTTTTTAGGTTGGATCTTTTTAGCTTCTCAATCTTATTGAAAATTTTTTTTATTATAAAAGTAAAATATCTAATTTTATTAATTCTAATCTCATTAATTTTATCATAAAAATAAAAAAATAAAATAATAATTTTATTATATTTTGGATTTTCGATGATGATAAACAACAATGCCGAAAGGGAATGGCTGAAGTGTCGTCAAAGCATTGACCTAAACGGAGACAAGTTTGATCGGATACTGACTCGAGTCTAGCATCAGAATTAGTTGGAGGCTATGGAAAAGTAGTGTGGGACGAACAACTCAAGCCTACGCCCATGTGAGGAACGGCTGGAATCTATAAATGGGTTAGCGCAGCCCAAATGGATTCAAACGTGTGCCGAGGTTCGGGGTCGGTGCAGCCCATTAGAAGTATCATGAGCACGTGAGTTGCGATGGTCACAGCATGGACTACCACTAGCAACTTCCCCTTCCCACCGGATATGACGATGCGTGGGAGATGGGTTACTTCAGGGAGGATCTGCAATTAAAATCTAAAGGAGAAATGTATCAACCTTTTTTATACCCTTGAAAACTGCGGCCACTTGAAATTAAAATCTAACAAAGGTTCAAACTCTTTACGATCGAAAAAAAAAAAACTGTAGCTTTCGCACATGCCGTTTCTCTCAACAGCGGAGACTGTGTGTGTGTGTGAGACACACTCGCACTCCTCCTTCAACACAAGCATTGGGTTGGGTCTTAAATATTTGATGACATAGCGAACGGCCTCACCAGTCACGAGATGCTTCCATGCCCAAAGCAACAAGGGTCTCGACCAAGTCAAAAGCAGAAACGGAAGGGAACGGAAGCCCCGAGGCCAAGCGCAGAGATCGACAGAAGACGGAAGCTTAAAGCGCGGTCACGTACGGCGAACCCCGCAGCTTGCGTCGCTCACAAGCAAACAACCCGCGAAACGCTCGGAAATTGTTACCGTCCCGTCCGCGATCCACGATAAAGTTCACCGTAGTAAATAAACTACGCATAGTGCTTCAGACGGGACGAAAAAACAAAGCAACCCATCGAAGACCGCGCCGCGAAGGGCACAGAACATTACAATAACATAAAGAAATTTTGTTGACCACCGTCTCACACGAACAGCAAACTTTCATTTCGGTCGGGGTAACAAACCATATTTCATTTGACTTCATTCAGTACAGTCGAAGAGAAGCCAGTTGGTTTTACTACATTCTCCTATCCAACCAAACCATAAGAGAGATTGTAGAAACAAAGAGAGAGTTGCACAACAACAACAACAAAACAACGAAACGGAGCCCGTTTATTTTGTTAGACACCTGCAGCCCATTTTCTAGTGCTCTGTGCCCCCCCCCCCAACACAGATAAAATAGAAGGCTGCAAAAAAGGGAGAGAATTAAGGCGGTGTCTTGGTGAGGGTACCCACCAAAGATGAACACAAAAGGTGAGATCTCTCCTGGTTTCTTATTGCGAAACAAACAAATCCCCACACCTTAATCCTCCGCCAAAACGGAACCACGGCTTATTGTTTCCTCGCACACTACCATCCAAAACATACCCATCAAGATTCTGGCGCTCATCCATCTCTTCCACCTTGCAAAACCCAAAACAATTTCCCAGCCGCTGCTGCTAAATCCTATATCCTTCAGTTTTCATAGGTTCTACTACGCCCTACCCTAAAACTACCCAAAAGCTACGTTACGGTAAAAAAGTTGGCACTAGTACGTAGACGCCGCTGTCAGTAGATCCACTCCTGAGGCAGTCCGACCTCATGGGCAGCACCTGCAGCGCCTGCTGCAGCGGAGACGGACGGTGAGATGTGTTGGTGGTTCTTTTTCTGGTGCGCGAGCACCGCACCGCTTCGCCCCATCAATGCATCTGTCCATCCAAGCAGACTACGTTACATCATGGAAAAAAATGGGGAAAGCTTTGCGAAGATAAATCGACCGCCTCGGAAGAGTAATTACCGTGGCTGAGAACGAAGCCACCGGGGAAGCGCGGCTGAGCTGCAAGCTCATCAAGGTTCAGGTTCAAAGCTTGAACCACCCTGTCAGGAACGAGCACGGTTGAACAGCCTGTGCAAAACCACGACATAGCAACAACAGTTTAGAGTGCGTAAGACCGAGAAACAAGAAAGCAATACTTGGAGCACACAGTAAACAGACAGGAAGTAAGGGCAAGATTGGCTCCGCCTACACGGAAACATAAACAGCACCATCAACGCGCAAAAGGACAGCAGATTAATACAAGCTTGGTGGCCAACATATTGAAAGCTGGCAAGAAACGACAGAAAGGAATACGCGAACACAGCGACATGGGAATCCAACGATGAGATTCTGGCGGTGCGGGGCATTACCAGTCTTCTTCTTTGGCTCCAGCTTGTTGCCGGCAGTGCGCGGAAGGAAGACACCGGTTCCGGCGGACTCTTTGCGCGAGCCCGTGGTGTGGAGGAACACGGCTCTCATCCCGGATCCAGGAAGCGGTGGCGGCTGCTGCTGCTGCGAAGGTTGCAGAGGATGTTTTCTAAGGGGCGGCCAAGCGGAGGGCGACAGATCTAAGGTCCGGCCGCACCTGCCTTCCCCATAACCCCCTCCGGTGACTCTTCCTTTGTTCTGCCTCCCCCAGGCTGTCGAAAGCTGTTGCTTAATCGCCTGCTGCTGCCTCAGGTAGTAGAACTAACAAAGGACACATATCGGAGAGTGAGAGAGAGAATGTGGCGAATAGGTATGGATGGCAGGTGTGATTACGCTCACATGAGCTGCCTGCAGTTGCTGATGGGTGATGTGATTAGGGGAATAGTAGCCGGCGGCCGCGTTCTTCGAAACCGAGGTCACCACCGGAGTTGGTTTCTTTGGCACGCTAAGAAGCCCGACATCGTTCAGGCCCTGGTGTCGCCCAAGATCGTCGGTGGTACGGAGGCGCATCACCTGTCCTGCAGCCTCACGGAGAAGGTCGCAGGGATCCCTGACGCGCTGCTGCTGTAGCGGAGATGACGACGGCGGCGAAGAGACCAGAGAAGGTCCATTTGGGCTCCCCTTGTTCGAGGCGGAGGACCAAGCGCACAGGGTGGACTGGGGCGAGCCGGCCATGGTCTTCAAGAAACCCCCACCAATCAGTGGATGCAAGGCCCAAAGCCTCTCAAGAATTAGTCGCTGGCGACAACTGAAGGGATTCTTTACCTTTGCGTTGTTCGCAGCTTCCGCTGCAGAAGCGGAGGCGTCTTTTTCGTCATCTTGGAGGAAGTAACGAGCCATCTGCTGCGTGAGCCCGGCCATGTAGTCCTCCTCGTCGCTCTCCTCCGTCCCGGTCACCGACTCCACAGGTGAGTCCAGAATCGCGTCCGTACCTAGGGGCAACTCGCCGGGGAAGTAAGCTCCGCCGAGGCCGGCTTTACCTTCCCTTCCGCTGTCTCCTCCTCCGAGGAAGATTTCATCACACAGGAACTCGGAAGGTAGCCAAAACTCTGCATCATCCAACTCTTTGGCCATCGCACAAGACACGCTGCGTCTGCCGCTGCCGCTGCCGCCGCTTCTTCTTGGCCTGGTCGATAACGCAGGAGAGACGGCTAAAAAGAGGAAGAAGAGGGGGGTGGGGGGGGGGGGGGGGGGGGAAGGACGAGATAAGATGAGAGGGATGACAGGAGGGGCGGTGTTTGCGGGTTGCGGAAGAAACGATACCGCTTAATACTCACCACAACCACGAGAACGTGGGCCTTCTTCTCCCCTCCCTCTCCTTCAAACTCGCTCGGGTCCCTTGCGAAAAAGAAAAGCCAGCGCAATTAAAGAGGAAGGAGGGCTTTGGTTACTGTCGCTCCACTCTTCGCCTTCCCCTCTCTTTTTCTCTTTCTTCTTGAGAGTAGAGACGGAGGGAGAAGGGGGCCGAAGTATTAGAAAAGGGAGCTTGGGGAGTAGGAATGTTGAGGGATGGTAGGCAATAAAGAGTGGTGGGGCTGAGGGGCGTCCCGGCCACAGCACAACCGCAGCGCAACGCACGCACACACTCGGTCTACTTTGAGATTAAGAAATCCAGAAAAGAGAAAGTGAGTGGGGGCACCCGAGAAGGAAAAAGGTGCCCAACAAACCCTATTTCGCATTCTCCTACCACAGTGGTTGCACATATCCGCGTCCTCCCCCCCCACCGATCCGCCATGTGTTTTCGCCCTGTCGTGTCTTAAGTCGGAGGTACTTCAAATAAACATCTCCAAGCAGTTTCTTCTTTTGCCCTTCCAATAAAAGACGACATTAAAACATTAACGATTCCAACATGTCGCTACTTATTGCGTCTAATACCAACATAAACTCCCATTTTAATGTTGCGGTAGAAATCCAAAACCAGTGTTGTTTTGTTTCAAGTAAAAGAACCCGATCGAGAAGATTCCACCAAAAAATGAAATAATACAAAAGATTTATTCTAGTCGTCAACGTAGGATGATGGCCCACCGCGGAGCAACCAGCTAGCCACGACCGAAGTCGATAACTCGTCCCATCCTCGCTGTCACCATCGCAGTTGCTTAAACGACCATCGCCCTCCAATTCATTGCATGCCAGTTAGTATCATTGGCCTCGAGCAGGGTCGCATGTCGCCGTAGCAACAGGAAAGACGCAGCTATATTTGTAGATGTCGTCTTATGTTACATTCATAAAGCAGAGAATAAAGCCAAGCGGTCATTAAAATGCGGACTGTTCTACATGTGAGGAGGCGATGGATTTCATCATATAAAAATTCACTCCATATAAAAATGAAATATAGAGAACAAAAAGGGCGAAATAAAAAATAAAAAAAAGGAAAAGTAAAGCCGGTTGGTTTGGGCCAGATGGGAGTGGGAGACAAACTCCTCTCTTCCTTTCATGTGGGCCTTCCCGGTGGTGTGGTGTCGTGGTGGTTGCCACGTAACAGTTGCCCACCGCGCTCTCCGCCTTCGAAACGGAATCTGGAATCTCCAAGATACCGTGGCGGGTGTGGCGATTCCTTAGTATTTTGGCCGCGTTATTTAGTTGGGTTGGAGAGGAGACGGTCTCCTGCGAGCCTCTCCCGTCGCCATCCTTGCCTCAACCCACTCCAACCCCACAGGGGAATCCGTCTCCGTTTCTCAGCTGACGGACGATGTCGTCTCGCCTAACGGCGCCCGTCCCTTTCGGCGTAAAGGACTACTGCGGGAAACAGACCCTTGTGGGGCCCTTTCCCCGGACGTCATACCCTCCTCCATTAAATCGAGTTCATTTGCCGGTTTTACCTCCGTCCCGCCCTGCCATGAAACTACATAATTATCACCTGCTGTGGGGCATACCATCCAAGGAAAACTAGAAAGTAGCAAGTGATGATGATGATGATAACAATAGAAAATAGAGAGGGTGGTGGAGGGGAGGACGTGCCTACCCGCCGAAAAGGACGGCACGGTCTGACATGAGGACTGACGGGGAGACAGCTACGAGAGTTCGGAAACAAAAAGAATATATCTTCTATCCGGACTCCAGGGGTAAATATAAAATTGGATATCATAAAAGGGGCGCCACATCCGCTAAAATTACACGAGATGGGGGGGGAGCATTAGAATATGGTTAGAATCGAACTTTGTTTTCTTTCATGGAGTGAGAGTATATCTTAATCATCTAATATTTAATTAATATCATTTTCTCATGAAGGCAAATTATTCATGAACCGTACGGACATGGTCCAAAACATTCTTGATCCCATTTACGGCAAGTAAATAATGAGATTTTAAATGAAAAAAATTGAACGGTGACCAAACGACGCGTGTCGATACGATGTTTCGAATTTTCCCGCCGAACTTTGAAGTCTTCTTTAAATTTGAAGTACCTCCGCGCTATGCCCGTTCCCGCCCTTTTATTTCCCGCCAGCTGGACGAGCGAGGCGGATGGGACCCGCATGCGACTCCCGTCTCCTCGCCAACGACGAGGGAGGTAGGCGAGCGGGTACGGAGGTACAGATGGCAAAATCAATTAATTTTCTTTGTTGGTGGGATTCAAAGCTCAAAGCGACGAGGGACGGTGGTTTTGGGCGGGGGGGGGGGGGGGGTGGGGAGGGTTGGGTCTCGTCGATGAAGAGGCCACAGCTGGCGGTGGGCCCGGAAGACGGATCACATGGGGGGTGGGTCCGTCACGGATTCCCGGAGCTGGCGGATTGACTTACGCCGGGTCCCACAAATGGAGCTCCGCTCCGCTTCCGGGCCCTCCCTGTCGAACCCGTGATCCTTATCTTTTGGCGTCAACCCTCCCCTCCGTTGCCGGGTCGGATTCAAAGAATCCGGCACTAAATAAATGGTCTCGCCGTAACACATCGCTCGATTCAAATTGCAAATAAATCGGACGTAATCGATTCGACATTTTCGAGTACCAACTCGCAAAGCTGCTGCGTAGTTCAATGCTTCAAACTCCGCCGCGAATGGGAACGCGGAAGTGAGCGAGCACAAAAAGCTGCGAAAGCAAGAGAAGGGTGGCGTAGCCGCCGCTGTCACTACTTTCTCTCTGCTGTGATTTTGGTGGCCTACTCTCTCGTTTCTTCCTCTTAATTCTTTTTCGCTCCCAGACGCCATCGCTCTCCTGCTTTTGCTGCTTTGGCCTCGACAAGCAGTCGAGATTGTTTAGCATGATTGGTATTACAGCAAGCATAACTCTTTTGGCTTTTGCTTATAAGATTTCAATCTATCTCAAATAAGTTGTACGCGAATATAATTCATCGATGCAGATGGGATGTCAATTACGAAGCACTCGGAGTAATGATTTAAATCATTACATCTCCTTTTTGCTTTAACCTCAAGCTGAAAGCTCAGAGAAACTTCACGGACACGAAAGCACCGATAAATCTCTCCCATCTTCATCATTATAATCCCCACCTTTTACTGGTGAGATGGGTCGTATTTGGGAATGACAACACACATACACGCTCCCTCTCCCTCTCCCTCTCCCTCTCCTCACCATTAAGTATCTGCTCCCTTAGTTCTGAAATGGGAAACACGTCACAAGGAATCACGGAATAAAACAAGGAAATCGTTACCGACATAGCTTTGGACTCATACCGAATGATAATTAAGATTGAAGAAATCTAAATCGATTATTGAATTCAGATCTTTCTTTCTCTCTACCGCTCTTAGATTCCTAATCCAATTATTGGGAGATTCTTTCGGGTCACAGAGTGCGGGATGTTGACATACGAACGTCAAACGAATCATCACGGCAGTTGACCAGCGGCGCGACGGCGATCCATTACCTGCACTCCACCCTACGATTCTGGATCCCGAAAGGATAGGCCAGTGAAGTCCAGGTTGCCGACTTCACCTGACGATCCACCGGTGCAATGATCTACTGCTTATTAGATGGGCATCGACTTCGTGTGTGATCGGTATGGCCGCAGAACGTGTGAGAGTGAGCGAAGGTGCAAGTTGAAGTCAACGCATCAGGTTGAATTACTTGGATGAAGCTGGGAAGTTATCCCAATCATAAGGCCGAGGTTGATTCAATTCAATCAACTAAAGATATTGAGATCTGAGGCACAATGCCATCCAAAGAGAATAGGTGCGTGGAAACAATGACTGCTCGACGCTCGACGCTCGACGCTCGACATCCTCCGACTCCCGATTAAGCCCAACACTGTAGCTGATACTACCTACGCACGCATAATATATATATACTATGCTGCTGATACTCCTCTACTTGGCTTAGCCTGGAAATGCGAAAGCTATGTTTCGGCTCAATCCCACAAGCAATAAATACCATTGTGGGTTGGGAGACCTGCACGACGTCTCCGATTCCAATGACCTGTCGGAACAAAAATGTATTCTAGAAATTTTCTGGAAAACATTCCTAATGAAATCTGAAAAGACGTACCGACAGAAAACAGTGATTATGATGGGAATTGACATCCATATTGTGCGTTACCATCAAAGAAAAGAGAAAGGTTTGTATAGCCACCGAACGAGAACAGACGTGCCCTTTTATCTTATTGTTGCAAATCCTGTCCTGAGTTGGAGGCTTCTGAAGATTACCATAAGATTCTTCGAGTTGGAAGATCACGGGTGATGTGATTTAATAGATTGATTGAATAGATAGGTTCCATAACTTAATAAATGAAACAATGATGAAAGATTTTAAGCTTATTATTATGAACTCAATTGATTTTATCCAGACTCTGTATCATATTTTCTTTCATAATAGATTAATCTGTTCATAACATCTACCGTCTCGTACAAACTTATAAGGAGAAGAAAAAAAAATTAGTGGAAGTTGATGAGGATAGTAATTATGATAAGACCTCCATGACGTCAGCCGACGCCCCGCGTCTCTGACGGGCTGACAACGTCAGGCCAGCATGGGTCGGAATGCCAGCCGAGGCCCATTAATGATCGGTCAGACTCGCCTTCTCACGACACGCCAGCGATAATGTCAGACGTCATCAGGGGTACGATCCTGCCCTCAGCAGGCAGGCAGGGGCATCCGGTAACACTCAAGCTCCTTATAAATACCATCGCGTTCTAATACACGGGGGGAGGACCCAAAAAAACCACTCTTCTCCACATCACTAACTTGATCGTCGGAGGGGTCGGGCCGAGCTTCTGACCCGACCTGTGTGCAGGGTCGAGGACGAGGCGTGTCGCCAGACTTACAGGCGTGGAGCCCTTTCCCGGAGGAAACGACGTCCCCTTTCCCCGGCCGAATCCACCAGCGGGTCGACGACCTCTACCGCCCCGAGGAACCACCCGGGAGATTCCCTCCATTCGGATCCAAGACAAGCCGCGACGGTCCCGAGGCCACGGCATAAAGTTATTTACCCCAACAGAAGTGAAACTTGGGATAGTTAAAAAAGATATTCTGAGAAAATACTTCATTGATATTACAAAATACAAAGATCGGTTTTTCAAGCTTAGACCAATTGCATAACGAGTGATCTAATGATCCATCCTTACACATGAAGTCTCAATCGACATTTTACTTTTTTTTTGTTTTAAATACATATTCTTACTGACAAATATTAAATAAAATGTTTGATGAAATATTTGTGTATGTGTGTTTCTTTTTATTTTATTCATGATTTACATAACACATAGAGAGTTTTTAACATGTTTGTCAATCTTATTTTGATTAGTTTTTATGATCGTTTCAATCTTGTAAACATAGGCTATATGCAATCGTCACGTAGAGGTAAAATTATTTAGAAAAATATCATTTAAGCAGTCATTTTAGGAGGTTTCTAACTCTATAGAGCAGTGCGGAGTGTCAATCGACACAACACTCATGAGTTACTCGGGTGCCATATGGTTGGATGGGCCTTTGGGTAGTGTCTAGGGTTGGTTCGTTGTCTTGCTCTACAGTAATATTATGTGGGCACTTGTGAGGACTTTCGATCATGACATATCATCTTAGAGCTTTTATCACGTGTTTACATTGTCTATATTTATAATTTACATTTCAAAATTTATATTTATAATTTACATTGTCTATCAAATGTTTATTGAAATATTTCCTCTAACCCATATTTTCTTTTATAGCTCTTTAAAAGACTATGAGAGGTTTTAAGGAAATTGATCATTTGCGGATGGAAACTAAATGTGTTGCATAATTTAGGCAAAGTCAGTTAAGTCCGTGATTAGAACATCTATACTTAGAAACACTTAACATACAAACATAGGATACATAGTGAGGTTGCACTGACGGTAGTTAGCACGCATGACCATTTGAAGGAGACGAGCATAGAGACATAAGGAAAGGAATCACTCAAAGGAGTAAATATCGTAGATTAACATTTGGAGGAATGACCAACCCTTTGCACGAGAGGCACCATGAGGACAAACATATTAAGAAAAACACATAGCACATAAAAGTTGAGATGGCTAAGTTCGAGCTATGACTCGATGTTGGCAACTAAACTTAACAATGCTCAAGGCAAATGGAGCGTTTGGCAAAGGATGAAACCGTGCAAGGGATAAGTTACCTAATAAAGCTCACAATGGTAAGTTTGAATTATTAATTTGAAGAATTCAATACTCATGCATAGACTTCTATGTGGATGACAAACTGTCCGTAGCCATCCCAATGCGATCAAAACTTGGCGTCATGCAGCATTGAAACTCTCTTCGGCACGAAAATGATACGTTTGTAGGAAGTTAAAGTATGTAATAAGTTTAGCACATTGTTAGGCCTTGAGGGGCGTAACGGGGGCTATATTAGCGAAGAGTCATACTCTAACAAGTGCGTTTGCACTGATGGAATAGTGTATAGTTATTCAACAAGGTAAAGTAATCCAAGGAGCGCAATTTGATCATATAGAGCTATGATTAGAGAGGCTAGAGAGTTAGACTACCCTAAAGAAGTAGCTTGACAAATCGAAAGACAAGATTAAGTGAGCAAACATTATTACCCAAGACACAAATGAGAATATAATCAGTGTGAACCCTACAACATTATGGCGGAGGCCATGCATGGGAGTTACAGTCTGTCTTTCAATTAACTAAGGGCAACTACTCGAAAACACAAATATATTAAAGTAGATGGTTGAAAGGAATGAAAAAGCGATGACAAGTCTAAAGGGACTTAGCTACTGAAAATAAAGATAGATCGACCGATTATGAATAAAGGGATATATATGCAAGGTGATGGATACTAGGGCCATGGGTATGATAGTGTCATGGTGATGTAGATTCATAGAGTTTTCAATCTCTTACTCTTATGGAGGGAGAGTGTATGATCATGAAAAGAGATTAAAAAGGTGGAGAATATAAAAGTAAATTTCAAGTACCAAGATAAAGCCGAAGGATAAATGCTAAAACACTTTGTAAGACTGGTGTCGATGGGTTTGTCATTAAGATAACCAAAAGTGAGAGACTTTAGGTTGATATGCGATGCTGTACCTTTACTACTCAGAAGAGTAAGTGATAAAAATGATGGAAAAAACAGTATTACCCCAAAGGTAATCAAAACTATCAAAGACCTGCTGTAAGTCGAGATAAAATTTTATTCTTTTTGTGTAAAACTTCTTGTATGTTAAAAGTTTTAATAATAAGGAGGAAAATTGCAGCAATAGACTTAGTGCAAGGCAACAGACTTAGTGCAAAGAATGCAAACACTTTGAGTGCTTCAGAAGTATGATCAAAGAGTAAGTGAAGGTTGATAACCAACTTGATGCATTAAGTACAACCCTCGAGGAGGCGGGCAAAGTCAAATAACATTTGTCTTCTCAACCTTTAAGAAAGTGAGTGAAACCGAGTATACTAGCTCTCTTATTTGTCTAGTATATGAGCTTTGTACATGTTTAAAGACCCTCAGAAGAAACTTAGTAGAAGATAATAATTGTCAAATCCTAATTAATAGTGATCGGTTCCATCGAGAGTAGACTGTTTGCTTCATTTTTCAACAAAATAGCAATTGAATGTGGAAGTGATAGGAATCTACTTGGAGGTGATAACTAAGTAAAAGAAAATTTGATGGGATAAATTTTATGAAGAAACGATATAAAAAACTTTAAAGTCTTCGAGATGATATTCATTAAAGCTCTAACAGGCATCTATCTAATTCAAGCATTGTGAGACATTTGAGGGACTAGAGTATAATTAAAAAATATCTTTTTTTTTCATCTAAGGGATCCACAAGAACTAGCAATGATTAATGCAATTTAATCGACTCAACACTAGAGTCAGAGTCATTGGCAAGTTAAAATAGTATTGAGAGATCAAAATTTGACTACTAAACAATAGAGGTTGAGAACAGCTAGGAGCTAAAATGTACACTGCAATTAGACAAAAATATTGAAGATTCAATAAAGACGAAGACGTCATTGGAATAAATGAGAAAGAATGTATAAGCATAGTGTTTGATATAATACTTATGTATATTTGTGTCTGTCGATTTTGTTTATACTTTGCATAGCATATATATGACTTATAGTAGATTTAATAGCTTAATTTTGATTGGCTTTTATGATCATTTTGATCTTGATAATATATATTATATGCAATCATCATACGTAGGTAAAATTACCTAGAAACAAACCATTCAAACAATCATTTTAGGGGTTTTATAACTCCATAAAGTTATGCAAAGTGTTAGCTAGTATAACATGTAGGAGCTACCTAGGTGACACATGATTAGATGGGTTTTTGGGGTAGTGTCTAGGGCTGGTTTGTTGCCTTATTCCGTAGTAGTGTCATGTAAGTACTTGTAGGGACTTTTGACCGTGATAAACCACCTTGGACCCTTTGTCGCATAATCGTTCAGAGCTTGCGAAGTATATATTTGTAATTTACATTGTTTATCAAGTACTTGCTGAAATGTTTACTTATGGGATCCCAAGTTAAATATTCCTTCTAACTTATCTTCTCTTTTGTAGATTATTGAGAAATCAATAGAGGTTTTCGAGGGGCTAACCTCTTGTAAATGGACATACAAGGGTACCACATGACTTATGCAAAATCAACTAAATCCATGATAACATAAAAATAAGACTATTTTAACTATTTTTCCTTATGCTGCCTATAAAACCTATGTGTTTTATAAAATAAAAATATTATCAAAAATAAAATAAGACTAATTGTACTATTTTATGATTGGTATAATCTACCTCTAAGAAACACTCGAAAACATTAAAGAAGAAAAACAAATCAAAATAAGTCATTAAATAATTTTGCTATAATATTTTATGATATTTTTCCCCACTTATTCTTTTGATATTCTCGTCAAATCCTTTGTATATGCGCCAACTCGTGTACATAATCTTTTGTTTTGATTATAATGCATCTCCCGACTACTAAAAAGTATTATTGAGTAGTCAAAATTTGAACCACTAATGTTATCTTAACTCGTTAATGATTAACTCTAACGTGAGATTAGTAGATTTATGATAATTTTTTTTTGATAATTACTGATCCCTTTTGATAAAGAAAAAGGACCTTCACTTTTATGTGTTAGTCTCTTAATCATGGTAACTTTTTTGATTGGTCATCATTGTAATAACTCAAAGTTGTCACTTTGGACATATTTATTATAAGAAGTTGTTCAACACGTGGCTTATAAAATTCTCTCAACTATTTTTCTATCTCATCTTTGTACGTCAAGTATACCACCCCTTTTATTAACTAGTTCGCTCTTCCTCTAGGAGTTTTAAGGAATTGATGTCCATCTCGAAGTCCCATCCCTTTGATAGTATTACACTCTCTTATGCTCATGATCCTATTGTCCATTGCTTCATATTTACATTTCTTTCCTCGTGATTGGTAGATTCTGATCAACATTTGATTTTAGTAGTTAAGTTTTCTTAAACTAGTTGAAATGCACATAAAAGATCAGATTCTTTGGTATCGAGTTCCATCCATTGATGCTCGCAATCTTTTTTTGATGAGCGCACATAAGACTCACCTCTACGATACCATGATACTAACTTCTTGAGCCTTTAGTTATTCTTTTAATATAAATTTAATAAAGATCCACTTTTGTGATTTTACGATATTCACTTCTTAAATTCATAATCTTTCTTGTTATCATGTTGCTCGCCGAAATAAAAATCTTAACGTCTTTAGCCATCTCTTTAGATAATTAAGTCCTTCACTTGACTTGCTAATGCACAATGATCCATTGCCCTTTATATTGCTCGCCCTCTTGTTGAAATCTTGACAATCTCTTATACTACAATCTTGTTTATGACATCTATCAATACAATATAGGACCCTTCTAATTAACAATCTATCATCGTGATCATCGGGCACACACTAATCCATCGCTTAATAGTTCTCAGAGTACACACTAACTTAAGATTAGTATATCATTGTTTGGATATTAGGAGTCTACAGTGAGATAATGATGACCAAGGTGCATGGGGTCAATCCTCCATCTAACATCTTCGACTTGATCTGGTATCGTGTTCGTCCACGAACACATCACCGCATGCCACCAGAGCTTGACTAGTTCTGTTTTAAAACAAGCAAGGCATGACACATCCATGTTCCGAAAATGTCGATACTTTCACGGCTTGGCCATGAGTCAACAACTACGGTACGTTTGGCACTGTTATCCACGGTGAACACCTCATATCCAACATGGGCAGTTGCAACAGAAAACATATAAAGAAGGCATGATATTGCCAAAAAAAATAGTTTATGATGGTCACTTACTTAGAAAGGGGCAAAAAAACCAGTAGTACATTGTGTGCTAATTAATAACCAATGCAACGTAGTTGGTAGATGACTACAATTAGATTACTTGCTAGTACAGCTCCTGATGTTCCATTGAAACACTAGGCATCGACAACATTTTCCTTGGCAACAAAAGCGAACCGGGAATGATATCAAGTTAGAGACATGCTCAACTCGAAACCCACTATCAAAACACGACCGTGTCCAACATAGTACCCAGAGTCTGAATTATGTTTGATGACATCAAGTTAGAGACATGCTCTTCCAGATGCTTTTTGGCATCTTGCCTTCCAACATTTACAATAGCCAACTTTTCAGGTGGAAGCTCATCCTCCTCCTGGACTGCTTTGTTATATTTGATAGCCAAATCCAACATTTCCTGATTATCCAACATTAGTAATTACTTGCAGTTTCAAGATGAAGAATGATGCACCCTTTTTTTTTTTTTTGACTAACAGAATCATTTGCAATAACAATTGATGTTCCATAGGGTTAGTTAGGTGAAGGTAGAAGATCGCATTGCATACCTGGACGGTCTGCTCATTGGTTTTCGAATGGGTGTCAAATGGGCGAAGTATCAATCCATCGGTCCATTTCTTTTTGTGAAGGTTCAGCAACATCTTCTCCTCAAGTTCATTCTTCCGGTAATTTATGGCTATAGAATAGTAATGCCGGTTCAACCCATGGATCAATGCCTGGTAAATAATTTCTAGATATAAGTATAACATGATAACCAACTCAGCACGATCTAGGATAGTAATCAACCAGCATTCAACCTGAATGGATGGTTTGTTGAGATGCCCAACATTAGATGTTGTTTGACGAGGCTCCTGGCCAAGCATCATTGTTTGGGGGTTAATCAAGCGGAAAGCATCAATGACCACCTTACCCTTTACGCTCTGGATCGGGTCCACTACAACAGCAATTGCCCTTGGATTCAGGGCTTCAAAACTCTGCAGAAGGTCAACAAAATTATATAGACCATCCAAAAAGGCATCAATATCAAAGCAACTCACTGACACTATGATTGGGGGAATCAGTAAATTATGAACCAGCATTTGTGAAGGCAAAAGTAACCCAAAAAAAATAGAGCTGGCATATTGGCATTACCAGTTTTCTAGATCTAGTCAGACAAGCAAAAACAATAACTATCATAAGAAATAGCAACAAGAATAAACTTGATAGCTTACTCAGCAAAAAATAAACATGCCAAACCATTAGATTCACATTCATCATTAGGCAATACACACAGAAAGTAGAGCAACAAATACTTGGGGAGAAGAGGAAATGACGACACCTGCTGTGTGTTTATGTCAACACCAGAAAGCCAACAACCAAAGCCTGGGTGAGAATGGTACCATCCGACAACCATTTCAGGTCTGTAATATTAGAACTAGTCAGACATGTATACTAAAAAGAAATCCAACATTCAGGAAAAAAAAAAAGAAGATACCGGTACCTTTATTTAAAATAAGAAGTTGACAGAAATGTGAAAATACTAGATGTAGAAATCAAAATCTTAGTGCAGCCTTGCAATACCAGATGGGTCTTTTCCTTTTTCAATGCATATATGATCCTTTTGTTTTGTATATAATTTTATGACCTACTTTTAATCATATCAAGAAAAAAACATGAGTGAAAATTTTAAAATGGCTAAATATAATATATGTACAAGTTCAATTATACATGAGACTGAGAATAACCTCTTCAGTATTTACAAGCTGTCAATGAACATACATGAGTACATATCTAATCATCCACCTGATATTAAAACAAAAAACATGGTATCTTGAGAGTTGAATATGGCTAGAGGTTAGTATTATAAGTCTGTGAAACTCAAGAACGATATTGCTCCCATGGTATATGGTATTAGTAGACATTGTGGTCTATGCTGATTAGATAAGAAATATCCATGGCAGCTTGATCACTGATTGGGTAGGGAGGCCTGGATATGATGCTCCACCTAGTAAAGGTCATAGAAGAGGTTTGATGATAAAGATAGAGCACTCGTGCTACTACCACTGTACTGCTCTTGTCGCAATTGGAAGTTCTGATTCAACAAATAGAGACCTGCTGTCGATATTATAGTTCTGGTCCACAAAATCCATGCTGGTAGTAGGGCAATCACCATGAGAAACTCCTGCCAACCTCAATCATGGATAAGATCACATCTCAACCTCATCAACTACCTTCCCTTACCCATTCTGTCTCTCAAATTATAGTTGAAATATAGTCATAATCTGAATGGAAACAAGACACCCATTTCAAATGAGTGGGAGAATGCTAAACCAAGCAATAAGACATTATCTAAATAGAAAGATGCAAACTCCTGTTATGAGTGGGTGGGAGAAGTTTTAAATCATGAAATAAACTTACCACCCAGTACAAGTTTGATATTGTGCAAATATCCACTGATTCGCCCAGGACTGACTAGTACTGTCTAGTAAGATCTAATTGACATGTTGATATATTGTCAGATCAATAAAAATACTAGGAAGGTACACGCTAGTTTGACCAATACTTTGAAATTTAACAAAAATCTCCTTTCCTTTTCTTTTTTCATCCAAGCCAATCAAGTCATAGACATAATAAGAATTCTATTGAGTTCAGTTTACAGATTGCATTAGGACCGGAAAACAAATAATAACGTTAATTAATTTACAACCTATCGGAATGCCTAACTCAACCAAGGTAAACCAACACAGATTTCCCCGAATCAGTTTCAAGATTTAGATGAAAGTGTCACGATCTGATCCAATGGGATATCTGATCCACAAGCTTAATGGGTCTAATCGTAGACCAAAATAAGAGTCGTATAACCTTATAGCCAATTCAAATCTCTTTCCACAACCAATGTGAGACCAAGCTTGAGCATCACGATCTCCCCCACTTAACGCTTGACATCTTGGATATCACGATCCCCCCTTATTAAGTTTGATGTCCTCGTCAAAACCCAAACATAGCCCAAAATCAAATCCTAGCATGATGCACATAAAGCTTAACTTAGTGATGACTCCATATCATGTTGTGCGTTTACTCTTATCTATAGGTAGTCTCTTTCCTATTCAGGTCCATCATCATGCTCAATACCAAATCCTCTCAGATACCCTTTGTTATGACCTAATGAGAGAACTGATTTACTAACTTAGCCCAAACCATAAGTCAAAATATTTAAGCCTAAAATAGTATTAGACTATAGGACTTTATAAACCAACTCAAATCTCCTCCCACAACTGGCATGAGACTAAATTGATGTGTTAAATCTCCAAAACTTTAGGCTTAGACATCTGAGGTGTCACAATTTGATCTACCCAACTTTTGATCAAATAAATTAATCCAACTAGAAATCCAACAACTTTGATAAATTTCATGGTGATCTAAACCTTCTAAGCAATTTTGGCAAGTCAAATTGGATTTAGCCTTAGCATTCAACATCGTATATGCATCAAAACAAGGCAAAGCCATGAAACTACACAAAATAGAACTTAGAAGGTAATGATGTATCTAGTCTAAAATAAAAAACTCGAACTGGCTTCCTCTTGGCACAATTGCAATTACAAAATCTACGAATAATTTTTTTTCTCTGACCTTAAAGAAGCAAGATCTAGTTACTCCATAGAAATAAACTCGTATAACTGTATCAAATCCAACAAAAAAAAAAGGATGAACAACCTGTGGAATGAAATGCGAAGAGACCCCACAAAGTAGAAGACTCAAGGCATTTAGAAGAAAAAATTAAATTCATTGTTCGATTAGCTACGCAGCAACCAAAAAGTAGTCATGACCGAAATTTAGAGACGGAAAACCAGGTAAAGAATGTTATCTGATGCCGAGACATGCATATCTTGAGAAGATCCGGTGTCAAGAAACAAGGAAAGGAAGAAACAGATGAGGGAAGGAGGAGGAGACCTTCCTGTCTGCTTGAGCATGTCAAGCATGTTGGTCTGGAAGACGTGATCGACGGCCTCCACGCTGACGCCCGTACCGCTCTGAGGCATCGCGAAGACGTCGACGACCCGGACGGTGTACTCGTCCACGAACTCCCCCAGCATGAGCCCCATCACCTCCATAGGCACTCCGGCCCTCCCTGTTTCCCCAATATCAAAAGGAACCCTAATCTTAGATCACCATCGCGATCATAATCAAAGAAGGGCAAGAAGGAAGAACTGGAAAACATGACATTACCGTGCTTGAGCATCTTGAGGAGGGCGAGGGAAGAGATGTAGACCTGCTCGGCGGAGTCGAGCTGAGGGGAATCGGGAGGCGGGTGGCCCATACCGCCGGCACCCGAGAAGATCCGATGCAGTCTCTCCATCCCCTGCATATCCTCCCCCTTCTCCTCTTCCCTTCCTTGGTTTCTCTCCTTTCTCTCGCTGCCGCGCGACTCAAACCCTTCGCCGTGGAAAGATCGATCGATCTCATCTTCTCGGCGACGCCGTTATAATCTTAAAAGACTCGAACCCCAAACGCAGCAAAACCGAGTTCGAATTAAGATCAACGTCAAGATTCCCATCCGCTTGCTGTTCGGGCCCTCCGATGCGTATCAAACGGACAAAAAATAATTCTATCATTCTTTATGGCGTATCGCCGTTGCCTTGAGCCGGAAGGCAGCGACGTGAGCCGGGTCGAGAAAGCCTTAGCCCTGATCCGACCCGTCAGATCAACCGGACTTGCGCTATGCTCGATCCACTTTGGAAGATCGTTGATTTGAGATCATGATATTTTGACCCGCTAACGAATCGGGTCGGGTTTGGATTAGGCACATTTCCCTCAAAATTATATGCAGCAATAGAAATCACTAAAGGGATATTAAATATGTACAGCAACGTTACAACCAGTATACTTTACAATGTTCGAGAGCATGATTATAATTATAAGGTCTCATGGCTACTTTTTCTACCCAACTCATAAGAAGCAATTTCCGTATCGATTGTCTCCACCAAGGATTGGTAGAGATTCAATTATAACAGAGGATACATGCAAATCATCTTTACAGCACTCAAGACACAGTGGACCAAATAAACAGCAACAGGTCAATCTTAGAAAAACATACTCAAAAGATGATTGTACTAAAAAGAAAGTGCATAAATTGGCAAGAGTGAACTCAATTTCCATTTTTCTTACAATCGTCTCTCACACGAAAATTTTTCAAGCCCCGGAACAAGATTTACTTGGTCTACTTGAAGCAACCCACGATGATGATAGTATACAAATATATGTCGAGTGACCTCTTTGACCTGAAAACTTGAGGTTCCCAACAATAAAAGAGCAAAATATCTGATAAAATTTCTCCACAAAGGTAAGCGAGGAAGCGATAGCTTACCAGCATTCAGAATAATGTTTTTGTTTTCTAAGAGTCTTCAGAATATTGTTGGACTTAATAGAGATGAATCAGCGAATCAAAACATGACCGAGCTTATAAGTTTATCTCGAGGAGGAAGCATCAATTCTTCATTAGTCTTAGCACATCACCCACAAGGTGCAAGGAACCTGTCACCAGAACCTGAAATGGAAAAGGTTATGAAACTTATCTTCGTGACAGGCCTGAGGAGCACAGTGGCCCATCGAAAATATCACGGTTTAAGAAAGCAGTATTCCTAAACAATTAGCTAAATGAGGTATCAGATAATTTAGCATAGAAATCGTCTGACAGATGTCATTCTTATTGAATTTCAACAATATAAAGATAAAATATCATGGCATATTGTCTTCTATTTGTGGCAAGGCTAGGCTTGATACCTGAACTTGAACTGATCTGCTTTGTTGAACACTTTCCCTGAGCCACTTTATAGCTAATGGGAGTGAAGGAAACACTAAACTGTTCTCACAGATACTTGCACAACTTGAGCCTGTAATAATCAATGGTGTTAATTCATCATTTGCTAGTGAACTATAAAAAACCATGATAAATGAATATCGCCAAAAGCATTTTCAGAAGTTTAAACATCTAAGTAACATCTGCAACTCCAAGAAGCATTTAGATAACCTAAATTCTTTATGAACTTGAAAAAAAAAAAGCAAGAACATTTTGAAGCACCTTGTTCACTATGCATAAAATTCTCCCACGCTTTCTGTAGTGTCAGCTGCCAAGAAAGATCAACTTGCTGAGGATCAGTTGGTGGTGATGCAAGAGATGTAACCTTGTTATATACTGATTGGTTTGGTACAAAAATGGCCTTATGAAACTTGACCCCTGAAAGTCGTTAAAATATGTCCATCATTAATTCACAGCAATGTATCATGAAAATAACTAGTAATATCTGGATGAATGAAACAACAATATACAGCTACTTTATTGACAAGTATCCTATGAACTCTCTTAGATGGGTGACATTACCATTTGCCCTGTTGCCTGGTCAGACAAATGTTCCCATTGTGGGGTTCCAGCCTAGGATCACAAAACACTAAAGTAGATCATAGTGATTCCTTGGTACTAATATGAATAGTATGCTTGCGTGTTATGTCTTAAATCAAATGGTTCTACTTAAGCATTTTAGACTACTCGTAGCTTTCTTATAGGGAAAATCATTTAATTCACAGATCTGATGTTAGCCAAAGTTACTACTGAAGTTAGCTAAGAAAAGCCCATTATGACCTGTACATTTGAGTAGGAAAGACAAAGAAGATGTGTCACCACCACCTCCAAGCATCAAAAGACAACAGTTAATTCTGGAAGTTGTTTAAAACTTTAAATAATTTTACAAGGTGGCAGAAGAAGTCAACAACAACGTAAGATAGGAACAACCTACAAACAAGTCAAAACAAGCCAAAGTTACTACTTATATTAGAAAGTAGAGGATTGGTGAAAATCTTCAAGATTAATTGAAATTCTGTAAGAAATAATTAACATGAGTTACATTGGAGCTGAGATGAGATTGTAAAGAAAATGAATTTTCTGATATAAGAAATGTTCCTCATCTGACTTACCATGCTGATCACAAGTATTTATTAGACGCGGAAGCAAGAGCTGAGGATCTCTCACTGACATGCAATTGAACAAAAGTATCTGTTGGTGATCCTTTCCCCCTAGTGAATTAGGGTAACCTCCCTGCAAACGGAACATATAAAAGGATATGGATATGCATAATTTAATATCCGAGTCAGGACACGCTAAGAGTAAAATAGAATTTACCTGTCTCATATGGTGATTCTCATGAGGCCGTTCCCCAAACCATGAAGGATCTTCTCTTATAGCATGGGAATACCATTTCGCACACATTTCCATGCTTTCTGGGCTATGTGCACCATCCAGGTAGAAAGTCAAGCCTCCAAGGTTGGAGTTCTGCTGTTGCCCCAGTGAATCAGGGACAATTTGTGCTCGTCCCTCCAAACGAGCCCTTGATAGGCCGCTGACAAATTGCTCAGGTAAACTCTGCTTGCCACGCAGAACATGTTGATGATCCTTTGCTAGGTATGTTGAAAAGAAAATAGAATATAAAAGCACACTTACATGTTCATCTATATTCATGCTTTTCACATTTCCAGTTGTTTTAAGCCAAAAACTAGACAAGGCAATAGCGAGGCCAGCATTTAGATATTGATGTTCACCATCTAACCCAAGATGCTGATTTTTCAGCAGTCCAGTATCTAAAGGTAAAGCTAGTTGAAGAGGAACCTGTAATAGAATAAATACATGTTTACTCACGTGTCATGCAAATAATATGAGTTTATCATTCAGGTTGTAGTGTGCCATATCTTGATCAATCAAAAGTGCATAAAACAATGACACTTACACCTAATTGAAAAGCCTTGTCTTCCAGCGCATGCATTGCTTCTTCAGGCTGGGGCACAGTATATGCAGGTACTCCTTTCTGTGTCAAGTGAAATGCAAGATATGGAACAAAAATAAATCACCATTTTTTTTCTTGTGGCATGTTACAATACATTTTCAAAGCACAATAAATGAGAAATTTAAATACCTTAAATATGCCAGCTTTCTCTCCTGCAATTTCTCTCAGTGTATTTCCTGTTCATGGTAGAGTCAGCAAAAGGAAAATTATATTCTGATTCACCAACTCTCACAAGATTTCTTACTATGTCTTGTAAGAACTTTTTTGGTAACCAGTGAGATTGTAACAATCTTTTCTAGCATGTTCTAATATGAACCATAAATAATATGATATTTCCATAATGAGCCATGTTTCAGTTCTAGGATTAACTGGCATAAATCTGATAATCTTTTACACTATATACTAGCAGATATTGCAAATTTTATACATCCTAAACAAATATATTCCCTGTTGAACAATAAGGTAGAAAGCCAGCATGAAATTTCTTTCTAAAGGAGCATAACACAGAACAATATGGTGATTATTTGCATATTTTCTTTGGATGTGGGGAGGGGACCAACCGAGAATTTCCATATGGTCATAACCCAAGGAGGATATTCCACAAACAATTGGTTTCTGCACCTGAAATATGATGGTGAAATTTAACAAAGCAACATGTGTGCTCTACATATATGCTTTATGCAAGCTACAATTATTTGAAACCAAAAACACAACTTAAAAGAAACAATTACTCACCACATTGGTTGCATCAAATTTTCCTCCCAAACCAACTTCCATTATAGCAACATCCACCTGCTTCATTTGAACGTATAATATTATGGTTATTATGTACTAGCTCAGATTCTAGCATTAGCACCAGAAATACTAAAAAATGTTGCAACATGTTAGTCTGCAAATTAATCAACTAATACTGTACGATCACAATTAGAACTGTTTAATTAATTTCCAATGGGCAATAATGCCTGTTATATCATAAAGATGCAAGAAAAATAGACTGCAGTAATATGTTACCAACATTTTGTGAAAGTTAAACACCGAGAGTTAGATTTGTGATTTACAACTCCCACATTCATGTTCATGGCTGACGTCCAAGTAGTTTTCTGAACATCTCATCCAACTCTAGTACACAAGGAATAAATATGATGCAATATTGAGTAAGAACTAGTCCTTCCCCATTATGTTTTTCAGCATCTTCTTAAAATCTTGAGAAGCCTCACTTGAATTTTCAAGGACATGAATCTCAATAAAGTTCTCGTAAGTTAGTTCCTCTCTTTTATCTTGTGCCTGTTGCTAATTTCCAGTTTGCATTTGGTAACTTACTGTCAGTTGGTAGAATAGGACCTTGTCCGAATTAAGATATTGCTTCAAACTTTTGCTTGATTCTGGCTTGAAAGCTAAACTAAGATCAATGGATTTTAAATTATAGCAAGTACAATTACCTAGTTGGCCAGTTCTAATATGAGTAATGAGCAGAACAAAAGCAAAAATATTAAACATGGTATATTTTACATACGGAGTCGAGTACAAATCTGAGACATAACCTGATTTTAACTTTTCCCATAGTATCAGAGTAGTCATGAGTTTATCAGTCAAAACAACTGGTGGCTTAAAGGATGACTTTCTTCATTCATGAGATAATGGATAATAAACATCGGCATCTCTCAGCAGATGTTCACTGGATATTTTCGGATAATCACTCAATCAATGTAGTCAGAATCTCATTAACCTTATTTGCACTACTATGTATCATTTACATTGAGAAAAGAAACCTTATGGAAAGACAGAGAAGAAAAACAAAAGAAGAAGTTGATGCATTAAATAGATCAGGTGAGGCATTTTCCAAGTATATAGATCTCTTCTCTTAAACATATAAATGTTCTGTTTCTTTGGACGAGACCCATAGGCAACAGGCATGGAACACGAGGATGTCAAGATTGGTACGACCGATGCAACGATAAGAAGATAACAAACTGACAAGGAACTGTGTCATCAACAATAAGGTAACAGCCAATTGAAAAGGAATTTGAACTGTTGACCTGCTCTGCTGAGAATATCTTGAATGCTAGGAGGGCAAGGAAGCGGAAATAGGTCGGCATCGGCACATCATCACCAGTTTTCTCCTGCAAGGAAAAGTAAACCAAGCAATGTTCTAATGACTCAAGAAAGAACCATAGTTTGAAACATACATCAAAAGGAAAAGCACGAGAAGAATAGTAACAACTAAAGAAGGTGACAGAAGGAAGGCCTTTGTTTTGATCATAGGACATTTTCATACCTACAACTACCATGTCCTGTACCAAGTTGAAAAATTTTTATGGTTGCTTTTACAAAAGAAAGAGTTGTTCAATGATTAATATCCAATGAAAGAATCTTAACAAAAACATGCAAATGTAGCTTACAGTTCGATTAATCTTTCATCAGAAGTATATGTGTATACCTGCAATCTGTACCAACACCACCAGAAATACTCCAAAAACTTCTCTTCAGAAACTTCTACCCTAGAGTTCGATCATAGGAAACAAAGAAATGTCAGTGTTCCTTGCTTAGCATCGAGAAGAAACTGCGTACGAACCTAGCTTTGCTTTGATATACTTGAAAGAGTAAGCAGTACATTAGTTATTACCGTTGATAGACTATGAGGGGAAGATAGATCATTAACTTGATTGGGTTTAGAACAAGTGTGGGCCACGGCATGAATCCTGGAGAGAAAGCAAAGAACCTTACCCATCGAGACGGAACCGCTCGCGGACATCGATCAGGTGAGGGGATGTGAACAGTCCAGTCCGGAACCCACAACACCGGAGAATTGATTCGGTAAACGTGCACGTCGAACCCTGCATCGTTAATTCATCATCAGCCAGCACCGATCGTATCTCATGCGAAAAGCAAAAGCGAGAGAAGCACAAATCAAGGTTTCCACCTTTCCTTTGGTGCCGGCAACATGAATTACTTTAAGTTCAGGAATCGCGTCTTCCAACTCCAAGATCTACACGGATGCAAACCAAGCACATCGAATCAGCTAAACGGACGAAAGAGGAAGAGAACATCGAGGGCATGGAACCTTTAGGTAGTCGAACATCAGATCGAAGTGGTCGCCCTTGTTGGACCCATCAGCTCGAGTGCGGCGCGTGATGAGGGAGGACAAGCAATCCAACGCCTCCTCGTACTCTGCGGCAGAAACGGGATTAAGAAAGAAGAATCTACGAAGAAGACGAGTCCGCTGTCCACGAGCACGACGAGCTGTAAAAGAGTTGGGGCAATACCTCGGGCCATGGCTCGATTCGATCGGAGGCGGAAGCGATGGGTTATTGGGAGCGGGAGGCAGGGAACGGTGCAGGCGCGGAGGGAAGGGCGGAGGGCTACCGAATCAGTGTTGGTGATGCGCCGCCGCACCCACGAAGCCAACAACACGCGAGGAGCAAAAGGATGGCGTGGGCAAAAGGACCGAGATCGGGCAGCCGGGCTCGCATGCAGCATAGCGTTACGCAGTCACGACCACACAACGCCACGATTTGTGTTACGTGTTTATAACGCTGCTACTTTCCTGGAGTTCGATTCGGATACGGAAATCGATTGAATCAGAGTCCGCGCATGAACCTATAATTAGAGTATTATAAAATTAATTATAAATATCCTATAGGAATACTAATTAGGTTCAAATTAAGACTCCTTATCCATGCAAATATAACACGTTAATTGCCACGAAGCCAACAGAGGTTCTTCACCTCTTTCCGCCACCAATATCTTTGACACATGAAATAAAGACAACAAAAATTACAGCTCAATCACTAACTTAATTACAGCTTAAGAAGCAAACTTAAGGCTTAGGATTTCCAATAGTTTACTTGTCAGAATTTTGTCCCCGTAATGCCGTCAATTTACAACATCTTACAAGAGTTCCAATCACAAGTGGTAGAGAAGTCAGCCCCAGTGAGACGCATGATATCAATTCCAACACCCAAGACCACATTCTAATTGAAATCAGAGTAACCTTGACAGAACTGTAGGGAGAGAAGCGGCAGATCTAACGTCTGAAACATTGCTTTTGTTCTGGAAAACCCAACCCGAGCTCCTTCCATAGTTGCTCATCAGGAAGCAGAGTTTGAGGAATTGCACCAAAGGCACAGCGTGCAGCCTCGATTCCAGAAACGGTATTGTGCAAATATGCAGATGCTTCCTCCAATCTCTTCATCCATTCATCGGTAGACATTAACATGAAAGGCTTAGCAGAGGGAAGGGCTTTCTCCTGGAACACCTCATTTAGCTCTGCAGCCTCGACAAATCTTTCAGTGGCTGCCTCCCAAGATAATGCATGCCTAAGATCATCCGTGAGGGGCACAGGCTCTTCGGCTAGAGCTTCAAGAGTCAATTTCACAAACTCGTGGCTGGTATTGTACATGTGGCAATTTGGAAACTGCTTGAAGAATTCATTTGAAGGGTGGTTGGCACAGATAACAATCTTTCCCATCGCCAAAGCTTCTGCTGTAGTTGTGCAAACGACATCCGTAGTGCTCGGGTTAACAAACACCTTGTACCTGAAGGAACAGGAACACAAGAAAGGACAAAAAACAAATAAAAAAGTGAGTTATTTTTAATTTGCTTGTCTCTCAACTTGTCAAAGAAAATATGATACCGGGAAGGATAGCAACTGTATCTAGTTAGCCTTCTCCAAAAGTGAAGAACACAAACTTTACAGTTTAATATACTATCATTTTAACAGAAAAAAAATAAGTTGAACAGAAGAAGCAACTTGTAATGCAAATAAGGTATGGAGGGCTTACTCATGAAATAAAGGATCAACATGATCACGGCCAGAGTATATTCTTACATCCAGAGTCAGTTTACTGAAAGAATCTTGAATCTCATCAAAGTCTTCACCATTTCCATGCAAGTCTACTTGTAAATCAGAAAATTCATTTTGGTGCTCCGAGAGTAGTTGGAGGAGTTCTGTATAGCCTTTACTCCAGATCATCTTTCCAATAAAGTAAACACCTTTAGAAAAGGCTGTCTGAGCTCCTTGTCTTAGCTGATGCCTTGTTATCCCAACCTCAAGGAATTTGGGGTTGACACCATGGACATTACAGATGATGGATCTTGGGAGATCCTGTGTGGCAGCGGATAATCTCACAACCTGCAATATGATAAGCCCCTTGTATCCTTCTCAAAAAATTTAGAAGTATAATCATAAATAATAGCCCCTTGTATTCTTATCTTGACCCAAAAGGATACAGTAATCCGAAGTATGATAATTTCTCACACTAGGAAAAAAAAAACAAAAATGGACAAACAGCAACAGGCTTTCCTAGATTCTGCTATTCTGGAAATAAAATAACATGGGACAAAAATTGAAATTTGAAGTTTGACATTTTTCATACTAGGCTATGTTCAGCTCAAGAATGAACCAACTATTCGCTGATAAGTTAGATACAAAATGCTGAAAATGACAACAATTTGCATGTTTTAAACTTCTTTTATTTACTGAAGTAAAACAGCTAAAAAGGCTTGCTTAGGGACCAGAAGGCAAAATATTAACTGATGTTGTCCAAAATAGTTCTGCAAGAGCTACTCACCTAAAACAAAAATGTTCTGAAAACAACCTTAGATACTCGTAATCTTCTACACGTCCCTAGCTGAGTTTTTCCTGAGGATCACTCAATCATATTCCTCCAACTGTAACATTTCATAAGCTTCAGTTGAAATTGATAATTCAAATTACATCTGTCAGAATCTCATCATGTATCTAACATGTAATATCTTCCTTTCAAGTGAATTTTATGTGCTCACTTCCTCTCATTAAATTGATATATCCACAAACCATACCAACATGAAGAACAGTTCCAGACAATTGCAACAAGGGAGAAAAATCAGAAGATTGAGTAAGCAAGTTTCCAGCTTGCAAAACTCTCTTTGTATGACACTGAGAGCCTACATCAATAAAGTTTCTTGCTTACTTGTATGCAAGAAATAATCAATATGTTCAGATAAAAGCATATTGAAAATGGAAGGTCTGACGTCACATTTGATGAGTTTTTCATCTAAATTAAGAAAGAATATGCTTAACCAAAATTTATTGTTAATTATCTTCTCAGCCTCTGGGTCTATTGGTTTACATCACAGTATTTTTACCGCACAAACTTCAGTTTTCAGCATGTCAGAGGAAGATTTTCATGCAACATTGAAAACTTTCATGGATATGCGTGATTCTTGCAACACACTCACCTTATGGCAGTAGATCTGAATAACCCAACTGTTAACATATTTCAAGAGAAAGGCTTGTATCTGCCCATTTTTCTCCCTCTTCACATATTCCAAATAATTAGTATGAACAACACCTATCACTCTCTGGAACTTAGTTTTCCACCTGCGACCATGATGGTACCAAGTAAGATGTTCTGGCTCCTCAAGTATAGCAATTTCTGCCACTTCATCAGGAATCATCTCAGTGATGTCCCCAACAGGTAGAATGCTCCTTTTGTCTTTGGAGAACTGCAATTTTAACCAAAAGTCATATGGAAGTTCTTCAAATGACAAAAAAAGTGATCAATTCACATCTGTACAGTGTGACTAAAACCTAGCTCAAGCCACACTTATTAGAATTCAACAGCTTACATCAGAAACCAGAAGTTTACCAAAATTAAGGCCAGCACAATATATTGGGCTTTTTATATCATACCGCTGGATGACAAATAATACAGCTTACCAGTAATATACTTAAGAATGTAAAAACTTATGATTGCTTCAATGTGTCTTACCTTTCCAGGATAAAAGGCGATCCTAAATTCTGATAAAATATCAGCCTTCTCCTTTAGCCACCAATAAACATAGGCTTCATGCTCCTCCAACGAGCAAAACGTTATTTTATTTGGATATACTAATGTTTGATCCTTCAAAGATAGCCAAGGAATTACCAGCGTCACCTCTCGTTCATGATTCTTTGCCAGGTAAGCAGCACGAAATAAAGGGTTGACAGCAGTCCCGGTCATCCATGGGAGGCTTGCAGTTGTAAAAATCGCAATGTGCTGCTTCCGAGCCATCAAGTAACTAGATATCACATACTGAACGCCATGTCAATGATCCGGACACTAGTGTCAGAATAGTCAAACAAGAAATAGTAAACAACTTCTCAAGTAACAATGATCAAGCTGCATTCGGCAAGAGAAAGAAGAACTGTTAAGAAAGGAGAACCCTCTTGTGTAAAAGGAAGATACTTAAGCAGAGACCATTAGTTAATCGACTAGTTGAGGCAGTTCATTGTATCTTATTATGGTACTCCAATAAAGCACCTCCCGGAAAGACAGAACATAATTAAGCGCCTAGGTTTATCATCATCATAAGGGTGGCACAACAATTTGGTACTTCCAGGGAATACACAAAAAATGTGCCGAATGAAGGACAAGAAAGATAAAGAATGGAACCGATCTTGGAACGGTAAACCTCCTAGAGCAAAAACAAAAGGATATGCCTGTGTATGTAGAACATACCCAAAACTGATGGAGAATATATATATGTCTTCTTCCTTTCTGCTCAGCACATTAAAAATCTTCCCTAGCTGTCTGTGAAACTAAATTTCATCTTCCAACGCCAAACTAGTGTGCTGCTATAGGTACAGAATCGCCATCCATTCTCTCATATTCCGACATGACTGATACCAAAATAACCCATACAATTCGACGAAACATCAACAATGACGAGAAGATCATTACAAGATCTATCAAAATGCAAATTGAACGGATGGAATGGCTCGATCACTGGTACTCGGTACACTAAGGAACGAATTAGGGCTCCAACAGTTCAAGATCGTTTCTAAAATCTGGTACAAAATCGACCTTGGAGGACATCGAGAGGATCGTAAAGAGACAAGACATTGATTAAGGAGGAAAATATGTTACCTCTCTTGCAACTGCTTCCGCTGGAGAGAGAGAGAGAGAGAGAGAGAGCGATGACAGCCGAACGAGGAAAGGAGAACAGAGGCGGAAGGAGGTGGAAAACGGAAGGGAGGAGGAGACCAGAAACGAGTAAGAGCAATGGTTTTCCTTACCCCGTGTCACGAACCCCTCCTCGCATGAACGGGCATCGAAACGAAGGCATCCAATAAGGAGTCGGGTACACGCCATTGGGTAGAAACCAACTAGAGTTGGCCTTTCTCCCCTGCAACAAGGACGATGGCCCACCGTAACTAACAAAATCAATCTGTCGGTTTGGCTCCGCTAGAAAGGTTGGTGGCACGAGGTAAAATTGTAGGTGTCGATTGGACGTACGTGTAAATGTGGATCATTACGACGCGGCGGAGAAGCTTTGGGACGGGTTTATATTCGGGACACGTGGCTGTCGAAAAAAGGACAACCGTAAGTAAATGGGCGTGTTTGGGGGTAATTACAAATTACCCTCTAAGTATTTCGATTTTTATATTTAAAAAATATTTAATTTTAATTTTCTTTACATTGTTAACTTCTTCGAGGGAAAAAAATGATACGTGTTGTTACGTGCAAAAAAACATGAATGAAATGGATAAAAATATAATTTTATTTTTTAAAAAATTATTAATTTTATATAAGATTCTCACCGTGATCGATTTTCTCCTCGCCCGCCGAACCATGCATTGCAGTCTACTGGGGCCAAAAAGGCTACGAGGGAGGCTTCCGAGAAGCCTGTGCCACCGGCAACCACAAGTACGTCCTCATAGCCTTCTTCAAGCAGTTCGGCGGCAGCCAAGATCCGCAGCTGAACCTCACCGGCCAGTGTGATCCCAACACCAATGACTGCACTTTCCTAAGCAACGACATCATCTCGTGCGAGAGGGATTACAACGTCAAGGTGATGCTCTCCCTGGGCGGCGCCATCGGCAACTACCGCCTGGTGTCCAAGGAGGAAGCCAGGGAGGTCGCCCACTACATCTGGAACAATTTCTTGAGCGGCTCTTCCTCCAACCGGCCCCTTGGGAACGCCGTGTTGGATGACATAGACTTCGACGTCGAGGGAGGGAGCAGAGACCACTGGGACGGCCTTGCTCACTAATTGAAGGCCTACAGCACGAGGGAGCGGAAAGTTCACCTGAGCGCGACTCCACAGTGCCCCATGCCCGACTATTTCTTTCAACCTGCGATCGACACCGGCCTCTTCGACTACCTGTGGGTGCAATTCTACAACAACTACTGCCTGTACTCCTCCGGCAACGTTGCCACCTTTGAACAGATATGGAACTGATGGACTTTCATGAACGTAAGCAAGGTGTTCCTCGGAGTCCCTGCTTCTCCTCAGGCGGCTGGAGGTGGCTTCGTTAGACCCGCCGAGCTCGTTACTCAAGTTCTTCCCATCGTGAAGAGGTCAGAAAAGTATGGAGGAATTATGCTGTGGAATAGATACCACGACGTTCTCTACGGCTACAGTTCCGAGGTTAAGAACTATATGTGCTCGGATCGTCTGTCCTCCATCTTGTCTATGCTAGTGAGGCTTTTCATGGTGGTATGAACTGCGTATGTGAAAATTGTTCCACATGGTGGTCTGAACTGCCTTTCATGGAGGAAGAGCCACCCAAGAAATTGTTCCAGATGTAGTGGGCGACCTCCCTAGCTTCCTCCTTGGACACCAGGCGGTAGTTGCCGATGGCGCCGCCCAGGGAGTGCATCACCTTGACATTGTAATCCCTCTGGCACGAGAAGATGTCGTTGCTTAGGAAAGTGCTGCCGTTGGTGTTGGGATCACAATGGCCGGCGAGGTTCAACTGCGGATCTTGGTTGCCGCTGAACCGGTTGAAGAAGGCTATGAGGACGTACTTTGTAGTTGCTGGTGGCACAGGCTTCTCGTAAGCCTCCCTCGTAGCCGTTTTGGCCCCATTAGAGGGCAGTTAACTATTTCGCTTTCGTATAGGGATTTAATTACCCTTCGTGTATGGGTCAGATTCGAGTTAGGCTCAAATCAGGCCTTAATAAGGCCATTAAGTGTCTTAAACCAATGTTAGGTTCCGAATACTGGGGTAGAGGAAGGTAGCCTGTGGGAGCAAGCGGTGGGGGTTGTGGACGGCTAGGATGAGTTCTCCATCTTATGAATGGTCCAGATGATGTGTTTCTGTAATATATCAGATGATGGGATGAGCGATCTTAGCCGAGCAAAGCCCTTGACCGAACTCCTGCTGCTGGTCGCCGCCCCTTTTCGATCTTATCGACGCATCCTTGGATTTACAGGTAAACCTTTCTCTTTCTCCAACGCCTCGGGCTCCAGTTAGTGGTAGATCGATCTTGCCCGATTGTTCGATCGATCGTTTTTATTTCCCTCCTGTGGCAGCCTGGTTATTTTTCCTATCATGCCGATGTGATCGAGAATATCTTGCTTTCATTGCTTGGGTTATATGTGTATTTATCTGTTGATCGTTTGATATGGGAGAATCCTTTTTCTTTTTCCAAGGTTTCACTGTGGAAAATAATGATGAAAATAATGAAAAAAAAAAGATGCACGAAATTAGGTTTTATATTTCCTCCTCTGTATGATTATTTTGATGTAGGTATTCTGGAGGATACCTAACCCTTGTTGGGTGAGAAAATCATCTTGGTTATCTCCATCCAAATGCCTTTCAACATAGATCCGGAGGTTTCCAATGCTTCGTTTTGAAAATTTAGGCATCTTTTGGGAAGATGAAGATAATGGAGAGTGCTGAAACTTGCAAGACGTAATTGGCATATGCTTCACACTGATTGCAACCTAACCTCATGCAAAAGCTGACCGATTGTCAAAATTTGATTGGGAATAATCTTCTACCAGAAGAGCCAAATAGCCGAATGATTCGTTTTTTTTTTCCCGTCTAAGATTAAAGGAATAGGTAGTTAATAGGAGATATATGAGTAATTATTCCTAAACGTATGTAGGGTGCTTTGTCATGATTCATCTTCGAATTCGGTTCCATCACCATGATGGATTCAATATGCTGTCATATGTAGACATTGATGAGCATCATTTCTTATATGTGCATTATTTTTGGGCACTAGGGTTATGACATCTCTTCTGCTACAGTGACTAAGCTAGCCTTCACTTTAGTTTTCTATTTTAAGCATAAATGACAATGTAGTCCCTGGATAATGCAATTTTCATTTGGTTTTTAAATGCTAAATGTTGCCAATTGAATTCTAGAACTACAATGATTGCTTCAATCAAATTATACCCTCGGATTTGTATATAAGAAAACAAAATAATGGTCTGTAATATCCAATCGTCTTTGTCTAACTGCAAGGGAATTTTGCCGATTCCTCTACTCTTATTGCTCATCTCTTCCACCCCACCATTTCCTTGGATTATGATTTATGTACTTAAGAATTAAATTACACTTTAGGAGATTACTTCTGATAAATATCCACTTTAATGAGACATGAATCTAACTTTCATACATGAAGAAGCTGTTGGTAAGGATGCACATACAGAACTCATTCCAATAGTTTGAAGAATTTAAAAACAAGTCAACTTGGAGGCTTGGATATAGGTCAACAATATGTTTTTATTGAGCATCATGTGATAAATTTTATTGTGTATTTATTCCAGTTACTTAGCAACCGATATATGTTCAACACTTATGCACTGTTTGTCGAACTGACTTTTCATCAACATTAATTTTGTGAAGAATTGCCAGTTACAATAGTGAAGCAGAATCTTACTTATCTTCATCCATTTATAATAACGAATGCCTATCTACTTGTCATAGGATTTACACAATCTACGTGATCAGATTATACCAAACAATTAAAATATAGTTTTTGATTCAATTATATTTTTCTTCTGGTTTTTCAGGATGACAGAACCACCTTTTGTGTCCCGGGAGAGGCTTCTGAAGCATCAGCAGTATTTTCAGAGTATTCATAAGCATACATACTTGAAAGGACGTTTCGATAAAATAACATCTGTTGCTATCCCCCTTGCACTGGCAGTCTCTAGCTTGGCACTCATCGTCCGTGGCTCTCTTTTTTAACTTGTATAATATTTTCTTTCTTGTTGTTTATTGTCATTGCAACTAACTATGTTGTATTTAATGAACAGGGACGTGGGATCTACAACATGTCTCATGGGATCGGTAAGAAGGCCTGACCGGTCTGGTTCTTTATGATGTATGCAAAGCATGGTGTTGATTGTCGCATCGGTGAATTTGTAGTCACGTAAAACTAATTGTTTGTTTCAGAAGTGCTCTTCTGTTGTTTCTATGTTTCTGCAAAACCTGGACTCCCATAAGTTTACTGCTTGAATAATGGTCAGACTCTAGTGACTATGTTTTACTTCTTGTCCAGATCATAAATATCAGAAGTTTGAAAACTTCTGTTGGTAAACTTTCCCGTATTTGATACTGGTAGAAATTATCTGTGATGATCTTAAATAATTTCATTGTTCGAGTACCGATTTCTCTCTCTCTCTCTCTGGTAGAACAATATGTTGCTCATTGTTGAGTTGTCGCGATTCATGTATACACCATGCATTAAGATATCACCACTATATACCATCATAGAAACTCTCGGTTCTGGTTTCCTGTCTTCATTTTTCTGGATTCTGGCAACAAAACCTGTAGTGTTCCATTGTGTGCATTAAAACCAGTAATAGTACATGGTGGTCACAAAAACCTGTAATATGCATGTGCATGTGGTGGTCAGAAAATTAGTGATGGGTATAAAAACCATTGATTTTTTTTCAAAATTAAGAAAAAAATTTATTACATTAAATGATGTATAAAATAAGTACACATGGATTCAGATTCATTGATTATTAATTATGCAACAGTGCACAAACCTCTAGATTATTTTAATTGTCATGATTTGTGTCAGCAGAAACAGCTAAAACGCAGTACAGATTTTCGAGTTGTGCTCTCATTTGAGTGCAGCATAATTGATTCCCCGGCCCATCTCGACCTGCACATGTGCGGTGGCATTTCTCTTGCTCTGAATCCAACTCTTTTAGATCAGAGTACTGCATAGGCGTAATTAAATGGCAGGCGAGATGAAGGTTTCTGACAAGAAAAAACAGCTTGACATAAGAAATTATATACATTGGGAAAACCGCTACCGACCACCAAGTCAGAAGTGGTAGGTATGGCACGTTCAACACAATGCAGTCCGTTTGTAGCGGACCATATTTATGAGCTTTAGGATCAGAACAATACTTCAAGAAAAGGTAAGAGAGTTATTTCGACGATGTGGAAAGAAAGCCGATCTGACCGGAGAGCAGTATGTGATTGCAATTGTTGTCCCATTAGAGAGAAAAAAAAGATGACGTCGGAAAAGGTACGCCAGATTGTTCATATATCCTCTACTTGTACCAGTTGGATTCATTTTATTATTGAGACAAAACCTCTTCACACTACGATCAAAAATGGGTAAATAATGCACGTGATGGCGGATCCAAAATCTAATTTTCGCCATTTGAGTCTCTGCCAAAAGATTTCCGCCGACATGAGGTATCATTTAACAACTTGCTTTCAATAAAAACAGAAAAATCTGCTATATATATATATATATATATATATATATATATATATATATATATATAAAGAGGCGTGCACTACACTCGAGGATTGTGGTGTATGTACCTACCACCCTCTATTTACTACTGCCCACTGCTGCAGCCGCTACAATGCTACTCGCACTCTTCTTGCCCAGGAAATCTCCGCTACCGCATTCCATGGCGCCTCTGGTCGAGTCCGTTTGGCAGGTAAACTTCTCTTCCATCTCTCTCCGTTCATACTCCACTCTATACCAACGTCGACTCGGTAATCCATTTCTTGGATGACTCATTTCTGATGATCCCCTCAAGAAATCATTTCTTGCCCTGTTCTTGGATTTGCCGGCTGTGGCCGTCCCCATTTTGACTACCAAGTGCGATCTTGGAGAAAGCGAAGAAGGACTTTCCTGTGTTTTTACCCCTCCAATAGTGTCATTTGCCATCAGATTGCCGTTTAACTTAGATTTACTTCCCAAGTATCGGATCTTCAACAAAGTTTCAGAGGGACCGAGTTACTCATTTTCTTTCTCTTTCTGAAGAACCGAACTAGTCATTAAAGCTCGGATTTTGCAGAACGACTCTAGTTGTTTTAATTTTATTATATGATATCCAGTGCCTAATGTGGCCTTCCTATGTTTCTGCTGCTGTATTTGCTTTGATATATATTATGCAACATAATTATTCTGGAAGATTTACTTTGTTCACTTTTTTTTGTGTGCTTAGCTTAGCTTATATGCACATTTCATTAACTTTTTGTAAACCATTAATGAGCTTGTCATTGGTGCTCATAAGAGGTTAAATGAGAATTGTTGTGAAAGTTCGACCTGCATTAACCACAAGTAATTAGATCGAGAATTAGAGGTACCTGATCAATAATGCAATCTAAGGAGTAACTTTATGAACCAAAATAGAAATTAATCTGATATAAAAGAATGTCAAATTACATACTCATACTAATGTCTGTAAGTGAAAAGAAAAAGGATAGCAGGCTTGAATAAATCAAGTTTCTTAAAATAGATTGATGCTACCAACCTGACGTCTAAATACAAAGCATGCTTAGGACAAGAATATTGGACTCCTTCCATATTTTCTTTGAGATGCTTGCAAAACATTAATATCGACATATTATGTTCTACAAATATTTTTTTTGTTGGACTAATCGAAACCACTGGTACAGGCTTTTACTTTCAAGCATGGATTCCCGAATTTTTTTGAAGTTTTTCTTCACATTTAACTAAGGTAATTTACTAATGTTGCTCATTGTGCTCTGCAGTACCTAATCACACATTTCAGTGAATTTCAATTGGCTACCATTGGCACTTTCTTGATACATGAGAGTGTGTTTTTCTTGTCTGGACTTCCATCTATATACTTTGAGAGGTCAGGGCTTTTCAGTGAATACAAGATTCAGGTTTGCCTGCTTGCTTTGCCATAGTTTTCTGCACTGCTCATGGCTTCTTTTGCTTTGTCTCATAGTTGTACTCGTATTTCTTCTTAGGCCAATCAACATGCTAGCAATCTTTAACTAGAGATTTTCTTTAACATGTGAGTTCAGCTAGAGATTTTCATCAACATAGTAACATGGTAACAATCTTTAACATGAGTTCAGCTAGAGATTTTCATATGGCCATCAACATAGTAACAATCTTTAACTGTTTGCTCGATCCATTACGTTAAATATTTCTTTAGCAGTTGCTTGTTGTATCGATGTTCATTGCTTGATATATCGTAATGATCAATATATGTTACATTGCAGAAAAAGAGTAACACTGCAGAAGCTCAAGAGAAATGCATTGTTCGGCTAATCCTGTATCATGTATGTGTGAACCTACCAGTGATGCTCGTCTCCTATCCCATCTTCAGGTGGATGGGCTTGAGAAGCAGTCAGCCATTGCCACACTGGTATTTAGAGGTTCCTTCGAATGTTATTTGGATGGTTCATTGACTCTATTGATTGACTTCTGTTTCTGTAGGTCTGTTGTCCTATCTCAAATAATCTTCTACTTCATCTTGGAAGATTTTGTGTTCTATTGGGGCCACAGGTTACTGCACACGAAATGGCTCTACAAGCATGTCCATAGTGTTCACCATGAGTAAGTGCCAAAGATTGCATGACTGTAAACTATTGTTAGTTCCATTATCTTCTAACACACTGAGTTCATGAAGATATGCTACGCCTTTCGGATTGACTTCTGAGTATGCCCATCCTGCCGAGATATTATTCCTAGGCTTTGCTACGGTGGTCGGTCCAGCTCTCACTGGCCCTCACCTGATCACCTTATGGTTGTGGGTGATACTGAGGGTCTTGGAGACGGTTGATGCTCATAGTGGATATGATTTCCCATGGAGCCCCTCAAATTTTTTGCCTCTCTATGGAGGGTGCGTTGTGACAGTATACTTAGTTGTGTGTTCTTTTGTTGATGCATTTCGGTTTAGTTGGTGTCTATTTATTGAAATCTGGTTGTTTCCTGCAGTGCTCATTTCCATGACTACCACCATCGCGTGCTTTATACGAAGTCAGGGAACTACTCATCAACCTTCGTCTACATGGACTGGTGTGTATACTTGTTCTTCTTTATCTTTTCTTTGTTAATTTTCTGAGTAGTGATTCATAAATTAACTAGTTAGTGAATCGATTTGAGTTATCATGAATATGTCACCGCAAATAACTCACAAGCCACGATGGTTGTATGTCCCATAGTCAAATTCCCTTACAAGATCAATCTGCCTTAAAAGAATGTAATCTGCATGCGTGCATTTTTTTTTTTTGTCTCAAATTTCATCTTTTACATACTACATTCGGTATTATTATTTACTGGTTGGTTCAACTTCATGTTATCTTCTAACAAGATGATGATGGATATGTTTTATTGAAACCGATCTAATTCTTATCTTTGCAAGCCCGACGTGCATATTCCACACAACTCAGAAGTCAAAATAAAATTGGAAAATTTTGAAACGAGCACATACATATTTTGATGCTCTCATTGTAAAATCCATTGTTGATCATGATGTGTCAGGTTGTTCGGCACAGATAAAGGTTATCGGAAGCTAAAGGCTCTGGAGGAAGAGGAAGGAAGCAGCAAGAAGCTGTAAAGAGGGTATATCCACCACCCACCAGCTTAATTACCTGGTAGCATCCATCACTTGGAGTTCTTGTTTCATGGCGTAAGAGTGTTGTTACTCCCGTTTGGGCACTGTTGGTAGCCTAGCTAGGATATCTTTACTCTGTGCTTGCTTGGCGACATATCAAGGAAACTATTGGGAACTGCATTTGTTATTGCCATGATCGAACTAATTTGAGTACCCAAATGGTCAGCAAATAGCTTTATTTTACCGAGAAAGATTATTTAGACTGTACCGAGAATGACTCTTAGATGGCTATCTTATTCGGAGAAGGAATCTATTACCTATTACAACCACACCAAGCACAACTATAATTGTCTCGATACATTGGACGTCACGCTAAGTAGCTATATTGATGGTATTACGGAGACTTCAATTGTTGCCGTTCACGGTCCGACCTCCATCCACGATGATGACTTGGCCATCGACGTAGTCGGAAGCGGGGAGGCAGAGGAAAGCCACCACGGCCGCCACCTCTTCTGGCTCACCCAGCCGTCCCAGAGGAACGCGACGAGCCTCCCTCGCTACGAACTCTTCGTCTTCGGATAGCTGTTGAGATAGTAAACACTGGTGCGTCACACAGCCATGCAGTACAAGGAGGAGGAAGAAGAAGAAGAAGAAGACGCAGATGTCGCAGAGTGAGTTCACGAGGTTTTGATGATTCCTATTCAGGAGGGAGAACAGATAGAACCATTACGGTCTGAATGAGTGGAGTTCTGATGTACGCGGGAGCGACGCAGTTAGCTCGAATGTTGTCCTTTGCCCACTCGCAAGCAAGGCTCCTTGTCAGCTGGTTCAGTGCTCCTGAAGAAAGAAGAGAAGAAGACGAAGAAGTACTATTAGATTCGTGATGCAAGACGGTTGTGTCTTTGACATGTACCTTTAGTTGCTGAATAGACGGATGCAGAATCGATGGCGACGAAGCCAGCGACGGAGGAGATGTTGACGATGCAGCCTCTTCCTGACGCCTTGAGAAGAGGATGGGCAAGCTGGCTCAGATGGAAGGTAGAGTCCAAGTTGGTGCTAATGATACGTCTGTAGTCCTCTGCGGTCTGCTCCACCACCGGTTTCCAAATCACCGTCCCGGCATTGTTTACCTACACCACGAGCATCAGCGAGGACGAGGAGGAAGAAGCGTAGATGCGTTATCATCTTCTTCGGATGGATTAAATGCTAACGCTTAAGACAGCCGACAATCTCACCAAGATATGGAGCTTTCCATGGAAGACGGAGTTCACAGTCTGCATCAGTTTCTCCCTCTCGACGTCAGATGAGACGTCGCAGACGGAGCCGGTGATCTTGAGGTTCAAAGCTCTCCATTGTTGCAAGCACTCGTTGAGCTCTGCTTCGTTTCGAGAGCAGGTATGGACGGCCGCACCAAATCTAGCTAGTTCTTCTACTATGGCACGTCTGATCACCATAAAAGAACGTAAGAGAAAACGTCATAATAAGATGGGCATAAGCTCCTTAATTTCGGCAGGCAATTAGACCCCAGATTTCAGTATGAACTTGTTTGTGCTGTGAAGTAGATTAGCAAATGTATGAAGAAAGATGACGATACCCGATTCCTTTAGTGCCTCCGGTGACCAAAGCTGTAGTTCCTACAAGTGTCCATCTCCCCAACGCTTGGTTATCGCCGCACTTCTGGTCTCCACCCTCCATTTTTTTCCTCCTCCTCCTTCTTCTTCTTCTTCTTCTTCTTCTTTGTTTCTTCCTACTTCAATCCATTTATACGTGGATACTGTATGCAGATTGGTTCAATAGAAGTCGTGTCCACACACATTTTCCAAATCGTATTATAATTTCTGTAGATAAACATGACTCACTCGGAAACTTCGTTGGCACGAGATAGACAAACGATTGTGCCAATAGTACTCAGCCTTCAATTCTCTATCATCTCCCACGTGATTTTTTTTTTGTATCTTCCCTTTGCCTCGTTGCTCCATAAAATATTCACCCCGAAGTGTTCTGATATCTAAATAAAAAAATATTCTTCAAATATTTTGATTTCACAACGTAAAAAAATTATCTTAAAGTAACCAACTTCTATAGTTAACTACATTTAACATTTACATCTTTATATTTATGATATTTATGACAAAAAAAATTTAATCTCGTTTCTCTTCACGTCTGTTGTCGTCGTCGAAATATTGTAAGATTTACCACTGTCTCATTTCGATTTATCAATATAAATTTTTAAAATAAAAAATAATATACTAAAAGTAATTAATTATAGAAATATTTTATAATTAGCTCTTATAGTCATATTTATGACTAGAATGAATAGTCTTGTAAATCTATCCACTCTTCCTCTCTGTTATTTAATTGGTTTCGAAAGTATGATTGACTTATCATCATAGGAATCACACGGAACACCCTTCACACAATCTGATACCACATTGAGTAATTCTAAAATGCCTCGGATGGGACCAAAGGTTCCCTGTGCAAGTTGAATCTCAAAACCCAGCTCTAATTTCTGGCCATTGGAATTCCCATTCACCATGGATGGGTACGTTCACCATTGTCTGCTTGTGCACGCATCAATGCGTAGGAGCTTCTTAATTAACGTACACACTGTTGCGAATTCAGACCACATATTCATTAGAAATACATCGCAGCACGTACAGTATATCATATAGCTCGCCAAAGCGATCGACATCGACCGGCCGGAAGCTTATGCGTTGCCGTTCACGGTTCGACCTCCATCGACAACCACGACTTGGCCATTGACGTAGAGGAAGACAGAGGAAAGAGACCACCGGTGCCAAAGTCGTCGGCCTCACCCAGACGTCCAAGAGGGTTACGATTAGTTTCCTTCGCTACAAACTCCTCGTTTTCGCATAACTGTGACACACATATATGCTAATTAGTAGACACTGTGATACGTAGGGAAACTAAACGTCGCTAAGTTGACGTCCATTACCGGCTCAATGAGTGGCGTTACGATGTGACCGGGCGCAACGCAGTTTGCTCGGATGTGATCCTTCGCCCACTCACAAACGAGTGTCGGTAAAAATTATTATAACCGAATAATTTATTTACTATTTATATATCAAAATATTAATTTATTATTAAAAGTAAATATTAACCAGATCAGAAAACAATGAATCAATTATAAAATAAGATATCAAATTTTTCACCTGAAAAACTCAATACTAGAAAAATCACAAGACCGTAGTCCAAACTTCTACTATTACCAATAATAATAACAAGTTTACAATAAGTCTTCTCCAAAATTATCAGAGAATCACAATAACTTCAAAATTATATATCTTGACTCAACAATAACATGTCATCATCACCGTAGATGAATTTCATGAAAGAAAAATTTTAGATCTCATCAAATAGGTATAATAGAAAAGTACCTTAGAGAGGATAAACTATAGATCAGTACCATTAAAATTGTAGAGCTTATTGTAAAGATTCTTCGCGTAAAATTTGAACCAAAACCGACGAAGTTTAACCACTTGATCATCTAGCAAAAGCCTCAAAATCTTAACTTTCTCTCTCCGCATACTACTTTCTTTTTTTTTCCCTTTTTATTTTTTTTAAATATATTAGATTTGGGCTAAATGCCTAAATCAATCGGTCCAAGCCCACTTATGAGTTGAACCCAACAAGTCCTCCTCTTCAACTCATATGATGGGGTGTACTAAGCCCACTCTATACCTACAAGCTTCAAGCTTCTCCTTGGGTAAAAATTTTATCAATATGTTTGATTTATTCTTATTGGTATGCACATTTTCCAAGTGCAATTCTTTAATCCTAAGCACATCATGAATCTAGTGATATATTACATCAATATGCTTGGATCTAGAATAATATGGTGAATTCTTGGAGAGGTGAATGACACTTTGATTATCATAGTAAACAATATATCATTCTTGTTTCAAGGCTAATTCCTGTGAAAACTTTTTCATCCATAAAGCTTCCTTGCACGCTTCAATAATTGTTATATATTCTATTTCTATGATTGATAGTGCAACACAATTATATAATTTAGACTACCAAGAGATTGCTCCCCTTGCAAATGTCATTAAGAACCTCGAAATGAACTTCCTGGAATCAGTATCACTTGTCATGTTTGCATCTGTGTATCCCTCTAGCATATGTTCATTAATGCCAAAACATAAACACAACTTGAAAGTAACTCTCAAATATCTTAATATCTATTTCATTACTACCCAATGTTCCTTACCAAGATTAGACAAAAATCAATTGATAACTCCAATTGCATAAGCTATATCTGACCTAGTACAAACCATAACATACATCAAACTGCCTATTATATATGAGTAAGACACTTTAGACATTTCTTTTTCTTTCTCACTTATAGGATATTATTTCGAACTAAGCTTGAAATGACCTGCAAGTGAAAAACAAACTGTTTTGGGTTTACTCATGTTGAATCTTTCAAGAACCTTTTCAATGTAGGTCTCTTGAGATAGCTAGATCTTTTATTTCTTCCTATCACGAAGAATCTTCATGCTAAGTATTTATTTTGCCGATCCTAAGCCTTTCATAGCAAAAGACTTACTTAGTTCTTTTTTAAGTTTCTCAATCCTACCAGCATCACAATCAATAATCAACATATCATTAATATATAGTAGGAGAATAATAAAATCATTATCTAAAAACTTCTTTATAAACACACAATTATCAGATATGGTTTTATTATACTCTTGGCTCATAATAAAGGAATCAAACTTCTTATACCACTATTTATGTGCTTGTTTAAGCCCATATAAGCTTTTCCTAAGCTTACATACTAGATTTTTTTTTCCCTTAACTTTGAAACATTCTTATTGCTTAATATAAATTTCTTCCTTTAAGTCACTATGAAGAAATACAATTTTCACATCAAGTTGCTCAAATTCTAAATTCAGTTGATAGCCAAACCAAGAATAACTCGGATAGAGGACAATTTCACCATAGGAAAAAATATTTCTTCAAAGTTGATACATTTCTTCTAATTGAATCTTTTCACAACTAGTCGTACCTTGTAAACACATTTATTCTTGAGAGCTTTCTTCCCTTTAGGCAGTTTTACTAAGTCATAGCTATAATTCTCAAGCAAAGGATCTCATCTCTTTTTACATAGTTTAAGCCCACTCATTCTTATGCTCGTGTAGAATAACTTCTTAATAAGTTTTTTGCTCTCCCCCGTTAGTAAGCATAATATACTCATGTAGATGATATCTAGTAGATGGTTGTCGCTCTCTTGTGGATCTTCTCAATGAAATCTCAACTGGTGGTGGAGGTGCTTGTTCAATTGATTTAATATCATCAATTGTAGGAGTATCATCACTGATATTCTCACCATAATCTTCTTGTTCATCTCCCTCATGATCACCATGAACTATAGGTTGAGGGACTAGACCCAAACTCCAAGAAATATAAACAAAGATTTTTGGCTTCTCAATATTGTCACCATAATCAAACAATTGGTCTTTAAGAAATACATCTCTAGTTCTAATAATCTTCTTGTTTACTAAATCTCATAATCTGTATCCAAACTCTTCATGACCATATCCTAAGAAAATATATGCTTCTATCTTATTATCAAACTTGGACATTTCATCTTTGGGAATATGAACAAATGCTTTGCACCTAAAGACTCTCAAATGATTATAAGATGCATCTTTCCTTTTCCATATTCTCTATGGAACATCATCTTTCAGAGGATTTGATGAAGAAAGATTTATCAAGTCAACTGTAGTTCTTATAGCCTCCCCCAAAATAACTTAGGTAACTTAGCATGTGAAAGCATATACCTAATCATTTTTTTAATTATTCTATTTATCCTTTCTGCACATCGTTTTACTAAGGAGTTTTAGGAACTATTTTCTCAATCTAATACCATGAAAACTATAATAATTCTCAAAAGGACCCCTATACTCATCACTATTATCTGCTCGAATACACTTTAACTTTCTACCAAATTCTCTTTAAATATTGACATGAAACTCTTTGAAAATATTGAGTACCTAGTCTTTAGATTTTAAAGCAAAAACTCAAATTTTTCTAGAATGGTCATCAATAAAGGTAACAAAATAAAAAGCATCTCTAAGAATTCTAGTTTGCATAGTACAAATATCGGTGTGAATCAAATCAATAATATTTGATCTTCTAGATAATAGATAAGTATGAAAGACAACTCTATATGTTTTTCCACTAAAACGATGATAACAAGATTTAAGAGATGTACCTTACAACTCCGATAAAAATTGCTTTCCAGAGTTTAGCTTCTTTCATCTCGCAACAATTAGAGAATCTTTAGTGAGCCTCCATTTACCTTCACCAAAATAATGTGAAAATTCGTTATTAATGTAGATATCAAGTTAAGACGAATATTTAGAATATGTCTGACATATTTTAGTATCAATTTGCTCCCAATACTGATTTCTAAGCAAATATCTCCAATACCCATAATCTTAGGTATATCACTATTTTCTATTCTGACATTACCAAAATCACCAACAATATAAGATTTGAAAAAATCACTATAAGAAGTAACATGAAATAAAACACGAGAGTCAATTATCCAATTATTATCCTAAGCTACAAGACTAACACATCTGTCATCACAAACAATAATGATATCACATTCAACAATAATTGTATTGGTCTCTTTCTCATTTTTCTTCCTTTCATTTTGTTTTTGCTTTCAAAACTTATACTCTTTCTTCACATGACCTGGCCTATTGTAGTGAAAATACTTAATATCTTTTCTAAACTTAGATCTTCCTCTATAACTAAGTGGATTTCTATTATGACTTCTTCTACGTCTTTCTTGTTTTCCAATAACAAGTGCACTAGAAGAAGATTTTCCCTATTATTTCCTTCTAGTATCTTAATTTAGCAAACTGTCTTTAACTATATATATAGTTAGAGTCCCCTCTGGCATGGAGTTACAAATTATCGTAACATACGTTACCCAACTTTCCAATAAAGAGCTGAGAACTAAAAATTCTTATATCTCATCTATATTCATTTTCATAGCAACCAACTTATTTGCAAGACTCTGAAATAGGCTTATGTACTCAACAATATTACCACCATCTTTATACTTCAAATTGATATGTTTTTTAGAAGAGAAATTCTATTTCTCATTATCTTTTTCGCAAAGAGATTTTCTAATATTACTAAACAACATCAGGTTTCATAAAAAATATGCTCATGCAAATTTATATTCATCCATCTTTTTATATAGACAATAGATTTTCTATATTAAACCTCTCATTCATTGTCTTCCATAATAAAATATTTATCTTTTAACTTTGATGAATTTATACAAATCTTTGCAATAGAGTAAATCTTCCAGCATACCTCTCCATGTGGCATAATTTGATGAGTTCAATTTAATCATACTGTCTAACTCATCCATTTCAATAACACAAGAAAAATTAACACTAAACAACCTCAAGCTCTAATACCATTTATTAAGAAAAACCATTATGACGGAATAATTCTTTTATCTCTTTGTGTATCAAATTGAGGTGTTCGTCAAAATACTAACTTGTTATTAAAAGTAAATATTAACTAGAGCAACATAAACGGTAGAATAATAAATTAATTACAAAGTGAGACATCGAATTTTTTATGTGAAAAACCTAATACAGGAAAAATCACGGCACGGGACCATAGTCCATTTCAAACTTCCACTAACATAAATAATGATAACATGTTTATAATAACTCTTCTTCATAATAATTAAAAGATAATAATAACATCAAGAACATATTAGATCATATCAAATGGATAGATATAACAAAAAAAAAAACATCTTAGAGAGAATAAATTGTAGATCAGTACTATTAATATGATAGAACTTGTTGTTTTACATCAAATTTAAGTCAAAACCGAGAAAGTTTAACCATTTGATTATATAGTAAAAGCATCACAATCTTAATTTTCTCTCATTTCCTTTTCTCAGCGCATGAACACGTTCGCTGCCTGAATACGTTCGCTGTCCGAATCACGTCGCGCGCGTCAATTTTTTTTCCTTTTTTTTTAATACATCAGATTTGGGCTCAATGCCCAAATCAATCGGTCCAAGCCCACCTATGGGCTGGACCCAACAGCGAGTCTCCTGGTGAGCTGATTCATCGCTCCTGAACAAGACGAAGAAGAAGCCAACAGCGAGCGCTTGCATGTTGAAGAGCTCATAGAGGAACCAAAAGTTACCGAGTGCGTACCTTCGGTTGCTGCATAGACGGCTAGAGTATCTATGCCGATGAGGCTTGTTATGGAGGAGATGAACACAATCAATGTTGCCACGTCCTGATGCCTTGAGAAGAGGATGAGCGAGCTGGCTCGAATGGACGGCACAGTCCAAGTTGGTACTCATCAGCGGCTTGTAGTCCTCAGGAGTCACGTCCGTCACCCGTCTCTGAAAGCCCGTTCCTGCGTTGTTGACCTACGCAAACAGCAAACCGATTACTGTCCATGTTACGCTCATTCTAAGGTCAACTACGAGACTCGACTCGCCAAAATGTTGGGCTTTCCATGGAAGATGGACTTGACATTCTCCATTAGTTTCTCTCTCTCTCAACTGGAGCGGAGACGTCGCACGCGGACCCTGCGACTTTGAGGTTCGAAGCTCTCCACTGCTGCAAGCATCTGCTGAGCTCTGCTTCGTTGCGAGAGCAGCTATGGACAGCTGCTCCAAACATAGTTAGCTCTTCGACTATGGCATGTCTGATCACCATAAAAGAAGCAAGAAAAAAATCTCATAGTAGACATAGACATAAGCTACTTCATTTCGGCAGGCATTAGACCTTAGATTTCTGTATGAACTTGTCTATGCTGTGAAGTAGATGAGCAGATGTATGAAGAAAGATGACGATACCCCATTCCTTTAGTGCTTCCGGTGACCAAAGCTGTCGTTCCTACAAGAGTTCCATCTCCCCACCTCTTGCTTATCTCCGCTGGTCTCCATCCTTCATTGTTTTCCTCCTTTTTCTGCTTCTTCTTTCTCCTACTTCAATCCAGATCTCAGTCCTCTCGATTTGTAAGTGTGGAAATAGTACGCAGATTGGGTCAATAGTCGTAGTGGTGCCACACGCATTTCCCAAATTACATTGTAATTTCTGTAGATAAATATGACTGACTCCGAATCTTCGTTGGTATGAGATGGACAAAAGATTGTGGCATCAGTAACTTAGCCCTCAATGCTCTATAATCTCCCATGTGGATTAACTTCAGAATCCACTCCCTCTTGTTAGCTCTAAGTAGAAGATCATGATATAGGTAAATATAAAATGATAATTTGAGGATATAATTTAAATATATCGTTAAGTAAAATCTCTTCCTGTATAAATATATATATTATCTCGATAAAATTATCGCCTTTATAACAAATTCTTTCTACTATCAAGGTCTTCTTACTTTAAATAAGGTTAGGCTTCCTCTTCATTTATCTGTGGTTGCTATTCTTTTTCCTCATTTACTTTGTTGTTATTTTATAACTCTTTTTGCTCTCTCTGATTTGTTTGTGGTTGTCATTATGGCTTTCAACCCAAAAGCTTCAATTGTGTCAAACTAGTATTTTCATTTTATTATGCTTTTTTTCTTTTTCTTATTTGGTGATTTACTGGCAGAACCTACTTTGAGCTTCTCCAAGACAGTATCCAATGTTTTTATATTTCTCATAATAAAGTTTCTATCTTTTCTAAATATTCATAGTATTTTTTAATGAAGTTATGAATATTTTATTTTAATAAATTAGGTACAGTATTTTTGATTCAGTAACAAAAATAAAACTACAATCCTTATTTTGGCTACTAATTAAAAAAAAAAACTGTGATCGGATCGGTCCCATTCGATTTAATTGGCCGAGTTTTGTTGAGAAAATATTTTTTTATATATAAATGTATTATGCGTATTTTAACAAAATATAGACTCTCCGTAAGTAGTAAAAAAAAAAAAAAGAGCCTTTTATACGAAAAGCTAACTTGTCATTTTTTATTCCCCCAAATATAATCATTCATTGTATATCGTTATGTGCTGATAAATCTGTTTCAAGTCTCACTGATTGCATATATCTGAAACGAGAGTGTCGTTACTCCCGTTTGGGCAGCGTTGGTAGCCCAGCTGGGATAGGTTGACTCTGTGATTGCTTTGCTTGGCAACATATCAAGGAATCTATTGGGAACTGCATTTGATATTGCCATGATCGAAATAGCTTTATTGAACCGAGAAAGATTCTTTAGATGGCTATCTTATTTAGAACGGGAATGCGTTACCAATTACAACCACACCAAGAACAACTATGTTGATGGTATTACTTCTCGGAACAACATGGATGGCAGCAATCGTGTCGTAATGGAGACTTCAATTGTTGCCGTTCACAGTCCGACCTCCATCCACGATGATGACTTGGCCATCGACGTAGTCGGAAGCGGGGAGGCAGAGGAAAGCCACCACGGCCGCCACCTCTTCTGGCTCACCCAGCCGCCCCAGAGGAACGCGACGAGCCTCCCTCGCTACGAACTCTTCGTCTTCGGATAGCTGTTGAGATAGTAAACACTGGTGCGTCACACAGCCATGCAGTACGAGGAGGAGGAGGAGGAGGAGGAAGAAGAGTTCACGAGGTTTTGATGATTCCTATTCAGGAGGGAGAACAGATAGAACCATTACGGTCTGAATGAGTGGAGTTCTGATGTACGCGGGAGCGACGCAGTTAGCTCGAATGTTGTCCTTTGCCCACTCGCAAGCAAGGCTCCTCGTCAGCTGGTTCAGTGCTCCTGAAGAAAGAAAAACAATTAGTGTTAGATTCGTGATGCAAGACGGTTGTGTCTGTGACAGGTACCTTTAGTTGCTGCATAGACGGATGCAGAATCGATGGCGACGAAGCCACTGACGGAGGAGATGTTGACGATGCAGCCTCTTCCTGACGCCTTGAGAAGAGGATGGGCAAGCTGGCTCAGATGGAAGGCAGAGTCCAAGTTGGTGCTAATGATACGTCTGTAGTCCTCTGGGGTATGCTCCACCACCGGTTTACTAACCAACGTCCCAGCATTGTTTACCTACACCACGAGCATCAGCGAGGACGAGGAGGAAGAAGCGTAGATGCGTTATCATCTTCTTCGGATGGATTGAATGCTAACGCTTAAGACAGCCGACAATCTCACCAAGATATGGAGCTTTCCATGGAAGACGGAGTTCACAGTCTGCATCAGTTTCTCCCTCTCGACGTCAGATGAGACGTCGCAGACGGAGCCGGTGATCTTGAGGTTCAAAGCTCTCCATTGTTGCAAGCACTCGTTGAGCTCTGCTTCGTTTCGAGAGCAGGTATGGACGGCCGCACCAAATCTAGCTAGTTCTTCTACTATGGCACGTCTGATCACCATAAAAGAACGTAAGAGAAAACGTCATAATAAGATGGGCATAAGCTCCTTAATTTCGGCAGGCAATTAGACCTCAGATTTCAGTATGAACTTGTTTGTGCTGTGAAGTAGATTAGCAAATGTATGAAGAAAGATGACGATACCCGATTCCTTTAGTGCCTCCGGTGACCAAAGCTGTAGTTCCTACAAGAGTCCATCTCCCCAACGCTTGGTTATCGCCGCACTTCTGGTCGCCACCCTCCATTGTTTTTCCTCCTCCTCCTCCTCCTTCTTCTTCTTCTTCTTCTTCTTCTTCTTCTTCTTCTTCTTCTTCTTCTTCTTTGTTTCTTCCTACTTCAATCCGTTTATACGTGGATACTGTATGCAGATTGGTTCAATAGAAGTCGTGTCCACACACATTTTCCGAATTATATTATAATTTCTGTAGATAAATATGACCTACTCGGAAACTTCGTTGGTATGAGATTGACAAAGCATTGTGCCATCCTCGACCTAAGCCTTCAATTCTCTATCATCTCCCATGTGGATTTCCTCCACCATCCACTTCCTCTCTCTCTCTCTCTCTCTCTCTCTTTGCTCGACAAAGTATCCAGAATCCTTTAAAAAATAAAAAACAAATCACCGTTAAATCAGCTGATATCTAAATAAAAAAATACTCTTCAAATATTTTTATAAGATAAAAAAATTATCATAAGATGCTTATAGTCAGAACTAATTATAAATTACCACATGTAATTAGTTATTTTCAATATTTTAATTTTTATATTTTTAAAAATTATATTAAGATTTTTTATATTTATGAAAGTAAAATATTTAACCTCATTTCTCCTCACACTATTAACTAAAATTTATTTCAATCAACAAAATCAACAATGTGAGGAGAAAAAATATTAAATATTTTACTTTCATAATTAAAGAAAATTTAATATAACTTTTAAAAAATACATAAATGAAATACTAAAAAAATTATTATAAATGATAATTTATAATTAACCTTCCAAAAATATTGATAAAAAAAATAGCCTCCAACTTCACAAAGTAAAAAAAATTATAATGTTTATTGTCATTTATGGTTAGAATGAATCGTAAAGTCTACCATTCTTCCTCTCTGTTACCTAATTATATATTACCTCATGTAATTAGTTATTTTCAGTATTTTAATTTTTAAATTAAATTAATTTTTATATTTATGAAAGTAAAATATTTAACTTCGTTTTTTTAACTCTATTGACAAAAATATCTTACAGTTTATCATTATGCATGTGTTGACTCTACCTCGATTTAACGTAAGTGTAGTATTTTAATCAAACATGTGAGGAGAAACAAGATTAAATTTTTTACTTTTGTAATTATAGTAATCTCAATATAATTTTTGAAAATATATAAATTGAAATACTAAGAAAAAATAATTACAAAAGATAATTTATAATTAACCTTCGAAAAATATTAGCCTCCAACTTTACAAAGTACAAAACTTATCATGTTTATAGTCATTTTTGGTTAGAATGAATCGTAAAGTCAACCATTCTTCCTCTCTGTTACTTAATTCGTTTCGAAAGTATAATGACATATCAGCATAGGGGTCACATCGAGCACCCTTTCCTTTATCAATTACAGTACAATCTGATACGACATTGAATAATATAAAATGCCTCGGATGGGACCAAAGGTTCCTTTCAAGTTGAATCTCAAAACTCAGCTCTAATTTCTGGCCATTGGAATTCCCAATCGGCAATCTCGATTGGCGTAGCGACACGTCTAAATGGGTGGGTAAGTTCACCATTGTCCGCTTGTGCACGCATCATTGTGTACGAGCATCTTAAATAATTTACACACCATTAGGAATATCTAATTAATGTTACACACCGTTGCGAATATTTAGAAAGACATCGCAGCACACATAGTGTATCATATAGCTCGCCACGGCGATCGATATCTACCGGCTGGAAGCTTATGCGTTGCCGTTCACAGTTCGACCTCCATCGATAACCACGACTTGGCCATTGACGTAGCAAGAAGCAGGAAGACAGAGGAAAGCGACCACCGGTGCCACGTCGTCGACCTCACCCAGACGTCCAAGAGGGATACGATTAGTCTCCTTCGCCACAAACTCCTCGTTTTCGCATAACTGTGACTCACACATATATGCTAGTTAGTAGACACCGTGATACGTAGGGAAACTAAACCTCGCTAAGTTGGCGTCCATTACCGGCTCGATGAGTGGCGTCCTGATGTAACCGGGCGCAACGCAGTTTGCTCGGATGTTATCCTTCGACCACTCACAAGCGAGGCTCCTGGTGACCTCATTCATTGCTCCTGAACAATTCGAAGAAGAAGCCAACAGTAACAGATGATGAGTGATTGGATGTTGAAGAGCCCATAGAGGAACCAAGTTATCGAGTGCGTACCTTTGGTCGCTGCATAGACGGCTAGAGTATCGATGCCGATGAGGCTTGTTATGGAGGAGATGAACACAACGTTGCCACTTCCTGATTCCTTGAGAAGAGGATGAGCGAGCTGGCTCAAATGGACGGCAGAGTCCAAGTTGGTACTCATCAGCAGCTTGAAGTCCTCAGGAGTCACGTCCGTCACCCGTCTCTGAAAGCCCGTTCCTGCGTTGTTGACCTACGCAAACAGCAAACCGATTACTGTCCATGTTACGCTCATTCTAAGGTCAACTACGAGACTCGACTCGCCAGAATGTTGAGCTTTCCATGGAAGATGGACTTGACATCCTCCATTAGTTTCTCTCTCTCGATTGGAGAGGAGACGTCGCACACGGACCCTGTGACCTTGAGGTTCATGGCTTCCCATCTTTGTAAGCATCTGCTGAGTTCTGCTTCGTTGCGAGAGCAGGTATGGACGGCTGCTCCAAACCTAGCTAGCTCTTCGACTATGGCATGCCTGTGAGGTTAACATGAATCGGCACTCGTGAACTGTGGCGATGTGGTCCATGTGATTGAACTTTGAAGAGCAGATGTTACAAATACCCGATCCCTTTGGTGCCTCCGGTGACCAAAGCCGTTGTCGCACGGAAAGACCATCTATCTTCTCTGCTGTTGGCCCTGCAATCCGCTCCATCCTGCATGGTTGTCTCCTCTCCTTCGGCCGACAGACCTTAGAACTGCCTCCCTGTCATGAGTAGGCATCAAGTATCGTGGACCATACCTAAAATAAATCAACTCTCATGGCTTTGGAAAGCCGTCAACTCTGACGGACGTCGACATGTGGACTTATCAAGATCAAGTGCAACAACGCCACGATTGCTCTGTGAGTCACGGATCTAAACTTGGATTAGATAGATCTCACAACTTGAAGCGAAGCATTTGTTCTTTGTACAAAGGGTTGTCTGTCCTTTGCTTTCGGCATCTTTCGGGTCACATCTGGTGCCACGTCATAGTTTAGATAAGGCTCATCTCATGTCACATGGTACCACGTGATTGTGAAGGTATGACTTTTTCCGATCCGATATTATTGAATAAATTGATAATAATATCTGTACAGTGTTCGAACAGAATTCACCAATAATTCATAGATAGTTTCGATTTGAGAGGACTTTTGTTTGATTCAATAAATTATTTTGAATCAAATCAGACCGATCTTAATTCAAAAAAATATTAGTTCGATCGAATTTATTATCTTAAGTCATTAATCAAATCGAACCGATCCAAATCCCTTAAAAATTCTAAAATTCCTAAAATCAAACCGTAATTTCACAAAATTTATCGGTCCAATTGAACCAAGATTCTGGTCCGATTAAATTGAATCGAATGAATTCATTTAAAAATATATATTATTAATTTTTTTAATTATAAATTGATTAATTGAATCAGGTCAAAATATTTTGAACTAATTTGATAGATCCAAACTAGAATTGATTCCGGTATCAACCGAACCAGAAATCGGTTTGGTTCGATCGTTAAAGGTTCGGTTCGAACCAGTAACTACTAATTGGCATTGCCAAGCTGACCGAGCTTCTCCTTTGTTTTCATTATATTTTCTATCACAGGATATTATTTAGTAATTTAGACATGGCTCCGATCGCCTGCACATGGTATGACGTGCCAGTACAGCTTTTGGTTCATACTTTATATGATCTTATTTTGTTTCGTCCAATTATTAATCATTCATGCTATTAACTAGTGATAGAACATATTATGGTATCACCCTCGTGGCCATAGTCAGCAAACACACAAACGTAGACATGGAGCCTTGAGATTGAGATGGAGCGTCGCGTCGAATGTGTCACATAGAACTTAGGAGGACGATTGCCCCTTCCCGTATCATACGAAGCCACATGAGATAACGTCGTATGGTACAAAGCCATTTCAAAAAGCTTGAAACGGCACCGCACGATATCGTTTCATTTCATGTAGGTTAGTCGGCGCTCGCACAGAGGTTCAAGTCGGCCACCATCATTAGATCACGTACGATCGATATTCACTTGAAAGTATAAAAGCTCGTTGATCGGTATCAGGCAAGGGAATTCTTTTTTTTTTCAGAAAAACTTCTCCCAATACTAACTTAACATTCGGAGGGATTGAGTTGAAAAATCTCTCTCCTGACCTTGACTTGTGTTCAACAAGTTCAATTTGACCAGAGGAGGCTGGCAATGAAGAAACAAGCCACTCACCAAAGGAGAAAATCACACTCGGGAGACGAGGCTCAAGCTCAATCTGACTCGACAGAGGCTCCCATCCAATAATCAACCGCATTGATAATCCTATACATTGGGGATAGAATTGAATCATGCTGACACCTCATCCATGATGTGAGAGTTCGTTAACAACTAGGGTGAAACTTAGAATCCAATAATGATGATAGACATATTGATGAATGTCATTAGTCCAACACGTAATGGATGAAGCTGATCGGATTCATTTTCTTATTGTCTGTCGATATCGCAAGCACAATCAAAGCTATCAAGCTCCTTGCGATGATGAAGGTATTCCTACCAGATCTTGTTCTGCCATATATAGTAGAACTAATGAAGACAGAGCATACTGTGTTTAAGCACACGGTGACATATTTATTAGCCATAACAAAGTAAAAATGACCATATGATGGTCGACAACACGTGTTGTTGATGAGTGATTCGAATAGCTACGGACGCATCTCTCGAGTAGCGCTTGTCGTCTTGGAGAAGAAAAAGGTGTAGCAGCGGCAGCGGCAGAGACTTAAATGTTGCCGTTCACAACCCGACCTCCGTCCACCACAACGACTTGGCCATTGACGTAGCAAGAAGCGGGCAGGCACAGGAAAGCCACCACCGGGGCCACGTCTTGTACCTCACCCAGACGCCCCATGGGGATACGACGTGTCTCCCCCGCCACAAACGCCTCGTCTTCCAGTGCCTGCCATCAAGACCAAAAACATTAATATATACGTATCCGATGGAATCCTCTTGTCACTCGTCGAACACATGCTCTGCGTCTAGATTACGTTCTGAATGAGTGGGGTCTTGATGTATCCGGGCGCGACGCAGTTGGTTCGGATGTTGTCCTTTGCCCACTCGCAAGCAAGGCTCTTGGTGAGCTGGTTCAGTGCTCCTGCAGGAGAAGAAGAATACAGGATCTTGAGAAGAGCTTATTACAAGGAACCTGTTCGATGAATTGCCGGCTAATTGATGAAGGCAGACCTTTAGTGGCTGCATAGAGGCAGAACATATCTATGCCCACCAAGCCTGCGATGGAGGAGTTGAACACGATGGTGCCTCTTCCTGATGCCTTGAGAAGCGGGTGGGCGAGTTGACACAGATGGAAAGCCGACTCAAAATTGGTAGTCGTGATGAACTTGTATTCCTCAGGGGTCACACCCAACGCAGGTTTCATGATTCCTGTTCCTGCGTTGCTAACCTGTGACACAAATATCAAACCACTTCGATCCATCTTCATATGTTTTCTTATACAAAGATCAAACCACCACGAGGCTTACCAAAATATCGAGCTTTCCATGAAACGCAGACTTGACGTTCTCCATTAGTTTCTCCCTCTCGACTGGGGAAGAGACGTCGCAGGTGGACCCTACGACCTTGAAGCTCTTCGCCTCCCATTGTTGGAGGCATTTCTTAAGCTCTGCTTCATTCCGGGCACAGGTATAGACTGTTGCCCCGAGCTTAGCTAATTCTTCAACTATGCCATACCTTTAATTCACATCGGCCAGCATATCAGACCCGAGTCGGAACTCAGTTCAGAGAACATACACTAGTCTATGTGCGTGAGATACGTACCCGATTCCTTTGGTGCCTCCGGTAACCAAAGCTGTTCTTCCGCTAAGAGACCACCTATCGAGCACTGCGTTGGTAGCCATGTCTTCTCTCTCTCTCTCTGCCAACCTACCAACCTCAGGCACCTTCCTCCGTAAAGAACTCTATTGCTTGTGCAATGGAGAGGCCTACAGCATTCCTGTCTCTTATATAATGGAGTCACTCCTGGGTTTCGCACAACGCCGTGCGCGATAGGACGCTCAGGTATTTGGACCTCAACTCTATGTAGAACGGTCAAGCAACGAACGAGAGGTGTCGGGTCTCACCTCAGTGCGGCGAATTCATAGGTTGGAACGATGACTCTGTGCATGAGAAAGGTCAGAAAATTTCAACTATAATATTAGGTGGAAAAGGCAAGTGATACATCCTTTCTCTTGTTTCCAAGTGAAGCTGATGCATCAAGAGGAAGTAGATGAGGATCGAAGGCATGAAAGTCGCGGAGAAGAATTAGATGTTAAAGTGTGCCTTTTCTTGGTTTCTTCTCCTTCTCCTCACCCATATCTAAACCAAAGGCAAGCATTCAGCCAACGAGATTTGGGTCAACGCCCATAAGTTTACGACGCTGACGGGAAGCAAATGTCCTCTTCAGACGATTTAAAGATTTTTAACTCATCCACGGAGTCGTGCCAATTTTACCAAGTCAAGAGTTCGCGGAACGACTAATCTCGAGAGATCTTTGGGAAGAAGGCGATCATCCCGAGAGCGTCTGGAGAGATCCATACAGCGATCTTGGATATATCCAAGTGATATCGGACGTCATCAATTGCTCACCAGAAGAAAGATCATCTGATAGATAAATCATCATTTGTTTGATGGATCATCACACTATGCACATATATTAAAGTCATCAACATCGATGGAGTCATCTTACAGGCATGATAAGCACATCTTAGTATTAAATAACACCCGTCGTACGTAACACATATCGGATGTAATACACTTGTCATCATCGATGATACATGGAACTCACAGGTTGCCGTTGATCGTCTTCCCTCCATCGATACAAATCACTTGACCATTGACATAGCAAGAAGCGGGGAGGCAAAGGAAAGCCACCACAGCCGCCACCTCCTCTGGCTCTCCGAAACGCCGCAGAGGCACCCGACGTGTCGCCTTCGCTACGAACTCTTTGTTATCCAGCAACTGTACTTAGCATGCAAAACCATTTGTCATTTACTACAATCATAACAAGGTGTTTTTGTGTCATCTCTGATGGAACGCAATTTGGATCAAGAAGAAGGCCTCGTTACCGGCCGAACAAGCGGTGTCCTGATGACACCAGGAGCGACGCAATTGGTCCGGATGTTGTCCTTCGCCCACTCACACGCGAGGCTTCTGGTGAGTTGGTTCATTGCCCCTGAAGAAGAAGAAGAAGAAGAAGGAGAAGGATAAGATGAACAGGTGTGAAGAGCTCACAGAGGAACCTAATCAATTACAAGCATGAACCTTTGGTTGCTCCATAGACGGACGCCGTATTTATTCCAAGGAAGCCTGCGACGGAGGAGATGAACACGATGCTGCCTCTCGCTGATGCCTTGAGAAGAGGATGAGCGAGCTGACTCAAATGGAAAGCAGAGTCCAAGTTGGTACTCATGACATGTTTGTACTCCTCGAGTGTGACCTTTATCGCTGGATTTATGTAGCCTATCGCTACATTATTGATCTGTGAAAGAGAGCAAAACATCTTTGAAGTAATACTGACGAATAGTTCTCTTTGCACATTTGTATAGATCGAGATTTGTGAGCTATACTCTGTTTTAATGGCGTATATCTCTGAAGCAGAGTTGAAACTTAAAAGACGACCATGAAACTCACCAGAATGTTGAGCTTTCCGTCGAAGATGGATCGAACTTTGTCCATTAGATTCTCTCTCTCCACCGGCGACGAGACATCGCAGACGGACCCCGTGACGGTGAAGTTCATGGCCTCCCATCGCTGCAAACACTTGTTGAGCTCTCGTTCGTTCCGACAGCAGGTATGGATCGCTGCTCCAAATCTAGCCAGTTCTTCTACTATGGCACGCCTGAAAGATCAACAGACACAACTCAGTTCTCATCGGCAAAATCACAAACAACAGATGATGGCATGGGAACCGTACAATACCCAATTCCTTTGCTGCCTCCGGTGACCAAAGCTGTTGTTCCGCGAAGAGACCACCTGTCGTCTGTGATGGTAGGCCTGCAACCATTCCCGGCCTCCATGGCCTTCTTCTCCCTTTCGGTCGACAACCTCAGCCGTGAATTCCTTAGCTGAGAACCGTGTCTGAAGAGATCAAGCCAAGCCATGTTCACGTGACTCATCCCTTCTGGTTGATTACCGTGTAGCTGACGTGAAGAATCTCATATTTTGCTGGGTGGTTCAAGTGGATCATATGGAATTCTATTTGCAGTAACGAAGAGGTGTGCTACGTTCCAATGGCATGCGTCATTTCGCTTGGCTCTCTATGTCGCCTTATCGGATCAACAGCACATGTGCTTAGGGTGGAACAGCGAAAGATCATGTGGCGCAACCAACACAAATAATTCAGCAAGACCAGGAAAATATCTTTTGTCAGCGATGATGTCGGCAGAAATGGAAGACTTCGCCTTCAAGAATCTGTCATTGCTCAGCCACCAATGGTCCTTCGCAGCGGCAGCGCTGCAGTAGCACGAGGACTTGTGGCCACGTGTACTGAAGTATCTGTGTGCCGAAGCTTTCTTTTAATGGATCATAAGGACGTGGAAATGAGATAAGAAGGTTGATGGAAGGTTTCATCTACTATTTAATCGATCATTTTTCCTTCTTTCTTCTCCACCTTACCCCCTTTTTTTTAATCTGTTTCTCCTATGGATAGTGATACAAATAATATCATCGATCAATTTTTATCCAATATGTGATCTTTTGTATATGTCTAGTTTGAAAGAAAAAGACATTATCTTTTGTCGATCTACTTATGGATAAGCGTCCAAGACAATCAGTTGCATACTATCTCTTACCTATTGTTCATATAGAGAAAAGATTAAGTGAAGATTATTGCAAACGATTGTGAGCTATTTTCTTATAAAATATTTTATAGAATATTTTGTCCTTTTATAATCATGTATAAAAACTCATTTTTAGTGTAGTTGTAAGGGGATCATTTTTCACTACTCATAATTACACTCGTTTATCTTAGGTTACTAACTTAAGTATTGGAGGACTCGAATAAAAAAACCTCTTCCAACCTCGGTTTTCATGGGTGGTACTTCGAAAACTCGACATTTCCACTTCAGAAGCACCTTGGATAACCTTATGCACATGGGTTTAACCATGTCGAACTGATCACTGGCCCGATATCTTCCCATAATATTTTGTGTTAGAAGTAGATCATAATGTTACAAGAACATTCACTCATCGATCTTTTTAATAAATACTGAAGCAAATAACTTTTGTTCTCGACACATAATACGTTCACCCAAGGGAGGTCGCAGCCACCCTTTCTACACATCAATGTGTCTACCTCGACACAAACATTGATGTGATACTAGTAATTATTCAATAACCTAGGTCTCTCACCCTTAGGGATAGTCCCGAGCAATATACTTATCCCCACCAAAGTATTCTTAAACTTCACTCAGTGAGTACAAATGCTAACAAACATGATGCAGGTCGTTGCTCTACTTTTATCCTAATTAGTCTAATAGGCGATGCCACCAACTTAGTCACAGTCTTTGAATCCACCGCTATTAGCACCTGTTGAGATTTCCCGACTCGACACAATACTGGCATTCTAGAAGTGCTCGAGGCCTATCGAGTAGGAGCATTAAGGGGGCACTTCGGTCCACGACTATAGAATTCAGCGGAGCGCATCACCCTCAATTTGTCTCATTTGAATCGGAGGTTCGATCAACGAACTTGATAGAGGATTCCCTATAGATCCAACTACAATGGGTGGAATGATGTTTAGAGGAGATACGATGGGAGCTCCAATAGACAAAAGGGGAAGCACCGGTCAACTATATAATGGGTCGATCATCGTTCACCCAAAAAATTCAAGAGGAACATATTCTAGTGAGTTGATGTCTCTTGTCCTTGAAGGTGTTCGATAGTAATATCAATCTGATGGAGTACATTGTAGCTTTTCATGCCGAGATGTCGCCATAAAGCACTTCAAACGTTACATAAAGCCACTTTTCATCTACTTTTTTGCCTGGTAAGGGAATTTGAACTTTACTTCCTCGGGAATTTACATCATCAACCTTAAGCAACAACACTCCTTATACTCAAGCAGGAGGAGAAAGAAATACTTGTAGATTTCATTACGTAATTTACTAATGATAGAAGGACTATTAATGACTATACCCGAAGTACTTCAAAGAGTCAATCAATATATTATCGTCGAGGTAATAGTTTCAAACAAGCGTGAGGAGTCATGTAAGAGATTGAAGCAAGAACGGCCATAATCAACCTTGACCCCGAGTTCACTATGCTAAACGTGAATGGTTAGAGTTATCTCACTTAAGGTCCAAATTGACTCCTCTAAATATGACGAAAATTGAGGTTTTCCTATAGATAAAAGAGAAAGGGCTTTTAAGAGACCCTCACCCAATGAAGACCTTATTTGTTAAAAGAGACAAGTGTAAGGATTGTTGATTCTACCAATATTATAGTCATGACATCAAAGATTATTGTGATTTAAAAGAGTATATTGAAGAGTTATAGACCAACATAGGTCCCTTAGTGATGAGCAGAAGAGGAACCCACTTCCTCCTCCCACAATACACCTCGACGAATGAACAAAGAAGAAAAGGAGCTTGCTCCTACCGAGTCAACATTATCGATGTCAAAAGCCTTCATCTAGAATGTCATAGTCTATTGAACGAGTAAAACAATAATGTTCTCCTCTAGTTACTTAATGTTCAAGAGTTTCCATTGCCTAACATGGCCCCTCAATCGTCCACCTTATATCGTTGGAAGTGGATGGACCAACCAATCAACTAAAATAGTACACCATCTGACATAAGCCCCCTAATTATGTTGGGAAATCTTGGGGGCGACATCACATGCGCAGCGGAAGAACAAGAAAATAAAATCCCTAATTTTTCAAAAAGATATTCGTCGTCGTGCAAAGATTGGTGCATAAAAATCTGCAAAATAAACTGCGTATAGAATAGATTGTATATCCCTGTTTTCTTGCAGATCTCTAGGAGAGGGTGAAAGAGGTCAAGCGTCCTCCTCTCTAGCGGTGATCGACACAGCAGGGTTGCGACAACGCTCCTCAAGACTCCAGGCCTACTCTGAGGTGGAGAAGGGGAGGAGAATAGGAGAGGTAAGCAAAGGCTAGCCTATGAACCACTGAATCCCTCCTATTTATAGAGGTCCCCTGTTAAACCCTAATGGATCCTCCCCTATTGGGTATTGAATTTGCATCCAATTACCCAAGCCTTTTAGATTAGTGGATCTCTATCTAATAATCTCTCATGGGCTCTTATTGGATCTCGTCCATGGGATCTAATAATTCAAGGGCTTATTGGATATCCAATAAGATAGGGGCTTCGACGGATATCTCATATCCAAACCTCTACTCATCGCAACGCCTACCATATGTGTGTAACCCTCTAGGCCCAATATCGAGATGATTGTGAGTCATACCCGTCAGAACTCCTTCTAGTTCAGTGAATTATTATCTCCATAATAATTCACTCGACTCATCGACTACGGACGTACTAGGCCACTACGCCGTAGTCCCCAGACGATACAGGGGAATCCAATCCATTGGACCTGTCTGTCCTCAGTTATCGTATATCTATAATCCCTCATCCATCTAATATCCCAAAGACCGTATATCAGACATGGTGCTGTCAGACCCATATGGTTTCTACTCGAGTCTTGCTCTAATCGAATTCTCCCGGAGAACTCTTTCTCTCTCAATCCGAATGACCCTTGCTAGAGATTTGTCTGAGCAAGAACACATGAGATATTCCTCTCATGACGCCGAGAGTGAATGATCCTCTATCGACACTCAAGAACCCTCGTAAGGTTGACTGTCACTCCCAATGACTAGTTGTACTAGATCTGGGACATCCAAACCTATAAGTCTAATATCAAAGAGTGGAGCACTCATACAGGACATCCTTGGTGTCTCAAGTCTAAGGACCAGATACACCGTTGGGACTATGGAATCGTTGTCTGATAATAAGGCATCATCAACCATCCAGCATTCCGTATGCGGATCAATCAGTGAACTTATTCTCCAATGAGCACTTGTACTATATCCCTAGTGTCCCCACATGAGCAGCTATGAGACCAGTTGCATCCATCATATGAACGGGTATACAGCACACTAGTTTGTCTGGTTATCTCGATGTCCCTCTCGAGTAACCTATGACCGAGATTATTTAGGATCTGTGTTTAAAGGTGAATCGGTCTCATTATCGTGATCTTATCATGATCCGATTCTCATTGCACAGATCCAATGACATCACAATATATACATGCATATGTACAATAGTCAATATAAAGTGATAAATGCAAAAATATAATTAGCAAAAAGATTCCGTATTAAGTCACACGTGCCATCACTCACGTGATTGGCTTGCTGGACACCTATGACTAGTAAATTGTACTACAATGATTCGAGTATTGTTGTCTCCTTTGCGATGACTCATTCAACAATATGCCTTAGGTAGAATAGAAACCTATTATGGCTCTTCCCACATTTTGCCTTTGTGATGACCAACAAAGGAGCATGGCTCGAATTCTACAATAAATCGATTGAGAGCAAGTTTTTTCTACATGAAATTAGTCTCTCAACTGATCAAGTAGGCTGATCATATCTTTTATTACCCAAAATTGACATCTCGATGGCTCCCCCCCACCCCCTTACCCCTAACCTTTGCATGGTGCACATATCGGATAAGTTGACTGTTGCACTTCGGGATCTCTCTGAAAGAATTCCCAAAATGCGCATTCATGATAGACAAATGTAAGAAAAATATTATTGATCAATTATCATCTGACACATGACCTCTGTGTGATGTCCAGACTAGAAGGAGACAAAGCCTATCTCCTCCCAATTTGCTCACGTGGATAAGGGTCCAAGGAGACAAGCAGTCGTAGGCTGTCTCCCCTTATAACCCTGACAGATAAAAGGCAAGTAAAAGTTGTTAGAGACGATTGAGGACAAACTAGCCTCTCTACAAAATATTTCATAAAATATTTTACCCCTTTACCATCATATATAAAAGCTCAAAAAATTATTTTTCACCACTCAAAATTACATGCACGTACATTGAAGGTTATTAACTTGGTTTTTGAAAGGTGCAGGTTGATAAATCTCTTTTAATATTTTTACTTCAAAGATATTTTAGATAATCATATACATAGTATCAGAACATCAATAGCATCTTCTTGTAATATATAATTTACCTATAGATTATAAAAATAATAATGGAATTTATATAATATAATATATGGCGATTAGAATCAGACAGTATCCATGAGAAACAGGATGGAAGATCCAATATAACGATCTAAATTATCTATTTAATTATGCATTGAATTTAAATATCTCGAACTCATTAAATGATTCGTTCATCAATTCAAACATTCTCCCTACGGGGCTTTGGCGACGGGGCAGCCTACCAAATGTCATTTTTTTCGAATCACATCATAATTTGGGTGGAAGGATGACTCAACACAAGGGAACGATCAGTCACATGATGTGATTCGAATCATAACACGAACCGAATCAAGGCCAATACTAAGCATAGTTCCTATCAATCTCTGGTGTGGAGCTGCGTTTTGCACCGGAAACCACTCCCCTTACCAAACACCGTGTCCTGCCATCATCACTCCCGCCTTGCCCTTCACCATTACTCTCTATCAGGAGTCATTTTGTTGTCGCTTTAATCTTTTAGTGTCATAGAAATCTTGGATACCTATAATCTTGTGGTCAATGATCTCGATCAATCAACCTGAGTGGAGAACAGGTTATAAATCAGAATACAACAACAATAATGAAGCTAGATTAAACTGATTGGAACTAACATATATCAAATTCAACTTGGTGGTTTAGCTTTTTCGATTGTGGATGGATCATTATTCAATATATATAATTTCTTTTTATCCTTTCTTAGCGACGTGAGACTAACATCTAAATTCATCCGCATAAAGAATCATCGGAAGTTGCGCAAGCGTGAGGAGAACGGCGACATGGGTGGTGGAGGAGCAAGAGAATCCGACGCCACTGCGGTTGGCCGACAAGCGTTCGATTTCGGCCGAAGTGGGAGATGCTGCTGCGCACGCCGTCAACGCCACCGGGGCTTCTGCTACGGGCGTAGGCCGGTCAGCACCATCCGCTTCCGAGATGGGTGTGGACAACGCGTTCCATCATTTCATATCAGCCGCTGCCGTAGACTTCGATCCCGCGTCTGGAAGCCATGATATGTTGATGAAGTAAGGGCTTCCTTTCTAGCGTTCTGGTCATCAACATATTATAGCTAATATTTCACCTTTGTTAGGATGATGAAAATTCGGCTATATGATCGTAATGGATGAAACCACAAATTACACCAGAGATCATCGAAAGCGACAGAATGAAGAACTGTACATATCGTCCTCAGGTTTCCCTTTAGAACGTGACACTGAGAAGTGAACTCTTGGTTGTTTTCTGCTCGTCTGAAGTCATATATTGAGGCTATAGAAACCTGCCGATCGAAGAATGTTCAACACATGATCAGGTGCTGATCATAGATGTTGATATCTATCCGCCATGGTAGTACCACAACTCCTCGAGAGCTCGTGATGCCTCGTGACACTTAGAAGAAGTCAAGGCCGTATCTCCATGTTCCACGCAACTTCATCATCGCCTCGGTCTGTTCTTTAGTGCCGAAAGAGGTTAATCCACTCCGCCAACATATTAGACTTAGGTTTAGACGATGTATACTGTAAGATATCCGGACACTGCACAATTTTCCACGGAACCCTTCCTAATCCCACACGATGACTCTTCTAAACTCCTAACCACAGTGACCGTCATTCATCTAAGAATCTCACCTTTCACATTGGCAACTTTTCTTCTTCCTCCTCCTCAAAAGCTCAAGATGAACTCCTTCCCATAAGAAACAGGAAGAATCTCTTCGTCACTACTTCACTGCAACATTAACCTTTCCAATGTCGAATAAACTATCACTAAGTATATGAAACCACGAAACATCATCGACAATGTCACGTGGATGAATGACATATACATACATGACATAATTCAATGTCATCAATTTTAGTTTTAAATGAATTTACTCAGAATATATCTCTGTTTGTATGATCTGAGCTGTGCTGGGTTGGGTTGGGTTGGGTTAGGTTAATCTCCTTTTTCTTAATTGATCTGACTTCCTGTGGGCCAAATCTCTCGTCTAAGATGGATGATATTGTTCCAGAAGATGGTAGAATTGCCAACCTAGTGCGTCAACTCTACGCTTTTGACTCCCATCGATTCGAAGAAGGCTCTGAAACCAAAAAGTCAAACTTTGCAGCCACAAGGCACTCAAGCCCATCTTGAATTCTGCCAACGTTGACAGGTTTCCGGTCAACACAATCCATTTGCAGCTGCGGGTTGGAGTTGGCGAGCGAATTGAGATTGCAGTATCACCACCTTTTGAAAGACACAAGCAACCTGTCGTCCACTGACGCCGTTAAATACCATACCCTGCCACACCCACACCCTCGGGTGAGAGCATAATCTACTTGATCCATGACAATGTTACAGATGCACATCTCGATTATAGTGACTCTAATGATCTCCCAAAGGCCACTGAGAGCTGGTGGTCAGGTCTTCGACGTGATAGGGATGTGGACTTCACCGCCACGGGGACGTTATACTTTGCAGCCTAATGCGATGATTCAGTGGAGTCGAACTATATCAACAGCAAGATGATGACTCCGTTTCTTGCCTTGGGTCTCTTTTTTTCGGCCCTGATGGCGACGTGTGGGCACTGCCGCGCTTGTCCCTCCGAGTGGGGTTGACAGATGGACCAATTGGTCTCCCGGATTTTGACCTTCGGAAGCCCGTCACCTCTTCCAGGGTGGCGGACGAGTAACGCCGCACCGCTCGTCCGCGACCCTCATCCAACGGTCCTGGTTCGATCACGGGACATTCACGAAATGGATCGATGCCGATGGCCGCGAGTTGCTCACCACAAGTGGTTCACGGGCCCACTGCGTCGTTCCTGATGGCTCTCCTAGGATCCACCTGTCCCGTTACGAATCTGAAATATCGTATTTAACCCTGTCAGTGTTTACTTTTTGGGAGAAATGGGACGCGATTTCCCGAGAGCATATGGGCTTTCTAGTAATTTTGATTTGCCAGTCCTCGACATCACACCAATAGGACGCCTTCTTGGTTCCTCCCTCGCTGCTACAAAACTCTCCTCGGTGGCCCTTTCGAGATCCCTCGTTCGCAAGGAATCCCCCTTTCCCCTCTCTGTACGGGCTATCGTCTCCTCTCCGATGCGTAAAAGTTGGATCTTTTTCCCTCTTATTGTCTCTCTCTTCCTCTCCGCCGCCGCCCAGCAAGATGAGTTCATCTACACCGGCTTCTCTGCCGCAGCAGACAGTGGCGTAAATGGCGGCGGGCGAAACATAAGCTTGATCAAGACTGCGGAGATCCAGGACGGCGGGATCCTGCGCCTGACGAACGAGACGACCCGGTTGATCGGGCGCGCCTTCTACCCGGAGGCCCTCCGGTTCCGGAACGCTACCGACGGCTCTGCCTTCTCCTTCTCCACCGCCTTCGCCTTCGCCATCGTCCCCGAGTACCCCAAGCTCGGCGGCCACGGCTTCGCCTTCACCATCGCGCCCTCCAAGGAGCTCCCGGGGGCCCTGCCCAGCCAGTACCTCGGTCTCATGAACTCCTCCGACATCGGTAACGCCACCAACCACGTCTTCGCCGTGGAGTTCGACACTGTCCAGGACTTCGAGTTCTTAGACATCAACGACAACCATGTTGGAATCGACATCAACAACATGGCCTCCAATCGGTCCGCTGCCGTCGCCTACTTCGGCAGCGACGGCGCCAAGAACGACCTCAATCTCAAAGGCGGCCACACGGTCCAAGCTTGGGTCGATTACGACGGAGCAGCGAAGGTCGTCAACGTCACTGTGTCGCCCTTCTCCTCGAAGCCGGACACTCCGCTGATATCCTTTCCGGTGGATTTGTCCCCGATTCTCCAGGACGAAATGTTTGTGGGCTTCTCGGCGTCCACCGGATTGCTCGCCAGTTCCCATTATCTCTTTGGTTGGAGTTTTAAGATGAACGGCGTCGCGCGATCACTCGACCTCTCCTCCCTGCCTTCGCTTCCTGAGCCGAGCAAGAAAAATGTTCCCTTGATCGTCGCTGCCCCTGTCACGGCCTTTGTCGTCCTTGTCGCCGCTATAGCCGCGGCAGCGTACCTCTTCTACAAGATCAAGAACGCCGACGTGATCGAACAGTGGGAGCTGACCTGCGGCCCGCATCGCTTCTCCTACGAGGAGCTGAAGCGCGCCACCAAGGGATTTCGGGACCGAGAGCTCCTGGGCTTCGGCGGGTTCGGCAAGGTCTACAAGGGGACGCTTCCGGGCTCGCGGGTGGAGGTGGCGGTGAAGCGTGTCTCCCACGAGTCCAGGCAGGGGATTCGCGAGTTCGTAGCGGAGATCGCCAGCATCGGACGGCTACGCCACCGGAACCTGGTGCAGCTGCAGGGCTGGTGTCGCCGCCGCGGCGACCTCCTCCTGGTGTACGACTACATGCCCAACGGAAGCCTGGATAAGTTCCTCTTCTGCGACGATCCCCATGGCGAGCCGCCAGGACCGCTGCTATCGTGGTCGCAACGCTTCAGGATCCTCCGCGGAGTCGCCTCCGCGCTCCTCTACCTCCACGAGGAATGGGAGCACGTGGTGATCCACCGGGACGTCAAGGCCAGCAACGTCCTCCTCGACGCCGAGCTCAATGGCCGCCTCGGCGACTTCGGGCTGGCCAAGCTCTACGACCACGGCGCCAACCCAAGCACCACCCGCGTGGTGGGCACCCTCGGGTACCTGGCGCCCGAGCTCACCCGCACCGGCAAGGCCACCACCAGCTCCGACGTGTTCGCCTTCGGAGCCATGGTGCTCGAGGTGGTGTGCGGGCGGCGGCCCATCGAGCCGAAGGCGGTGCCGGAGGAGCTGGTGCTGGTGGACTGGGTGTGGGAGCGGTGGACCGCGGGTCAGTGGGCCGACGTGGTAGACCCGCGGCTGGGCGGCGAGTACGATCTTGAGGAGGCAGCGGTGGCCTTAAAGGTGGGCGTCTGGTGCTCACACCCGTCGGCGGCGGCCAGGCCGGGCATGAGGGAGGTGGCGCGGTACCTCGACGGCGGTGATGCGGCGGAGGTACCGCCGATGCCCGGCCCGGCGGAGTACTCCGCCGCCGCCAAGAGCAGCGTTGGCTTCGACGACTTCGTGCACTCCTACCCTTCATCATCCTTCGAGAAGGTTTCCGCGTGCTCGGCTGCCGTTGTCGAGGAGGCGGCGGGGCCCGCTTACTCCTCCCTCTCCCGCTTCTCTCAAGTGAGTTTGTGAGACCATACCGACTAAAAGAAGAGGGCGTGCGTGAGGTTGGGTCGGTTTTAGCTGATCGATTGGGTATCGATCACGGGACAGTGTCTGTAGTCGGAATGGGAGGCTGAGGAAATTGGACGAATAGGAGAGTTGGGTGTGAGGCGATGACACTTTGTAGCTTTCCCTTCGCCGTTTCAAATCATTCCTACGTGCCAACTGTTTTGGTCTTTCTTTAAGGGTGTGGTTTGGTGAGTAGCTTTGAACCGAAGCCATGGCCTTATTTATCAGCTTGGGCTCATCTATCGGTTCGAACATACAACTGTTTCGATTTTTACCATATTTGGAACACGATCCCCATTTCTTTCTATCAAATTTGGAAGCAAACCAAAATCGATTCGGTTCAACAACGGAACCCACTAATTTTTATTTATTATTTGTTCAAAATACCTCTTTAATTAGTTGAAAGAGATAAATTCATTATTATTATTATTTTGAATCAAAACGAATTCCGATTCTATATTCTATGAACCGTTAGAATCCAATTTCGAATTAATGAACCATCGATTTAATTCGACTCTGATTCTTAATCGATTTGGTTCGATTCAAATCGGGTCTTTAACCCGATTGTTTATTATGTAACAGTAGTGACACACCAATCTCCAGTTTGATGTAATCGCATAGTATATGCTGTGGCTATATGTGCTTTGGTCTACCAACTTAAATTTTTACCTACCCAGAGGGGGGTTTTCAATGCACTGATTTGACCTCAAGGCCATGCTTTCTTGCAGCAAGACACCTCTCCATTCAAGATCCTGACACGCAGAATAACTCAGCACCACCTACTACAAAGAACAACTTTACAGCTTTGATGCGATGAGATCTACCGATACAAATCTGGGCCGCTTTAAAGTCAGACTGCACAATGCTCTAAAATAAGCAGATGCTGTTCTCAATCCTCTGATCTGAGTTATGGACAATTGGGGCTGTTATAAAGCTCCACACACACACACACACACACACATATATATATATAAAGCTCTGAAATAATATATCTGCCGCTGTAAATTTCAATAAAGCATATACACCCTCCAAATCCCATATTATCTCTTGTAATTAATTACTTTCTTATATTTTTAAAAATTAAATCTTTATAATTACGAAAGTAAATAATTTAATCTAATTTCTCTTTACATCATTGATTTTATTGACGGAAATACCATACATATTCAGTAATAAATCGAAGTGAGGTAAAATCAGCACGTGTTCAATGATAAATCCTATGATATTTTCATCAACAAAATCAACGATGTGAGGAGAAACATAATTAAATGTTTCACTTTCATAAATTAAATATAAAGATTCTAATGTAACTATTAAAAGTATAAGGATCAAGATGCTAAAGATAATAGGAGGACTAATTAGCCCTCTTATTATCTTTCATATATACCAAAAGAAGAGTATCAACATGTGCAAAAAAAAAAAAAAAAAACCACAAGAAGCACAGATTTGAGGATAAACCTAACTTAATTGAAGACATTGTTTGGGAGCTTGGTCAACCATGTAGAGTCTCTATCAAATGCAACAAAACAAAACATGAAAAGAATGCAGCAAAACAATGACATATACCAAAGTGTAGAAGTCCACAGGTTAGGAGCATATGCTGGTGATGTGACAGCATGAAATGTGCTAATTGGCACATATTATGTAGCTTGTTCTTGGCATGATATAAACACCCATGCTGATACCATGCCACCACAATACGACATGGTCAGCTTGGATCATCCGGAACCACCCTCAAGAATCCAAAGCATATATAACATGCATAAGTCACTTTTGTCCATCACAGTAATATATTAGCCTCTTAATTTCGGAAATAAGAGTTTTTTCTTGTTGATCAGTCTCATAGAACTCTGGAAATCTAAGGAAACCAACACCTTGATCATTTCAATTCCTTAAGACTATAATCTAGCAAAGCATGTAGAATTCAAACCAAGACAAGAAACATATCGAGAAAGATGTCCACGAGAAGCATTGCGGCTTCCTTGCTTCATAAGTACAATGGGTTTCACAAATATAAGCTTGACATTAGGTCTCAACTCTATAGATCAGACCATGAAGTTCCTTATAACACAGTTGGCATTAGGTCTCATCTCTCTGATTGACCACTCACATTTTTCTGATATCCAAGGCCATAAGTTTATTGATCTTTGCTATTCCATCTTAGTTATAACCATTCATAATCTTGTGGGATCATATTATAGGTTGAACAAGAAAGCAGAAACCATACACTTTTAGAGAAACCAGTGACTCCAGCTGTGGCAGACATGTAAAGAACAAGCTGATTAAGCAAGGACAAGTTCTAGAACTTTCAGTGGTTAACTTAAAAGAAAGCTAAGATACTAACAATTTTTGTTGTTGCCAGCATGCAAGTTCATCATTATTTAGCATAAGAAATTACTAAAAGAAAATTTGCTTCAAATATCAATAATTTCTTTTGAAATCCACTGCACCACTTCTATCAACAGGACTGGTTTAACTCGCTATATTATTGGGGAAACGGAGTGATACAGTTCACAAACTTAAAAAACTAGAATAAACAAAGGAATAAATAAAGTAGACTACAACTACAGTTGCCATGTCAACTATCACTTTCAAATTGAAAACATCTACAGATGTACAATATGATGTCTGCATAAGTAGCACTAAGTGGACTAAATCTCAGTGTTTTAACAACAACATACCTCTTCTAGAGTGAGAGCACTCCTCTTGGAGCCATTTTTGCTTTATTCTTTGACAATTCAATTTCATGTAAAAGCCGTATCTTCTTGAACCTCATCATCCTCTTTTATATCACCATCATCCTCCACATTCTTGCCAGCAGCCTGGATCACCTCGTCATCAATTCCTGTGAAAATAAGAATGTCAAAGTTCAAGTTAGCAATTGGTCGTGAGTTCAATCTTCAAGATATATACAATATAGAAGAAGTATACCAGCAAGGAAAGTTTCGGTTTCCTCATCATTTATATACTCAGATTGCAATTGAGTAGCCACTGGTTGGTTCAGCGTCATCCAATTGGAATGGTCAGCATCAGCGGAAAGCAGATCATTTTTCTCCACAATCCAGTCACCAACAACATCAATGTTATCGACGGATATAGGATCAAATGGTTTATGCCTCAAAATCTTCCTGTATAAATTCATAATTCATATTTTGACCATGAGTTGCAAGAGTATTTGATTAAGATACTATAATCTACCATCAGCATGCAACATGCCAGAACATCATCATAGTTACCTTTGCTGTAGCTGCAAGTTATAATGTACGAAGATGAGGTCACAAAGTCGTTGATGTTCTAAATAGTTCATTCTGTGGTTGTGAATTTGTTCAAAAGGAAGGTGAACTCGCTCACATCCCCTTGCACTGCATGTTTGACTGAGGATGCGTATCGCCAAACGCATTAAGTTTGGGCAAGCGCCTCCATAAGTGGACCACCATTCAGCTACAAAATAACCAAAAGAAGAACAAAATCACCAACAAAAAAATCAAATGACAAAAAATTCTTACAATAGTATTACTTTGGAGAAGAAACAATATTTTCAAGTTTTCCTTACCAGGAAGCAAAGTATTCCTTGCTCTAGTAGCCATTTTCCTACCGAAGTCCCCCGATGAACTTTTATAAAGACTGAGCTCCTTTTGGATTTTATCTTGGATATTTGCCTCGGGGATTAGTCTTTCTATACAATCGAGCACCCCAGATGAGATCTCATTGCACACATCTTCTTGAATGCTGAAGAAGAAGCGAGGGTTCAAAAAGAAAGCAGCTGCATAAAGAGGACAAGGCAGCTGTCTATTCCACTTCCAGTCTATAATTTCCCAGTAAATCATGTAGTCAGCCTTTTTCAAAAGTTCTTTCCTTATTGCCTGTTTGACTTGATACATTGCGACATGAATATATCCCATGGCAGGTTTCTTATTGCTCTCTACTAATTTATAAACCTGCAAAAGTGGTTCTGTTATCTGGACAATTGCAGTACAAGAAGACCAAAATGGCTGACTACAAACAAGTTCAGATACTGCAAGTCCTCCGGGCTTCCTTGAATATGGCGAATCCAACCACTCCCCTGAAGTGACCATCATTTTCAAGTCCTCCTTTGAGCTAATCAGACTCTTCAATGTGATGAAGTTCATGGCAGACCGGCTGTCACAAGGAAGTATTAGATCTTTCCCATTCGTATACTTCCTCGTCATATTCAAAACAACTGCATTAGAGTAGATAAACCCTGTGATGGCTTTAGCATTCTCGATGACCTCGCTTATCGCTTCCAACTTCCCGATGTCCTCTAGAATTTCTTCTATGCATTGAGAAGCACATGGCGTCCAAAACAAGGTGGGAAATGTCTCTGCCAACTTGCTCCCGGCAGCAACATGGATCTCCGAATAACTAGTAATCACCTGAACTACATTTCTCTCGCCTACTCCTTCCACAACATGCTTAAGCAGCTCATATAGAGTATCAGCAGACGTAACTATGTGTGATGCATCAACTGATTTCAGGAACATCGTTCCTTCAGGACAGTATACCATAAAGTTTATCAGGGTCTTACCGGTAGTCGTAGTCCATTCATCTGCCAACACCGAACACCCAGTTCGGCTCCATGTTGCCTTGTATTGCTCCAATGTGTTATTCAATTCATCAACTGATCTCTTCAAGATCCAACCACGGAAATCATGATAAGATAACATTCCCAGCCCCGGTCCTGCCGAAGCAATTGCATCAACCATTGGTTGGAAAGACGCACAGTTCACCGCTTCCAAAGGCACCCCAGCCTCGTATAAAAACCGCCCGATAGCCATACAAACTTGATCTTTGTTGATGGTGCCTCCAATGCAAGGCTTGCCAACATCCGACACCGGAGCAGCAGTTTGTAGGGAAAGAGGAGGAGGAAGAAGGGGAGGAGAAGTATATCTTGCTCTCTTCTTCCGCCCCCTCTCCGGAAGTTTAGTCACAACGTCCTCCTCTTTTACTTCCACCTGGACCGCACCCGTGTCGACCATCTCCGGGAGCTGGATTAAATGCAAACCGGCGTCCACATCGCCACCGTCTGCCTGAATAGGGTCGGCCCTGCTCACCTCCTCCGCAGGCTTCAGCTTCTTCTTCCTCCTCGCGGCGGAACCGTCCAGGCTCTGCTGCATCGCGACCTGCACCTCCAGCGGCACCTTGGGGCAGCACGATGCATTGCCCTTGTGCCGGGCGAGGTGCTCCTTGATGCGGTGGATGCCGCCGCCGAGGAACTGCTTCATGCAGTACACGCACTTGAGCTTCGTCCGGCCGGCCGCCCGCACCATCAGGCAGTGCTTCCACGCCGGGTCGTGCTTTTGCGTGCCGATGGGCAGGATGATCTCGGAGGTCGAGGCCATTCCGCCGGCCGCAGGCAACGGAATTAACTTCCCACCTTCACCTGAGATCGACAGGGAGAAGCCACCGTGAGCGGCGCGGGCAGGAGGGTGGAGCCCAAGGAAAGGTGAAGGAGGGGTCGCGGGGCCCGCATGTGGTTTTACAGGTGGCGAAAGGAAAGAGGCAGACTAAGATTTCAAGGAAACAACGTGGGTTGGGGGGGGTTGAGAGAGACTTACTAGGCTTTTCGCGTCGCGTTGCACTCCTGGCTGCGGGAGAACCGAAGGAGCGAGAGAGGGATTTGGTCCGGTTTGGTGATATTTATAGCAGGGGGAGGGGATTAGGGGATCTGACCGGCTAAACCGGTAAGGCGTTCGGACTGGTTCTTTGGATTAGCTGCGGCCTAATCGCTGTTTACCGGTCAAGGCCCTGGCTGGACCGGTTCCCTGGCGTGGAGAACCGGGACTGCCGGTTGCCCTGAAGGCTAGGCTCCCTCCCCGAGCGGTTCGCTCTGCGGCGTCCGCCCCGGCTCGGATCGGCCGGCGTGACTTCCCGATGATTCGATCTTTTCTCTCCCACCCCTCTCCGGTTTTATCACCCGTTCCGTGGCGAATCGACAAGCCTCTCCTCGTGGGATCGAATTCTCTCCTCCCTTTTGTTTCTCCCTGTCGTCTCCTCCCTGCTCCTGTTGGTACGGAGAGATTGATGATTCAAGAACGGTTCAAAGAACCGATCGGCGGGGCAACTCCAGGTTTTGATTCGTTCCTTCGAGTCTTGTGGCGGATTGCTTCGAAAACCGGACCTGTTTGGGTTAGGGCTAAAGAAATTGAACTAGGGTTTTTAGTCGATCTCGTTCTTCCGTCTTTGGAGTCGGATTTAGGGTAGAAAGAGGTACATGAATGCGATTAATTTTTCCGTTTGCTTCCTTCCTTTTTGCTTCGTTGTGCTTGAGATTTGTAATTTCTAAGTGCTCGGTTGTGTACACTTGGCTTAGATGATCGTTTCGTCCGCTGCTGCTTCCTGTCTGTGTTTTATCCTATACCTCTTATTGATGTTCGTTGCAGTGTTGGAAGAACAACAAAACAAGGAGGTCTCTGAATCTACGATGTTTGCTTAAGAAGATGGACGAAGGGTTTAAGAATTGGGGGACAAAGACATGATTGACGATTTATGCTTGCAATTTTTTTACTTTTGAGATGATCCAAGTTCTCGATTAAATATAACTATTTTGAGATGACTGGGTTGTCTAGTGTTCCTATTTCCGACATAGATTGGTACGTTATGCCCGACGTATCCAGATCCTGAAATCAGTCCCTGCTTCCACAAAAAGAATTGGTGTTCAAGCTTGTTATATATTCAGGTACGTTTCGAATTATATTGGTTGCTTTTAATAGACTGATGATTGTGATTGGTGAAACAATGGGGTGAACATTCCTTATTTTTCCTCCTTTACATACAATTCTTAAATTGTACATTACAAATCCTGTGTTCTGCTATTGAAGGACTTAAGTTGGGATCTTTGGTTTGATTTTGTTGAGGTATCAATGTTTCTCTTGTATATGTGCATGTAGATCCATCTTTGTTATTATAACTTCTTGAGTTAGTCATTTTGAAATTTGACTTCTGTAGCTTGCAGGGTATTCGAGCATTATTGGCATCATTGTTCTTCTTTCATCTTGAAGAGAAGGTGTGTTTTCTTCATCCAGCTTATAGTTGGTTTAGTTTTTTATATTGCTTGAACTATTGTTGGTCATTCCTGCTGGAATTGGTAGCAAAATGTGTAGGATCAGTTTTTCAGGCTTTTAGATGATGATGATGATACTCTGATAGTTCAAAGAAAAATGATCAAGTTCCCCTTTTGTGTCATGTTTATGTTCTTACATTTTATTACTTTTATGCATTGGGTGTTGAAGATTGCGATTTTTAAGGTTAATGTCCTATTTTGTTCTTGTGGAGCAACTTGCCTTTGTTCCTCTCTTTGTTCAGTTTCATCCTTGTAATCTGTATTAAGTTTGTGGGTAGCTCCGGGTTACATTGTAGAAAGAAAAGACGTTCTTTTACTACAAACACCTTTAAGTAGTTTGTATCTAGGATTTTAGTTTTATGATACACATGGTGGTCGGTAACTTGTTGACATAAATTGTCTTAGCTGGCACTCTTTCGAGTGAGGTTTCTGTCGACTGGAACAAACACTATGCTTCCTAGGTGTATAAGCAAATCCTTTGGACAGTGTGAAGCTCCATACAGGTGTTGTTCTATAATGGTACATGTTGGCAGGCATCTGCAACTTTTTTCTATTGTTTTTACCGAAACATCTTTCCTCCAACAAAATATGTGGTTTCTTCTGATTTGGTAACGCTAATAATATTTGTTGAATTGTCATCTAGCGCTCGGATCCACAATGTGGCTAGTTATGAGCCTAAGTGACTGGTTGACAAAAACATAGACAAATATAGTGCCTTTCTAGCAAACATGAAGTGCTATACAAGTGTTTTATCAAATGAACAATTTAGAATATAGAACAACAGCAATATCAAAGCCATAAGGTCTTTCTAGTTGAGATTGGCTACATGGATCATTTGACACTATTGAGACTTGTAAAAAGCTATATGTTAAGTTCAAAGTCCTTAGAACGCGATTTATAGTTTGTATTAAAGTTTTTTTAGGTCTTCCTCTATTTTTTCTTATACCACTAATATTAATTATTTCATTTCTTCTGACTACTGCATTCGGAGGTCTTTTAGGCACATGCTCATATCATCTTAAACGATTTTCTCTCAAATTATCCTCTATCGAAGTGATATCTAGTTGTTTACAAATAAAAGTATTTCTTTTCTTATCTTTCCTAGCAACTCCACATATTCATCTCAACAACACAAACATTTTGTATATATTATTTTTTAACTGTCCAACACTCATATCCATAAAGTTTAGAACATAGAAAAGACACATAAATTGATACTATTGATAACTAATATGCAATACATTATATCTAGTGATTTAAAAAAAAACAGCTTAAAGTGGTTCTATTGTGATGGACTTGTGGTTTGGTATTGGCTTATTACTGAACTGATTTGTCCAGTGCTCTCATTGACTTGTTGTGAACTCTACCACTGTCAATTTTTATCAGAATCATGAGAATCAAGTTGGACTTCATATGGCACGTTTAGATGAGGGTAATTGATTGTGTCAAGAATTTAGGGTAATATGCCAGTTAGGAGCCACAGAATAATGCAGTGAGGGTGTTATCCACTATGGTATTGTCTTCTTAACTGAAGCATAAAGAATCACAAGTCGATGGATAAGAACCAATAAAGACGTGGTCAAGGTTGCATGATAATTTCTCAATTCACTCATTATTCTTCTTTTTTACTTTTGCATAGTAATTTCTTATCTTCTTGTTTGACTAACAACTCTCTTTGAGGTGGAGTGAACTATCAGAACCAATCATCCGGAAATGATGCACTTGATTACATCTTCTTCAAAAAATAAGTAAACCATGGTAGCTGATGGTGATGCTGGATAGTTTGATACTGCTAACCATGGAAGCTGCATCATAACTTTCATTTGCTGGGCTGGGGCTGCACTTATATCTCGGAGGAAGATTAATTCCTTAAATGTGCCGACGAGGCTGGAAAGCTTGAGCAAGTGATGTATGCACACTTACATGTTGGTTTTGTTTTCATAATTGGAAAATGAAATTTCCTTTTATGTGCAGGAAAGCAAGACTGGAAATCGTGTGCACAAATTGCCTGCTTCCCAGCATCTGGGCATTTCGCAACACAATTTCTCTTATGGATTTTGCAGTTCCGAACCCAAATCACCATTAGCCAGGAAAACTGCATCCAAGGTATGGTGAGCAAACATTTCTGAATCCGAGTGTTACTTCATCATATTTCGTGAACGCCATACAACTTGATTGACCGCTTTCACCGGGTGATGTCTTGTGAACAGATCGGACCATGATTGAACTATAAATGAATTTTAGTGCGTCATCTCGGTGGAGTGACATACAAGTCCTATGCTTTTATGGATTTTATGTAATAATCTGACATTTTTCTTTTATTTTCTAAATTAAAAATATATTTTGCCTAAATAGGATTAATGTATTTGCTTGTTTTGTGTAACTTAATTAGGGAAATTAATTAACCGTTGAAGTCGGCTTCCATTTTTTTAATTAATAGATTTCCTTGTTTATAGTCTATATTAAGGAAATAATTGAAATTTATTGCCATTTTTATGCTGGCATGTTAGGTAAGATATTAATAAATAAATCAACTCGAGAATTGAAGATTCCTATGGAAGAATCCTCCTCTCTTCTTATTTAACAAACTATTGCCTCGTTGAATGGTATGTTCTCTAAATTTTCTTTAATTTTAGTTGTTAAATGTTTTAAAAATTTTGGATATTAAAATAGTTTTGTATTTGGGTAAATTCCTCCAAATGGTTTTTTTTATGAGCACTTTTGTTTTCATTTGTTCTCATATATTTTCCTTTATTTCCTAAAAATAAAATTGATCTTAGCCTTTATCTCGCCACTATCCTTTGTCATCGCTCGCCACATTCGTTCTATTGTAAGGCTATGTCGTCCTCATTTTCTTTTCTTTCTTTCTCCATCCTTGTCTCCTCTCATCTTCTTTCATCATCGTCGTTTTCTTCTCTCCTCACCCTTATGATTGTTCACTTAGATTTGATGTAAGTTATTGTGGCTATTGTTGTCGTTGCGACAAATGTTGATAAACATGCTAGTTATGGAGGATTCGACTTTAGCCTCAAGCTCAGCCCTACTCTTGACCCATCATCACCATGTCGTTGTATGATAATCGATAGAGCAAATATAGTCTCTTATCATCGTGTGACGTTTGTCTGACGGATATGCATACAGGAGATAAGATGGAAGTCAACACGATACGAAGGAAAGTATGCAGTGATGGGCCCTCCTGACCAGGGACGGAGGTTAGAGGTAGTAAGTATGCAGTGATAGACCCTCCCAATTAGGGACGAAAGTTAGAGGTAGTTTTATCTTTTAAGAAATAAGAAACCTCCCGATTGGGGACGGAGGTTAGAGGTAGTTTTATCTTTTAAGAAATAAGAAACTCTATGGGAGAATAAATGAAAAGGGGGATGTTTACTCAGAAAATATGAAAAATAAGATGCTTTTATGGGGAAATTGCCCATTGTATTTTCATCGGTAGAATTATAATGTTATGCATAGTTGACGTACTTGCATGTGGTAGAATCTTCTACCTGCCGCTACCGCTTGTGTACCCATTAAAACTACATCCTCTGCTTCCTACAAGCATCTCGTGATTTCGAGGGCTACCCCCACCGATTGCAGCAGCCTTCTTATCTGCCTGTAGCAACAAAATGATGCAACACACCTTAATTCCTAAGATTATCGTGGGCCAATTTATCAACAAAAATGATTCGGAATAAAAGCTACTTGATCAACGTAGATTTCTAAATATTACACCCTGATTTAACATATTTGCAGCTGAAATACCCACCACATCTACCAGAATCATTTGAACCCTTAGATAGAAAGAAACTACAAAGAAATAACACAATTTCTCTTCTGCAAGAAGATCACTTGAACAGACCAAAGAATTATGACTTGTATGCATCATTCACAGGTAACAAAATAGATTTTCACCACATAATAGAGTTACATATACAAAGTTATAAATATAATGAAGGACTTTACAAGAAATAAAACAGTACATGGGTGTATTAGCTTTGGGAAAACCCAAAGCCTGTAAAGTAGATGGTGAAACATACTGGTTATCAACCAGTTCACCTGGTATGTCTATCAAAACCAGTAAAATGAGAACTTTCACCCCCCCCCCCCCCCCCCCCCCCACTTCCTTTCTTCATCAGTAAACACTCCTTGAAGCTTGCCTTAGTTAGACCTACAGCCCCAGCTCTTTTTTCAGCTGCGCAAGAGCGGCCTCAATTTCATTGATGCTATCTTTAATGCTGTCCTCCTTTTTACTTTGATCTCTTACACTATTTTCCTCATTTCCATCCCTAGAAGATGCTGAGGGGTTTCCATTCCGATATTCATCCCACGAGCTCTCCTTTTCAACATCCAAATCATTAATGTTGAGTTCCTTCTCTAAGAACTCAACAAACTCCTCACCAATGGCCTGAAAATTCAGGAATCTAATTAGAGGCAAATCACATCTTGAACCATAGAAAGGTCAGCTAATAATATCACAGAGTTCTCTCAAGTTTGCAAGGTAGAAAACTATATGTTTATGTAGGAAAAATGAAAGCTAATGGGATAATCGATATTCTGAAAAAGTCTGGTTATCACGACAATGGTCAAACTTAAACTTACAGCCAACTCCTCCCAGAGGCTTTTGGGTTTCTCTTGTGAACTTATGCCTGCTTCCCAGTTCCGAAATTCTGCTTGCAGATCTTGAAAGAATTGTTCTGCAACATCATTTTTCTGGTTATTTTTAATCAGAGTAGCTCTTCTATTATAAGAATAAGGATACGATAGCTTGGCTCCTGACAAGAGTCAAATCTACCTAGTGATATTTGTACATCTCTCAAAAATTCACCTGCAGAATAAATGGTTATAGACTTACAATTAACTTAGGGATCAGAGCCTAGATAATAATATTATTTTGTAGTTACACCATATAAGATCTGGAGACAGCTGGTTAAAATAATCATGCCATCCAACAATCCTTCATCTAATTCTAGAATAATAGATACATATAACAGCAATGATTCTTAATGTCAAAAACCAGCAAGGGTATGATAGTGATATGTACCAAAGCCATAGAATTCCTCATCTGGGGCACTTCTGCTCCTTTCAGCTGTTCTTGAAAAATCTGCACTTTGATTTCCATACTTGAACTGTGATTCTGAATTCATTAAGGTGTTGTATGCATGTTTAATTCTCATGAATTTCTCCTGAGCATTTGCCTTCAAAGATAAGAGAATATACTAATGAATGCAATGACATTAGCACGATAGGTCAAAGGATAGTCTCTTTGTTACTACAGGTAAAATCTTGAATCAAATTGGAGAAATAATATGTCTACAGTTCCAAGTCATCAGAAGAAATTGCTGAGTGGCTTCATAGAATTTAAAAAAAAAGATGAACCCAATAGGCAAAATTTTGGAATGGTAGGATCAAAATTTTACAAGACTCAATACTCACTTAATTTCATGAAAAAACCATGACATGATGTCTTGAAGCAAGCTTGTCAAGTTTTCTTCGAGGAAAAGATCCTCTAAAGCAATATTTTGTTGTGACCAAATGATATAGTCTTCTGGTCAAGAACTATTCCAGTACTCAATATTCAAGCCCACTAACATTAGTTCCAACTGTTACTGATTGCAATTTATATAAAAAATAAAATCTAATGAAGAAACTTTCTTTTAAGTACTTCAAACAACTATTTTTTATTAGTGAAAATAAAAAAAATATTTTTTGAAAGGGTTCCTACGGTTATCCTTTGAAGGAATGGTTTGAGATCATACCCACCCAGCTCAGAGAGAGCAGCAATGTCCTTACCAACTCAGATTCCCAGCAGAGGCAAGTAGGCTTTTAATTCAGGTTCTTGGTTGATACATATCGACCTTGGGAGAAATATGAAATTATGCTACTTATTTTGGAAAAAGAAAAGGTAGGAGTCCTTTAGAAAATGACAACTACGTTATTTGCGATAGGTGACTGTGCTTTAGAAGAGGCATTCTCAAATAGAAGTGGCAACTTATGCTGATATCTTTTCTAGTTCGTTTAAGGAACCTCCAAAGTTCCTCTAAGAGGGCTAGAATATGTTTGTTGTATAAGTACTAAAAAGAATCTAGTTAGAGCATTTCTCAATTATGTTGCCAGTAATGGATTATTTAATCATGATCACTACTTGATTGAAGTCATTGTGCATGCTCTAATCCATTGAAGCCCTCTAGGGCAGTTCTGGACTACGCTACAGTTTGAATATTGACGATGATGTCAAGCTTCAAATAGGGAAGATTATGACATCCGGTTTAGTATCAGATCGAGAGGGAGGGATGGTTATGAGCCTATAAAGAACAAGATTAATTATTACCTTTAGTTTGGATTTAAGCATTTAGGGTCAGTGATTCGGGTTCATCAATTTAATGGATTAATTATTTCATTGGGTCAAGCCATGGCACATAGCTTGCAAAAAGTGCTCTCCTTGAAAGAGATACACAATGTATTATAGAATGAATTATATCTCATATACAACATCAAACAACATCAAGACATACACCAGCATGATGAGACTCCATGATAACAGTAGATCTAATTAAGCATATAAAGAAACTATACATAGCAATAGATCAAGATTAGATTCTTATTTGGGTAAATTAAAGATAGTATCGACAGTAAGAATGAAAGACATAAAACCTATCAAGATGTCGGTTTTATGGAATATTCAAAAACCTAATTATGAGTGGAATAGGGCATACATGCAGAATTGAGTCAAGACACCAACTTTATGGGTTTTGTTCAAGAAATCAAAGGAGGACAAGTAAAATTAGATCAAGAACGGAGATCTATAGGAACCAAGAACAGGAAATACCAGAAAGAAGAATCCAAATGTCCAAGAAACAACAGGTACCTACCTCCTTATTGACATCGGGGTGGTACTTGAGGGCGAGCTTTCGATAGGCTCGCTTGATATCTTGAGCGCTCGCCGAAGGGGAGACGCCCAGGACCTCGTACGGGGACTCCCTGCGGCTCGCCCTCATCGGAGTAGTGCGCCATCGCGGGGAATCGCCGGCCCGCCTCTTCTTCCGGCTCCATCCGAGGCTCGCCGGAAGGGAAGCGAGGGAGAAGGCGTCACAGCGAGGTACACGGGGCAAATCTTGAGGAGGGGCGGAGAGGAAGAGAGAGAGGCGGAGGAGGTGGCGGCGGAACGAAGCAGAGCACGAAGGGGAGGAATGGGTGGAGGAGGAAAGAGCCGTTAGCGGAAGCATGGAGATGATGGAAGTCCATCGATCCGATTATTGCCTATTTACCCTAATAATATTATTCGTGGATAATATTGTGGTGAGATTGGGTCCAGTTGGAGGTTAACCCTAATCTAACCCAACATGGAAGTGGCTCGAACCAAATCCCACACTATGTGATCGATTTATTTCCCACATCATCGGTCGGTCGGTCCGATTTGGTTTTTTTGGACTTGATATGGGTTTAATTTGATCTGGTCCAAGTTGAACCGGAATTACGCTCGGAAATGAACCATGATCAACTCATTCCGACCCAACCGGCTTGGGTTGGCCGGGTGAAACCCAACCCAATCTCCTCTTTAGGTATCGGTGACTCTTCTCGCCTTACCAGGTGAGCGGTTGCCACTCTGCTTCATGACAACGAAATCGAAGGAAGCCCACTCCCTCCACTCAACCCCTCTCTCCTTCCTCTTCGTACCCTTCTAATAACCACAAGGCAGACTAAGAAGACCAGAACGAAGAACAATGTCGACTTCGGGACGACACACCTTGCTCCTCTGCCTCTTCATTCCTATCTCATTATCATGTGAGGCTCGCCACCAGCATCACCAAAAGGAGTTGGCCTGTAACTCACGGCCTTGTCTTTGTTGTTTCAGGTGAGATCCAACTCGTACTGGTGAACCACTGCAAATACGGCGTGTGGCCTGGAGTACTCGGCAGTGCCGGCCACAACTCCCCGGAGGGTGGTGGCTTCCATCTGGGCGTCGGCCAGGAGGCAGTCCTGGACGTGCCGAGTGGATGGTCGGGGAGAATCTGGGGTAGGCAGGGTTGCTGCTTCGATGAAAACGGGAAAGGAAGCTGCGACAGTGGCGACTGCGGCGGCCTGCTGCGCTGCAACGGTACTGGAGGCACACCGCCGGCGACCGTGGTCGAGATGACGTTGGGGACCCACCGGTCTCCTCTCCACTACTATGACGTGAGTTTAGTGGAGGGCTTTAATCTTCCGGTCACGATCGCTCCGGTTGGCGGAGGGAAGGGATGCGGCGGCGTGGCCGGCTGCCAGGTGGACTTGAACGCATGCTGCCCTTCGAGGTTCGAGGTGAAGCAGAAGGGGAAGGTGGTGGGATGCAAGAGCGCGTGCTTGGCACTGAAGACGGACAAGTATTGCTGCACCGGGGAGTATGGCTCGCCGGAGCGCTGCAAGCCCACCCTCTTCTCCCATCTCTTCAAGTCCATCTGTCCTCGAGCTTATAGTTTCGCCTACGACTCTTCTTCCACTCTCAACATGTGCAGGGCATCGAGGTATCTCATTACCTTCTGCCCTTGTGCAACCTAAATCAAAGTCACAGATGCATTCAGTACGAATGCCGATACCTTCCATTACTAACATTGTTCTTGAAGCACTAATCCATGATCGCTTTACATGGACGTGCATGGAAGAGAGAGAGAGAGAGAGAGAGAGAGAGAGAGAGAGAGAGAGAGAGAGAGATAGAAGCATCAAAATAATACAAAGAAACAAAAATAAATAGAGAGAACGGGGAGACACACATGAACAAAGTCAACCAATCGATCGATCGATCACAAATATAGAAGAGGACGAAGTATGGGATTACACCACCACATAACTCGAGCTAAGACTAATCGCAACTCAAAAAACAAGAGTAATGTGATCTTGTGATCCTTTCTACAAACTTCTAACCTAACACTAACACAAACACGAGTATATGTACAAGAAACCAGAGTATCTCTTTGATTTCACCATCTCTCTCTGGTTCTGCTTCTCCCATCTCCTGGTTCATATGATTTCTTCTTCTGCCCTCGTCAGCCAGCAGAGACATCAGGAGTAGTCTCTCCAGCAAATGAGCATGACGACACAGCGGCGCATAATGTAGAACCTTGACCTCTGTTCTTTAACCAGACTCGCCCACCGCCTGGAGAACGACTCCGCCATGCTCCTCCGCCCCGCCTCTCTCCTGCTTCCCTTCGCCGATAGCTTCCACTTCTCATCCACGTACAGCTCCATCTTCAGATCTAGATCTCGCGACAGCTAACGTGCCTGGTTATATAGATGGAAGGAGCAACAGAGAGTATGTTGATTGATTGACGCAGTGAGGGTGGCCTTTGAGCTAATCATCGTTTAACTAGTAGCAGAGAAGGAATTGTGAAAGGCATTGCTTGCTCATTCTGAGGTGAAATCACATGGTTGGGACAGGGAAAAGACTGGCGGTTTCAGTCTTCATACTTTTCAGCTCCCTACAGATTTGGCACCGGATGACACCTCTGCAGCCGATCAGCTTTTCATCTTTGTAGCTGCAGACCGGGATTTGGATCTTCCGGGAGGCCACCCTGGACACAGCGCATCACAGCCCCCAGCGTCCTCCCTCCGCGGCTGTTGTGCGGTCAAAGCAACAAGATAAAAGAAAAATAAAAGCAGGGTTTTGTCCTCTCGTCCTGAGACGAAGGACATCCATGCATGCGCCCTCATTTCCGAAAACACCCGTACAGGTTTCTGCTTCCCGTAAGCATAAGTACGTGAGTCACTAATTGTTCTTATGATCCCATAAGCTGTAGTTTCGATACAAATGTCGACGCTCATCATGCATGCCTACTACACGTTGTGTGTTGTGCAGGGAAACAGTGAAGAGTGGCTAAATTTTCAGTGGCGTAAAGCTTGTCCGCCATGTGGTATGAATAGACGCCATCGAAGGTGTTGTCACGGTGAAGGATACAGACACGGCATGTGGTGGGCAGCTTCATTTGGCACGACCTTATGGTGTGCGTGATTCAAGGCATCTATGGGGTGTCTCAGGTGAGACTATTGAGGGAGGGTTGGACATTATTGGCACAAGCTAATGATTGGCTGCATTTGGATGTGCCACAATGCATTTCTTTTTTTTTTTTCTTTTTTTTTGAGGTTTGCATAGAGTTTAATAGTGGAAAATAATTTTACCATTTGTTCTATGACGAATTATCGAGAAAAAAAAATAATTATTTTTTATTTTTTTTCCTAAGAAATGCCTTCTATCTTTAAAATTCTCAATTATATATTCATAAGAACCCAAATAACCATAGTCACCTATTTGTTTTCTCCCTTTTCTTATGCACCAATTCATGGGGTGAATTACATCATGTTGTAATAATATTAGTAATATAAAAAACATAATCATAGAATAAAAAACTATATTATGCTTTTGTATTACGGTATAATATTTTTCTCAATTTGCTGAAAACACTATGGCACAATATAAAAACACTGTAAAATAGCATAAAAATATTTATTATAATATATTATATTATATTATAGTATTTTTTATATTAATAAAAATACTATAATATAGTATAACAATATTGTACCTGACCCGATTTATCCAATGGATCGATTCATAGTAAGAGAGAGAGAGAGAGAGAGAGAGAGAGAGAGAGAGAGAGAGAGAGAGAAGATAGATAACTGATTGTCAAATTAAGGATATATCAAGTATTAAGAAAACAAATATTATTTAAAATTTTTAATAATATGGGATACATACTTGTCGAAAAAAATCAAAACAAATCCGAGAATTCGTCTTCTGTTCATTCAGAGGATGATTTTAGGCAGGAACCAATTTTATTCAATTGGAAAACCAGCAAGAACAAGATCAAAAAGTCTAATTTGGGAGCTTGTGATGTGGAAATTTACAGTGCAAAATAAGGAAACCCAATTTTGACCGCAACAGTAGGCGGGGAGAGAGAGAGAGAGAGAGAAGATACGTAGTAAGTTTCGATACACCACGACAAAATACCAACCAGCAAGACCCAGGACACAGGCGACCGATCCAGCGGTCAGAATCAACATCTTGGAAGATCGGACGGCGGAGGAGGGAGCTTCTGGTTGGGGAGTGGCCCGTCGTTGACCACCCACACCATCTTCAATCCCCAGCTGAGATGCAAGTCGATGTGGCAGTGCATGAGCCATGCACCTGTTACGTACCCAAGTCAACGTCAGCAACTAAAGAAACCACCACTGAAGATAGTAGTATCACTTACCGGGGTTGTCAGCTCGGAAGCGAATGGCGAGCCATCCGCCGACCGGGACGCCGGCGGTGTTCTTCTCCACGGGGTCGACGAGATTGAAGTTAGAAGGATCGGTCACCGGGTCATAGTTTCCGAAGCCTTGTCCCACCACGTGGAAGTTGTGGCCATGGAGGTGCATCGGGTGGTTCTCGATTCCTTGAATGCTGGTGTCCTGCAGCACCAACTCCACGCTGGTGTTGAACGGAAGCACCACCACCTTGGTTCCCTTGCTCACGAACGTGTTGTTGGGTGGAGTCCCCGTGTAGTTGAAGGGGAACGGAGGGATGTCCGGGAAGTCTGTGGTGTAGACCCCGTTCGACTGCGAGTAGTAGTGAGCCTGGAGAAGAGCAGTGGAGGGAAACACAAAGGAGGCGTTGTTGACCGATGCAGCAAACTTGGTGCCATTGGGGCCTTGACAGGTTCGGTTCGTGGGACAGGGGTCCGTGCCGAGGCCGACCGTGAAGTAGAATCGCTGGTCGACGGTTCGTGGTACGTCGGAGGGGTACCGATCATCCGCGAGGCTGCGAAGCTTGTTGGTGAAGTTCGTGACGTTAGCAGTGTCGTTGAGGGACGGAAGTGCCGGTCTCAGCAGCGGCAGCTTCGTGCTGGCTCTGTTCGGGTTGTGGTATTCGAGGACGCCGGCCGTGGTGGTGTTGTCGAAGGTGCCCTGCCCGGTGGCATAAGGCCTCGCGGCGAAGAGGAAGGCGGCGTTGGGGAAGGTCGGCTTGGCATGCAAAAGCACGTTGGCGGTCTGGCCGGGGGTGATAACGAGGGCTTCAGCGTCGAAGGGCTTAACGTAATTGGCGTCGGTTTCCACGACAGTGACGGTGTGGTTGGCGATGCCGAAGAAGAGCTCGTCGTTGAGTGCAGCGTTGATCAGTCGAAGGAGATACGTCTTTCCGGGCTTCACCTTCAGCTTGAACGTATCTATCAAACATGCATATCATACCGTTAATCTAAACAGCATCTCGCTGTCGCCAAAAGTGTTACAAAGGGAATGACTCGGAATCCAATCACCTTTCCCCGAGCAATTATAGAGGGGACCGGGGAGGCCATTGATCGTGTAAGCGTCGGAAACATTTGGCCCTCCGCCAGTCCGAAGAGCTTGGGCGATGACGGCCTCCGGGTCTGCATTGAACCACTCACCTGCATTGCCAAAAACCAAGCGATCAACCGCTCGTAAATCATGATTTAAGGTGGACTAGTCCGTCCAAGTCAAGATCTAGTGATTACCTAAGATGATGGGGACTTCCTTGTATGGTCTCGCAAACGGGTAAGGAACACCACGCTCGGGGAGGATGATGAGAGAGCCATACACGGTGGCCCTCAGCCAAGAGGCGTGTGCATGCCACCAGAGAGTGCCTCTCTGACCTGCAGTGGTGAAGTTGTAGACGTAGCTCTGCCCGGTGCGGATGGGGCACTGCGTGATGTACTCCGGGCCATCCGCCCACCCGCTCTGCACCTGCCGTATGCCATGCCTGCACACGTACCCGTTCAAACTCAATCAGACAAACGCAGCGGTAAGAGGCACTCGGATACGTAACTCGAAGCCAAGGATTTGGATACCAGTGTATGGTGATGTCACTGCGAACATGGTTCACCACCTTAACCACGAGACGATCACCTTCTCTGACGACGATCCGTGGCCCCGGGAACTGCCCGTTGACCGTCACAATGCTCTTTGTCGTGCACAACCTCGTCGCGTTCCGTAGGGTTATCTGCAACAAAGAAACATGCTGGTAACGAAGAAGCACGTCGACTCCATTAGCTTCCGCGGACGCAAATATAAGCACGTTACACACATCAAACTTGTAATGCCTGGTAACACCAGCTGAGAGCTGTGCCGACGAGAACAAGATGCACACTGCAAGAAGGAAAGTTCTAACGCCACCCATGCTTCGTCGTCCTACAGCTTGCAAGTGGAGTGGATTGAAGGGTGTCGTGAGCGAGTTACGACCTAGATATTGGCAAGAACGATATATAGGCAAGAAACGGTAAGAGACAAAATTCCTCAGGTTCTCTGTCGGGGCTGCAAAAGGCGTCAGGTCGACCTGAACTTTAGAGTGTTCACAAAGAAATATTCAAGTGTAATTGGACTGCGCCATCAGTGGTATGTTGAGGCAGTATTCTATCAGTTGAAGAAGAGAGAAGGGGCATTTCTTGATCACAAAGACAGCTCTAAAATATTGGTTTGTTGGTTTTGGCATTGACTTAGAAGCATAGAGTTGTTGCCGTATATATCAACAGCCCCCACTCGAACTTGCCTCCAACTTCATCAACCCCTCTCTGTCCCTCTCTGATATATGGAATATGTGATTGGGGCATTAGCTTGTTTGCTTTGTGACCAAGAGATTACTCAGCACGCACTATTCTCTGGAATTCAGATCCCTGTCATTGAACATGGAAATCTCGCGTTGAAATCTCAACTATTTCCATCTTTCGTTAGTTGAGGCAATAAAAAGAAGAGATAGAATGCAATGCATATATATACATACATACATACATACATACATATATATATATACATATATATATACATATACATATATATACATATATATATATACATAATATACATATATATACATATATAAAAATATATATACATATATATACATATATATACATATATATACATATATATACATATATATACATATATATACATATATATACATATATATATATATATATATATATACAGTTGAAAACATTATGAACATCCCTATAAACCTAATTCTTGCACATATATTTTCACAAAAATTCAAATTAAGTGCAGTAGGTAAAGTTGCCCTTGTTTGAAGATGAATCGATGACATTATGAAGGACATCCATGCTTCATTTTGATCATCTGCATGACGGTTCACCGAACGGGGCCTCCTTGTCCTTGTCCTACTTTTAACTCAGACAGTTTTAGCATAAAGGAAACTAAAAGAAGATTCTACCATGGATTGGGCTAAAAATGTTTGTGATTCATGTGGTAACTCCAACAGGTTTAGCATCAAAAACATGCATCAATAGCATGAATAAGTTGTTGCGTCGAGGTTAAGCCAGATTCGACCAGCTCACCAGTTCCACGGAAGGTAAAGAAAGTAGTAATATATTGAAGATCAGCAGTCAATCCTAAACCCTAAATAGGTGCAAGAAAGCTGGCAAGAACAAAGCTGTAGATGATGTGTCCAACCATCGTCTTGTTCCTCCTGTTATCTTGAAATTGATGACTAGCTTTTCTTACACCAACACTTTCAACTTGAAGAACACGGAAACACCAGCAATCCACTTTAGACTAATAGTTCAAGACTATTAAGTTAATGAATCTGTTATCTCACCAACCATATCTCCTGCATAATTATGAAGCTGATATACAAAACACAAAATTATCAGAAAGGTTTGGATCACAAGGAACTTTTGCCATTAGCATCCTATGAAAACACTACAGAATGGTTGACAATCATAAACATCAAGGTTTTCTATAAAAATTTCTTCTAATTCGGAATCATTTAGTCATACATACTTTGCTGCCTAAATCTCACACAAATTTCCCATCAAAACTTCATGTTCATGTGGAGGATTCCAACTTTACAACAATGTAAAACCAGATGTCAAGAAGTTGCATCCCACCATTGTGTTCGGCTGTCATGATAAAAAATACAGTTTTCTCAGTCGTGTGTAGTCCAAGCTATCGAAGACCTTGACATATCAAGTATATCTCTCTTGAGCAAGATCTGGTCGCCTTGGGCCTTAACCATGACACTTTTGTGAAACGCTGTCTGCAAAATTTCATGAATCCTGCAACCATCAATCCAAAACTAAATGCCTAAAGGTGATCCGAATATTAATATGCAATCAACAAGGCTTGTATGCATTGCATACTAGGGAGTGTATGGACCTGCATTTTCTTCACTCTCGAGAAGTTTAATCACAAGGTTGCCCCCTCGTCGAAGAACACCAACTTCGTTTGCATCAAGACCTGTGCTGTTGAGGTGTAACTCTGTATTGGAATCACCAGCTGAGCAAGGTAAAGGTACCTTACCAACAGCCAATGAGAGCGCGCGCATGCCAAGCTGACAGGATAGAGCAGTATCTTTTGCTGTGATCCCAGAAACTGTTGGACACATATCTGATAATATCACTGAAAAACCCCTTTCCTGAAAAGCATATATGTAACCACCACCAATGACTCATCGTCGGTTCCGAAGAAACTACTACACAGATGGAAATTCTTATTATTTGAGATACAAAAAAGGCGCCAGCAGACTCATGATTAAATTGTGATATGATATCTACAGCCACAGATGGACTCTCTTTTGTTATTTGAAAAGACATAAAGAGGTGCTGATGGATTTCAAAAACATGATATGACATCTAAAACGTGAAAGGCACAGGAGATAACCATTACCCCAATGGTCCGACTTACATAAGTTATTTTCAAGACTGTAATCACAGGTTATTAACCAGGGCCTCAGGCCTCAATGTTATACAAAGAACAAAACGAGGAGAGATTGACTGAATACAAGAGGAGATCACAGTAACTGCAATAAGAAGAATATTGGGAAGCTGATGTTGATTGTAGTTTTCAGAAACCTCGCTAAGGGCATTTAAGACGAGAAATGACTGATGACAAGAAAACAGTCCATGGTTTCTCTCAAGATATTCAAATGTCAGGGGAGTTAAAGCATTTGTGTGCAAAAAGCAGACCTAAAACACACTAAGATGCCCAATGATGTAATAATATATCATAGAAGCATGATCCACAGAGGTCTTGGTTCATAGCAATATCAACATCAACAATAGGATATAATTAAAATGTAATAATCATTGGTCAAATCAGATATCAACAAGACTTCTAAACTTCGAGTGACTTAAACGGGAGTCACAAAGGAAGTAATTTTAAGTTATCCATCTTATCCTCTTTGTAGGATTCCTTATCTTCCCTCCCTCCAAATGTTCCCAACATTATCGACACCCAATGACTTCAATTAGGGGGACAAACTACCTGGATTTCTTCAACAATTTAACTGGTTCACACATATAAAAGAAACACATCCATTCCATATGGATTGAGATTAAAAGAAAACAAACACCACATCCAGCTCTACAGAAGCTGCTATACCGGTCTAGGAGTTTCACCCATATCCCAATGTCAAGCTGTTCTTGTCCATAACCAATGCATATGTGCTGAAAATAAAATGGCATTTCGCGTCCTCTTTTGGAACAGTACTCCTGTATATGTCTAAATATTCCTAAGTAGCTAATTCAAGTGTTCCCACCCAATTTGGATAAGAAACACTAGTTTTGCAAATCACTGAGCAGATGAGAAGTACTGACACCACAATAACCTACAAAATGGAGTTGTTTTATATCCAAATCCTCTCATTCATCCACTACATGGGATACTGTATACATAGCTAATTTTCCTTCATCTATCTGGTTGCTCTTATTATGACTAAGACTATGTTGATGGAATGGTCCCACTGATATGAGGCATCAACCGCATACAAGTTTTTCAAAAGCAAGCCGAAATAAAAAATTCTGAGCAACTAGAGAATGTAATTTCATAACAAAATCTGCATTATTTTGGCACTTGAAAGATACTCAAAAATGGAAATCATCATGCAAGCCCAAAACTAAGAAACAAATGATACCTGAGGAGACATTGCTCTCACTTGCTCCTTCAACAGGCTCATTACATCCGCACAAACTGTTCTGACCCGAGAATCACAATGAGAAGAGGGAACCTTCATTTTCTGCCCAGCCATAAAAAACAAAACGCAATAAATAAAAAAGGATGTCTACAAAGATCCATTAAACCATGCCAGCAATCTAATCCATTTTTTCATCAGCATTTTCGTAGATGTCCACAGAAAACCGAAGCAGATTCATGTAAGCAACCTTCAGATCAATACCCACGACCGCCCCACCCTTTTCCAGGGCACCCAAGCTCTGGCATGCCACCTAGCAACACTAAAAGATCACTTCTTTAGAACATTTATCGTGACAAAAACCTCATAACAGGACTATATTACAAACATATTCCGAAGTGTAATGATATACTTTAGGAGGAGAAAATAAAGGAGGTAGCTTCCGAGACGAATAGAAGGAATCCCAGGGGGCGGTACCTGAAGCCAAGCACCGGGAGCGCATCCAAGATCCAGAACCGAAGCCCCCGAAGTTATCAGTTTATGTTGCTTCTGCATCTGTAGAAGCTGAGAAGACAAAAGGAGAGTATACAAAGACATAGGTTTTGATTCGAACCAAAAAGATCTCAACCAGGAGGGGTACGAGGAGGAGAAACCTTGAATGCTGATCGAGCGACATAGCCGAGGCGCTGAGCCTCTCTGTAGAAGAAGTCCGGAGCCCCGGCACCGCTCATCGTCGCCGTCTTCCCTCTTTCCCCTCCCCCGAAGGTGACAAGACCCTTCAGACCTGCGAGGGTTTGAGGAACCCCGCGATAAATGGGCCGGGTCGATGTGAGAGACTTACAGGCCATGACCCGACCCACATCTGGCGTAAGAGATGGAAGTCGTGTCCCGACACAAGCCAGACTCACATCGAGCAGATGTGGTGAGGAAAGGCAGTGCGAATCTCAACGTGCGCCACATCTCGCAGTCCCGTGAGTTAAGTCGAACGTCATCACCCACACCCTCCGAACGTGACTAAATTCGATCATGTAATTGTCGTGTCTCTATCCTATCCGTCCATTTGAGCCGAAGTCCAAATCACGCCTCGCCTCATTTGTTGTCGTAGTCGTAGTCATTGTCGCTGCAAATAAAATTCGGTGTACGCCTCGCGGCCGCTCCCCCATTTCATCAATACTACGCCCAAACACTCCCCTCGCATCTGCTCGTTGCCTCCTCAATCCAATCCCTGCTCGCCGCCCCATCTCTCCCGAAGGTTTCTTCCCATTTCATGCGCGACTTCCCGGAAAGATGAACTTCTCCGGCCTCGGGCGCTCCCTCTTACGATCGGCGCGTTCCCGATCTCCCAAGGTACGGCGGTCCTCCTCCCCCCTTCTTGCCACTTTCTACTGCGAGACCTATCATTTTGTGCATGTAACTATTGGGGTTCGGTCGTTAAGGGTGCTCTGTCGGGGGGCTATGGCGCGCGGCCTGTGATTTCTAGCGAAGTGCTCCTGCAAAAACCTTGCATTGGACGCGATATCACCGCCGGTATAGGGCTTCTTAGGGGTTACCTGACTTCGGTGGGGGCCGATAAGGCGATCGGCGTGGGGAGCCATCTCTCGCATTGGAGGTTCCTGCTTGCGAATCCTAATTTCAGGCGATTCTTCTCTAGTGGCTCCCCCAAAAAGAAAAGTATTGACCTTTGGATGACATTTGATTTCTTTGTGCTTCTTCTTTCTTTTTTAGTCTGGCAGCTCTTTATTTTTTAAAAAAATATTTTTTTTGTTATTTTTAGATTACGAGAATTACTATCCAAGGGATAAGAAGGAAATCCCCAAAGACTCCAGCAACAAATCAGATTCCAAAGGTATGCAATGTTCAAATTATAGTTTGTAATTCCAGATTCAGCTATCACTAATTTTAGAAAGAATTGTAATTTTTGGAGCGTCAGAGATGGAGTCAATTCATTGGCTGTGCAAGTAATCCTTTTTCATGAAAATTAGTTCAAATCCATGACTACAATTTGCCAAAAAATGATCATCATTGGTGTACTTTATCATGCCCTGTATGTTTGATTCTTGCAAAATTTACTCATCTTCAATAAAATTAGTTCAAAGGGAAGATTATAGTCTGTCTGAAAAAGACTTTCTTTTGGTATGCTTCAACATATGCCATATGTCTAATCTATGTGCAATTTCAAGTTATGTTCTATGTGTCAGAATCTTTCCAGAAGTAGCCACTGGTTTTCTTTGTTAAATGTGTTTTCTATGTTTAGCAGGAACCTAATTCTTTGATGGTATGAGCAAGTTGTTGATGTATTGGAGCCTGTTAATTCGAAATATGTAGTCCATGAATGTGAAGGTGCACAGACAATGAATTCTCTAATATGGTCATGCTGATGAAAAGGATGCTATGCACTAAGGATAGAAAAATTAGGTATCGTTGCTTAAAATATCTGTTTTATACTTGACAGACCTTGTTTTAAATGCCACTTACCATAAGTGATAAAAACTCTCTGGTTCAAAACACACCAAGCGGAATAAATGCTCTTAGGATGAATTAAAAGAAACAATAGTATATGGAAGAGAGAATAACAACAAAGTATTTATCCTGTTAACCATTCCCCAATTTCCCATAGCACTAGATCTTAATTTTCATTTTGCCATTCTTCTTGGGCCATTATTAATAGATCTACATTCATCGAGAAATATTACCAGCAAGCCTCTGGGAGTTATTGAACGATTGTACAATATGTGTCAGACGTATATATTATTTCTATAAGATGTGATGCCTACATGTATCATCGTATTCATATTCGAGAAGCTTCTAGGAGTATGTAGGATTGAGACATAACTGCCTGACAGTATGTCTTCAAAATATCCACTTTTGTATAAACTAATGATCATCTATTATTAACGGCATATATTATTTATTTCTGTTCAGAATTTATGGAATGTTTCAAGCAATTTACTTAATGTTTGTTAAGTAGTCAAAATGTTCTAAGTATGTACTCTTTTAATTATTCCTAGGGGATTCAAGCACAGAAGATCATGGGAATTTCCAGGAGAATTTTATGAAGCAATTGCAGAATTACATAGCTCCTCTTATATTTATTGGCCTGTTGCTTTCATCTTTTTCTGCTGGTTCATCTGACCAAAAAGAGGTCAGACTTCCATTCTAACCATCTAAATGCTTTTCTTTTTATCCAGTAAAAATTTCTTTTCTCTGTAAAGTGCTTTGGAAATTTTTTCAGTCATTTTCTGTTATTTGATTCTACACAACTTTCCTATGTTATGACGAAGTTCCAATAGTTGAAACCAAATATTTTGTTGCACTATTTTTCTGGAATCCCTTTCCATAAAATGATTAGGAGGTAATTATACATTTTTGTGTCTGGGCCTCTTCTCTATATACTGATACATAAACATCATTATCTCTATCTGCATCTTAGGAAGTAATTGTCTCAGTCTTTGAGTCTTTTTCAGAAAGGGGATAGCTTAGAAAATCTCATTATGCTGCCATCTTATTCCTATATTTCTTGTGGATCTCATCATAGGAACCTCCTGCAGTACTGATAGAAGTTTTGGCCTTTCTAATTCGCAACCTTTAGGTGTAGGTGTTAGAAATACTTTACCTCAGGATCCAACTTCATGCTGCATGCTTGACATAAAATTAAAAAGATTTTTTTTGTAATTGTTAATACTCTAATTCCCAATGGAAGTCCACATCATTTTACCTTTAACATGTACAAGTCAACAAATAGTTCAATTGGTCACTTACCACTATGAACAATTCTGCTTCGTATGCATATTATGTTGTCGGACAGAAAAGTTTTTTTTTGTGCTCGTAGGTTGCTTTAATTTGTGAGGCTACAAATATTGATCAACTTATGCTTATTTTCATTTTCCTTTCTTGGCATCTGTATTATTGTAATCGGTAAAGGTGAAGTTATATAATCTTGTTTATCTGGCATAACAGTATTTGTTTCTGGGATAGTGTTAATTAATGATATCCATGAGTTTATTCACATTATTTTTTGAGGACTGAAGTATTGGTGCCTAGTACATGGTACAAACACAAGCCATTGAGGGAATGCACCATCTTGGATTGGTAATCTTTGAAGCACTTGTCCATTCCATTTGTGGATGAGCTATGGAAAATGACTTGGCATGTGTGTGCATAGTAAATTTAATAAAGAGCCAATGACTGACACATTTCGTCTCTTGGATTCTTTTATTTTTGCAATAATGAAGTGCCTTAAAATGTACTATATCCAAAGATGTTCTTGGTTTTTACATTCCTATTTTTGTTCTGAATTTGATCTGTATAAGTTCCTGCTTTTATTCATCTTAGTTTATCAATAAATCTGATTGCAAGCATCTTTAGTTGCTCTATTCGAGTTGCTCACAACTTTGCTAAATTTTCTCTTGTATATTGTCTATGTACTATGATTTTTAGCAGTTTCTCTTTTTAATTGAGCGAGAGTTTTTCCTGCAGTTAGCATCATTGTTTTTCAAGTTATGGTTCATAAGAGGGAGTTCAGGGCCTTTTAGGCTGGTTGATGCAAGAAGTTCTTGATATTTGCTGCAAAAATTGAGTGATATTTGATAGCCACTGTGGATAGACACTTAATTGTTGGTTACCTTTCTCGTGTCTGAAGTCCACTAGCACCTCATAATTTTTGTGATATTTCCTGCTGTCCTGCTGAGTCTCAGTGCATCAAAAATACTACAAACATGTGAGCTATTACCTTTTCTCATTCTAGTAAATATCATTTTTTATCGATCACATCAGCTCTTTTATATTTAATATGATTATTGGTTTCTGCTTTGCCATCTTGGAACGCTGATAAATGACTATTTGGTAAAAATTAGATTACAAATATATAATGTAGTACTTATATGTTAAGACTATGTTGAGTTCTATCATGGTAAATATTCCCCCTGATGCAGATTCTTCTTTCTTGCAGATTAGTTTTCAAGAGTTCAGAAACAAGCTATTGGAACCAGGTTTGGTTGATCGTATTGTTGTATCCAATCGATCAGTTGCCAAAGTTTATGTCAGGAGTGCGCCTCAAGCAAACAATCAGAAACAGGACAATGAAATTCATAGTCCAAAAACAGAAGTTCCCAGCAGACGTGATCCTGGCAGGTACAGATACTATTTTAATATTGGAAGTGTGGATTCATTTGAAGAGAAGTTGGAGGAAGCACAGGAAGCATTGGGCCGAGATCCACATGACTATGTTCCTGTAACTTATGTCTCTGAAGTAATTTGGTATCAGGAGCTTCTGAAATTTGCCCCAACGGCCTTCCTTTTGGGTCTTCTGTACTTCATGGGGAAAAGATTACAGGGTGGATTTAGCATAGGGGGTGGTGCAGGAAGGGGAAATCGAGGTATATTTAACATTGGAAAAGCTCATGTGACCAAGATGGATAAGAATTCGAAAAATAAGGTAAGAATACCAGGTGAAGAATTGTTGGTAGTTCTAGTTGTCCTTTTAGCTTTCTATTGATCAAGTGAAAAGCAGAGAGTTATTTTTTCTTGTTGTATTTGTCAATGATATTGAGTAACCAACAATTACATTTGTGTGTACTTGTTGCTCATCTCTCAATAGAAAGAACTGCTTGCAAGACCTATATTCTTTTCTCATATGTAATGGTGTAACTGGCCTAATTTCTCCCAATGTGTAAACCAGGTGTATTTCAAAGATGTTGCTGGCTGTGATGAAGCCAAACAAGAAATAATGGAGTTTGTGCATTTCCTCAAAAATCCTAAGAAGTATGAGGAACTGGGAGCTAAAATACCAAAAGGTGCCCTTCTTGTAGGTCCTCCCGGTACAGGAAAGACGCTACTTGCAAAAGCAACTGCAGGCGAATCCGATGTACCATTTCTGTCAATTTCTGGTTCAGATTTCATGGAAATGTTTGTTGGTGTTGGACCATCCAGGGTAAGAAACTTGTTTCAAGAAGCAAGACAGTGTGCCCCTAGTATAATTTTCATTGATGAAATTGATGCTATTGGTCGAGCAAGAGGTCGTGGAGGTTTCTCTGGTTCAAATGATGAACGAGAAAGCACACTGAATCAGTTGCTTGTAGAGATGGATGGGTTTGGAACCACCTCTGGAGTGGTTGTACTTGCTGGTACCAACAGACCTGATATCTTGGATAAGGCTTTATTAAGACCTGGCCGATTTGATCGTCAAATTACAATAGATAAACCCGATATTAAAGGCCGCGAGCAGATTTTTCGCATTTATCTTAAAAAGATTAAGCTAGATAATGATCCCTCATTTTATTCCCAAAGATTAGCTGCTCTTACTCCTGGATTTGCTGGAGCTGACATTGCCAATGTTTGTAATGAGGCTGCTTTGGTTGCTGCAAGAAGTGAAGAAACACAAGTTACAATGCAGCATTTTGAGGCTGCTATTGATAGGATCATTGGTGGATTAGAGAAGAAAAATAAGGTAATTTTTTCTTCTACCCCATTGTTTTTCTTAAGAAAATGTTTCTTGTTTGTATTGACTCTTGTTCTCTTCATATATGTTAAACCTTATTCTGTAGATTGTCTTCTTTTTTACCTTGTTACAAATATAAGAATAAAGAGTTAAACTTATCTAACTTAAAGAATAAGTGATGACATTTTGTATGGTTATCGTGCAGCAATTTGTAAATTTACAAAAACTGTCTATGCGTTTTGGATTTCATTAGCAATTTGATGACTTTGTTATGTGGAAATTGATGCCATAAATATTTAGTCATGCGGCTATTGAGCTATGGTGTTGTTTTCCTTAAGTGAGTATCAATATTCTTTTTAGCAGGTTGAAGTGGTGAGTTGATTACCGAACATGTTAATATTATGTGGTCTAAGAATGTCTTCACACATGAAGACTTATTTGTGCTTGTCTGTACGCTAGGTAATTAGCAAGTTGGAACGCCGAACTGTTGCTTACCATGAAGCAGGTCATGCTGTTGTTGGATGGTTTTTGGAACATGCGGAGCCCCTCCTCAAAGTAACAATTGTTCCTCGTGGTACTGCAGCTCTGGGCTTTGCTCAATATGTACCTAATGAGAACCTCCTAATGACTAAAGAGCAGCTCTTTGACATGACATGTATGACTCTCGGAGGCCGTGCATCTGAAGAGGTGCGAAGTGTCCCTCTTGACAGATATGCTTCTTGGAATTTTTTTCTATTAATGAGTTTTGTCGATGTTAAATTCTAGATCTATTTTCTATTACACTTGAAGTAATTCATATAATCTTTGGATGGAGTAGGTGGCAAGTTCTCTTTTGTGATTTTAGAGGCAGCCTCTTAACAAATGATTAATCAAAGCTAGCGGAGAATGATTGTTTCAGGTTTTGCTGGGGAAGATCTCCACTGGTGCGCAGAACGACCTGGAGAAAGTGACGAAAATGACTTATGCCCAGGTTGCAGTATATGGTTTCAGCGACAAGGTTGGGCTCCTCTCTTTCCCCCAGCGAGAAGATGGTTTCGAGATGACCAAGCCTTATAGTAGCAAGACTGGAGCCATCATCGACAACGAGGTGAGGGAATGGATTTCCAAGGCCTACGAGAAGACGGTTGAATTGATAAAGGAGCACAAAGATCATGTGGCACAGGTTGCCAAGCTGCTGCTTGAAAAGGAAGTCCTGCACCAGGATGACTTGGCGCGGGTCCTGGGAGAACGGCCATTCAAATCAAGTGAGCCAACAAATTATGACAGATTTAAACAAGGTTTTCAGGAGGAAGAGGAAAACAAGAGCAGCCTCGAGACACTTGACGAGGAGGTCGTTCCTACATAAGCGTATGGTTCTGTAGTGTATTCAGATGCTACTTCTATAGATGCTTGTTCATCTTGATACAAAATAAATGTACAAATCTGCATCCACATTCATAGAATAAAAAAAAGGTTGGGTGTAACTTTTTTACTAAGTTAATGCTCCTCCTTTATGATGGATCGATCGACATTGGATCAGCAGTTCTTCTTTTTAGTGTTGATTTCACTTTGCCTTGCTAGTAATACAGGGTTTGGATGAGGGAAGATGATGAAATGGATCTGATCCATGAATTGAAGGTGTTTTTGGCCTTCTGCCTTGTGTATTAATTCAACAGGAGGCTTGTTTTTTCTCTTTTTCTTTTTTTGTTTTCTTTTTTTTTCACCAGAGAGAAAATTTTACTTAATCCATATTGATTAATTTAGGAGATTTTTATTGATAATCTAATTTTACTATTTATAATCTCATTTTAATAACTTATATTATTTCTAAGATACCCTTCTACAAATGTATATAAATACTTTAAACTTATCAATTAATTCCAACAATTTTTTCAACCTCTTTCATCTGACTTTTTTTTCTTTTCTTTCTGATCTTGTTCTTTTTCTTTCACTTTTGCAATCTCCTCGTAGTCGCTTTTTTCTTCTCCTAATCATCGAAGATGGTCGGAGAGAATACAATGATGTAGGACGGGAGCGATAATATATATTTTTTATAATAGAAGAATATATAAAAAAATAAAATATAGTAACTAAAAGATAACAGGAAAATAAATGGATAAGTACTGACACTCGCTTAGCATTATGAGAACACTTTCAGAATGAAGTCTCATACTTTCATACGTCGCACGTAGATGATGGAATCATATTATCGGAAAACAAATGAAGCCTTCCATGATTGAATTCATATTATCAAAACCTTGTACCTCCATACGACACATGGATGATGGAATCATACTATCGAAAAACAAATCATACTATTGATGGAATCATATCATCGAAAAATAAATGTGGCTTTGCACTAATGACACTCGAGGTAGGAAAAGAACTCATTTCATTGATCCATTTCTGATTTATTTGCAGTACAAAGTTCTTACCCCTTTTATAGGCTAAAGTACAAGGAAAATTTTTTTTTGAATCAAATCAAATATATGATTTGATCTTCCCAGAGATAATATTCTTGATCAATATGCTTCTATTCTTATAAGAATCTTCTTATAAGATCAATCTTGATTAATAATTATGAATCTTCAATCATAATTATAATTTAATTCTTTTAAAAATTCATATTTTCTTCTCCCTCAAGTAAAGTACGAAACTATATCAAAATTATTAATATGTTATCAAAATTATCACGTGATAATTTATGATATACAAAATAATCTTTAAACTAATCAAATTTATTTGAATAAAAGATAGATAAAATTAATTCCACATCATATGCTTCCGTTATGTAAAACCTCACCCTCAAATTCATATAATTGAGATATGGATCAACATTGATGATAGAACATTTTAACTAAACTACGAACTATGATATCAAATATGATGTAGGATGATAGAATTTTCTTTTTTTATATAATAAAGGAACATAAAGGAGATGAATAGAATATAATAATCGAAAGATAATAAAAAAAAAAAGAATAACTACTGAATTCACTCTAGCTCAAGAAAACACTATCAAGACGAAGATATCGTATCGTAGATAATGAAATCATACCATCAGAAAACAAATGTGGTCTTGCACCACTCACACTTAAGATGGGAAAAGATATTGATTCATTTCAGATTGATTTATATTATAATATTCTTATCCCCTTTTATAGGTTAATTATAAGATAAAAAATAAAAATAATTTACAATTGAATTGAATCAAATATATGATTTGATCTTATCTTTGGAGATAATATTCTTAATTGATATACATTCATCATTTTAGAGATTAATCTTTACAAAATTTTTCATCAGTATTTAAAATCCTCATTTATAATTATAATTTATTTTTTTCAAATTCTTTCTATATTTTCTTTTTCTTAAATAAAACTAGTAAACTAGGTCAAAGTTATTCGGTATATTGTCATGTGACAACTTATAATATATAAAATAATATTTAAACTAATCAAATTTATTTGAATAAAAGATAGATATGATTGATTCCGCATCATAAGCTTTTGTTACATAGGAACTCACCCGAGTTCATGCAATTGAGATATGAATCGATCTTAATGATTAAACATCTTCGCTAAGCGAAGAGCTCTAATACCAAATAGATGACAAAATAGAATATAAGTATCTTTAATAGAAAGATAAATGGATAATTACCAGACTTGTAGTAGCTAAAGAAGAACACTACTAAAATGAAGGCCTCCACTTCGGCACATCTCACAAGTGGATAATGGAATCATGCCATTAGAACAAATATGACATCGTACCACACTCAAGGTGAGAAAAGATATTATTTTATTGATCTATTTCTAATTAATTTGCATTACAATATTCTGACTCATTTTTATAGGCTAAATACAATATATATATATATAAGTCAAAAATTTATAATTAAATCAAATTAAATATATGATTTGATTTCTGAAGATAATATTACTGATTGATATGCTTCCATCCTCATAGGGATTAATCTTCATAAAAAAATTTATCATGATTTATATTTTTTAATCATAATCATAATCATGATTTAAGTGTTTTTTTAATTCTTTCAACATTTTTTTTTTCTTTCTTGAGTAAAGGAGAAAAGTAGAAGAGAATTATTTAGTATATTATCATGTGGTAACTCAAAAAAATCTCTAAATTAATTAAATTTATTTAAATAAAATATAGACAAGCATATGATTAGAACGATAATGAAATTGGTTATATAAAGTAATGATAATCGAGAGATTACGAAAAACAAGAATATGATTGATGATTGAGAAGTTATATTTATTAAAATTATTTTTTATTAATGTGATAGAGTTGACATGAACCTCTCAACACTAAATTAAAGAAAATGAACCTATAAATAAAATAACATGAACCTATCAACACTAAATTAAAATGCGCATATTAAGCAAATATCAAAATTTTATTATGGAGCAAAATTAGTGATGACATGGAGCCAAAAACAAAAAACAAAAACAATCCCATCAAAAGAAACGCACGAGAACAGACACGAAAATCCAAAGTCTAGCATTTGGGAAGATCCGACGGCGGAGGTGGCAGCTTTTGGTGAGGAAGGCTTCCATCCAACACCAACCAGGCCATCTTCAAACCCCAGCTCGTGTGCACCTCCAAGTGGCAGTGCATGAACCACACACCCGGGTTGTCGGCCAGGAAACGGATGGCCACCCAGCCGCCGGCCGGCACCCCTACGGTGTTCCGCTCCACGGGGTCCACCAGGTTGAACTTGGCCGGGTCCTTCGCCTGATCGTAATTGCCGAATCCTTGCCCCACGACGAAGAAGTTGAAGCCATGGAGGTGCAGCGGGTGGCTCTCTGCTCCTAGAATGCTGGTGTCCTGCATCACAAGCTCCACGCTGGTGTTGAAGGGGAGCACCATTAGCTTCGTCCCGTTGCCCACCAACGTGTTGTTGGGCGGGGTCCCTGTGTAGTTGAACGGCATCAGCGGGATGACGGGGAAGTCCGGCGTGTAGACGCCCCTCGACTGCCCCAGGAAGTGCGCCTGCAGGAGGGCGGTGGTCGGCAGCGCGAAGGAGACGTTGTTGACGGTCGCCGCGAACTTGGTGCCGTTTGGCCCCTGGCACATCTGGTTCTCCGGGCAGGGGCTCGAACCGAGGCCCACGGTGAAGAAGACGCGCCGGTCGACCGCCTGCGGTACATTTGCCGGGAACCGAGCCGTCGCCAGACTCCGTAACTTGCCGGTGAAGTTGGCGAAGAAGGAGGTGTCGTTCAGGGACGGAAGGGTGGGTTTATACAGTGGGAGCTTACTATTGAAGCTGGCCTGGGACGAACTATTGGGATTACGGTACTCGAGGACGCCGGCGACGGTCGAGTTGTCGAATGTGCCAGATCCGGTGACGTATGGGCTGGCGCTCACGAAGAACATGGCGTTAGGGTAATCAGGCTTGGCGCGGAGGAGGACGTCGGTGGTTTGGCCTGGTGAGATGAGGAGGGCATCACTTTCGAAGGGCTTCACGTAGACAGCGTCGACATCGACGACGGTGAGGGTGTGGTTGGCGATGCCGAAGAAGAGCTCGTCGTTGAGTGCAGCGTTGATGAGGCGGAGCAAGTACGTCTTCCCCGGCTTCACCTTCAGCTTGAACGTATCTGCATGCATGCATGCGGCAGCGTGCCAACCAGTCTTAGGCGCGGGAAACTACTCTCTCTCTCTCTCTCCGATATATATATATATATATATATATATATATATATATATATATATATATATATATCAATCACTTGATTGCAGAGCTTTGATACGTTTAGCGGAGCAGATATATATCAATCACTTGATTGCAGAGCTTTGATACGTTTAGCGGAGCAATTGTAGAAAGGACCAGGGAGGCCATTGATGGTGTAGGCGTCTGACACATTCGGTCCTCCACCAGTCTCAAGTGCCTGGCTGATGACGGCCTCCGTATCAGCCTTCCACCACTCCCCTGCATCAAGACTATTGGAGTCAATCTATGGCGTCCAAGCATCAAGCCGAGGCTGGTGATGGAAGAGCTCGAGGTTACCCAGGATGACGGGGACTTCTTTGTAGGGTTTGGCGAAGGGGTAGGGAACCCCCCGCCGGGGGAGGACGACGATGGGGCCGTAGAGGGTGGCTCTCAGCCACGAGATGTGGGCGTGCCAGAAGAAGGTGCCTCTTTGGCCCACGATGGTGAAGTTGTACACGTAGCTGTGGCCAGTTTGAATCGGGCATTGGGTCACATAAGCCGGTCCATCGGCCCAACCACTCCGCAATTGCCGAACGCCATGCCTGTTCTCGAATATTATGGTGCAACGATGGGTTGAATTAGAGACTAAAGCTTGTGCGCTTCGGTTCATCACAGGAAAGGAAATCCGTACCAATGCAAGGTGACATTGTGCTCGACATGGTTAACCACCTTGACGACAACTCGATCGCCTTCTCTCGCCACTATCTTTGGCCCTGGGAATTGACCATTGACGGTCACAATGGACTTGGTGTGGCACAGTCGTGTTGCATTTGCCATTTGGATCTTCATGTTTCATGGTATCGGGATAAGAATAATCTTCCTAACACAGTTGTACTGCAATGGAGGAAAGCGAGCTGAGAACACACATCGAACTTGTAATGCCTGGTTATGCCGGTTGGTGGGGCGACTGCGGCGTCCGAGAGAGCAAGCAACGCGATGCATGAGAGAAGGAAGGCCTTCATGAGGAGGTCAGATGACGAAGAGGCCATCGTTGTTCGTTCCTATGGTGAAGTGGGAGAGATGACGGAGAGGAAAAGGATGCTTAATTGGTGGGAATCCATGAGAAGCCAGGAGAAGTATATATAGGTGAAGGTGAACAAGAGACGCAGCATCGGCCTCGTTTGCTGTACTGTTTGGTGGACGACACCACGTCGAAGGGATGCCGGTCCACGTTAGCTTCAGAGTATAGGCAAAGTCAACTTACATACATACATATCGTTTCTCCGGACTTCACCTTGAAGTTATATTGGTGACATATATATATACATATATATATACGTATATATATACATATATATATATATATATAATTTCTTGATTACCTTCATGAAAATTGTTTATACATATAATATTTATTTACAAGAAGGTAGTAGATGTGGTATCGAAATCAAGATATTGGTGATACGAGGGTTGGTAGTCATGAATGTGCTTATTTGCGTCTCGAAGGCGGAGAGAGATGTCCGAACATACTTCACCTAAGTTCTCAATTTATTATTCTTCTTTCAGGGTCACAATGACCTCCAACTTGCCAACTCCAAACAAACTTAACCGAGAAGATACTGATTAGAAGATTTCTGAAGTATATGCTTCTCCTCCTCTTTGAAGTCAGATCACAGTCAACTGCATTGACCACGGGTTGGATTCAACTCAGAATCAAATCGGTCAAGAACCAAAATCAGATCAATGATTTCAAATTGAATCAGAATCAGGTTCCGTTCCTGTTCTTAAACTCTGGAATCGAAACCCAAATCAAAATTGATGATTCTAAATCAGTTCCGAACCAGCTAAAAATGTAAATAAATAATAAACAAAAATACCCCTGCACATGACAAGTTTATCCCTTCCTTGGTTTAATATCGATTTCAGTTCTAAATTTAACAAGATCAAAACCATGCCCCGTGCAAAATTTTCAAACCCAGCCATGAAGTCGTGAAGACATTTCATCAAATGGCGTAAAGCAGACTATTAAGCAATTTGGAAAAGTGATTGAAGAGGAAATGGTCCGTACTTCTCTACAAGCTAATAATCATACTATCCGAATCCATAACAAATGCCACAAGAGTCTAGTTAGCACAATTTGCCAACATTTATCTTCGTCCAAGTAGTGGAAGCTTAAATAAATGTACTTCTCATCGTTTCCGCTTATAAGTCTTCCATTGCTTCAAGATGTAATTTATCACTTCTGTAAGTGTTGCTTTCCGTTCTGCTTTTGAGTTCCAGAGTTCTGGGATGGGATATCTACCACTTGGATTGTACTCGTTCATCTCCAGTAGGGCTGTAGTTACAGCTTTGTAGACTGCATCACCCAATTCCTCCTTTAAAGCTCGTAATTTTTCATCGTCCTCCTGTAAAACTTCCTGCAACAGAATATCAATGTTAGATACGCTCAAATAAAGTGAAAGCTAAAGATAGAGAACATTAATCTCTCGAGAGATCAAGAATAAATGAATAAACAAGAACGGAAACTAAATGCACATGCAGCAGGACAGGATGACAAGAACGGAGAAATAAAGAGATTAAGCCCTCTAAATTCCAATCTAGTTATGAACCCACCAAGTTTCCCATGTTACCACAGCTGCAAGAAAGGTTAAAAAAACAATCAAGAAAACAAAGTGGGAAAAGTAAAAAAAAAATAAAAATATTATATATCAGTTCCTGTGGTATCCATGTCTTCAGCAGAAAATATTAAATTATGGTTTGGGCAGTCAAAGAAAAAATAATTAGTTATCCAAACCTGATGCTTTCCATCTGTGAGAACAATTTTGAAGGGATGCCATTCAGGTTTCTTCAGTTCGTGTTGCCAGTGAGAGCAATACTCTGCAGCTTTGATTTCTGCTTCATCTTTTGAGAACTTCTGCTTGCATGCAGGAAGAAACGGCCCATCATCAAGTTCGCCCATCCTTTTGATGCCAATTAAAGATCGACCACTCAGCAAATCTCCCAGACCCTGTATATGTCAATAGATTTGTGATTATATCCCACAACCCAGATAATCCATGTAGATGAAGACAAAAAAAGGATATATATACTACTATACAGAGGTCCAATTTGGAAAACAATATTCTGAAGCTAACATGGTTGTGGAAGTCATACGTGTATTAGCGCTTTACGAGCTTCTTGTAGCTCGTCATTGCTCATTCGTTCTTTAACAACCAAAGTCTGATTCAAAGCCTCCAAATCATCCATTTCTTCAATTTTTTCTTTAAGCTGCTCGCTCATCTCATCAATTTTTTTCTTCACTGTTGCATCTTCGTCTCCTTCCATATGCTTCATAATCTGCAACTGCCCTTTCAACTGTTGTATTTCCAGTTCTAGCTTCTGCTTTTGATCCAGCTGTTTTTCCAGTTGAAGTATTTTCTTGAGAGCAGCCTCCTTTTCCCTCTGTTGAAATCAGCTCCAGACGTGTAAAAACATTATTCCTACTGTGAAACAAGTTTTGATAGAGAATTCCTGCTAAAGCAATCTAACTGAGAGCAAAACACCTTGTGATCTTCAAGAAGCCTCAACACATTTTCATCAGCTTTCTTCTGTTCCATAGTTGCCAACTGAAGTGAATTATTCTTCATGGCATTCTGCACCAAAATAACAATTCACTAAAAAGTACATATAAGAGTTGTCACAACAGTGATATCATGATGTTTCTCCCAGTCTCAGTTAAACGTGTGCTATTTTTTTATTCAGACAAATATCTGCCAAGCAAATTTTGTAGAAGTGGATGAACAAATGTTATAATTTGCTTTGCATGCCATATGATGGCCTGACTCATTACTGCAACTTCTGCATAGGTTAAAATTAATTAGAATCCAACGACATGTAAAGGAAATTTTTTGGATTGATCATCAAAATAGCTAATGTTTTGCATGTGCTCAATCAAAATACCAAAGATCCCAAGACAGTCTTATTAGTGGTGGATTCATAATGCCTGAGTTATCCCATAATATATTGAAAAAAGAAATTAAATAATACCAGGTTATGTAATGTAAACATATCATCGAGGTACATGCTCTTAATAATCCCAATGAACACATCCTACATGTTTGATCCACCAATCAAGTCGCACACACAACTCTTCAGCAGCTAAGACATAACCAGCGTCTCTGCTTACAAGGATAAGTTTGCCCACATCGATCCTCCCCAAAAGCCTCGAACACCAGACTACTCTTTTTTCTGTAATTCATTTCTGACCAACAAATGGATGGAAACCGCCAATCTAACATGAAGAAACTAACACAAGCGGTCTAGCTATCTATGTAAATCTCAATAATGCTACCTAGCTGTGGCAACTTACTGCAAAATACTCCATGTACTAGAATAGATTGGCATGTCAATCCAATATTACATTTCAAGTTCAACAAAGTCAAAGGAGCTTGCCAATCAAACAGTTTAAGAACATGAATACTATATATTATAAAAATATTAGATGCGAAAAATTCTTACCTTTTGTCTCTCATCGTCAAGCTTCCTTTTGTCAACATCATTTTGAGCAACCAGCTTATCAAGTTGATTGCGCCTCATTTCAAGCTCTTGTCGCTTGGAATCCAACTCCGACCTTAGCTTTTCGTTCTCAGTAAGTATCTTACGTGAATGATCACGAGCAAGGTGCTGCATTTTTCGAATTTCTGATGCAACAAGGTGTGTTACACAATAAATCATAGATCATGATCCAGTGACAAGAAAAAGGACATGAACAAGCTAAGTGACTGATCAAAATAAGCAGCTAATTATGTGCACACATGCTGATTTAAAAAAATTTGGGCAACATCATTCTCCGAGTGGTAAATTCTAGCTTCATATGTCAATATACTCAGATAGCAGAAAAGAATAATCATTTACTTGCCTTACTCACATAAGAAAGATACATCTGGGCCACATCATTCTCCAAGTGGTAAAGAACCTAGTTCAGCTGACTCATCTTTGACCAACGACATTAGATCACTATAAACCAAGCTACAAGTTCTTTTGGTATTTTACCATATCTTACAAATTGACAATAGAGGTACAATCATGAGATACACTAGCAGTAAAAGAAATAACTAAGCTGTACTATAACATAGCATCAAGCCAACGTTGTGTGCCACAGTGTTTATTTATCTTTTAATATTTTATGACGATGTGTCCATGCTATAAAGGATTGATATTTCTGTTTGTAGTTAAATCAACCATCCCGAACAGGATCAGAGCCTTTAGCCATGTAGAATACACTTGACAATTGAGAATTGGCATAATTATGGTGCCCGAAATTTGCAAAAGAGCAAAGGACCATACGAACCTTCATTATAAGCTTGGAGCAAGGAATCTCTCTCTTCCATCATTTTATCTAGCGATATTGTAGTTTCATTGTATTTACACTCTAACTCCTGTAAATGCTTGTTTTTCACTTCAATCTGGCTTGCTAAATTTGCCACAAGCCGATCTGTTTTGCGGGATTCTTCTGTTGCAAGATCAGCAACAGTTTTCAGATCTCCATTTTTTCGTAAATAATCACCAACAGGACCAGCAGAATTGTAATCATCTGCTCTTGCCACCCAACCATAAATATCAGAACCTCGATGTTTTTTTTCTAACCAGTTCCTCTTTCCATAATGCTCCGCTTCAAAATTATTTTCAAAAGCCATTGCATCTTTAAAACCAGTCCAATCTTTGGTGAAATCCACGATAGCATTTCCTGTGTGTCCTCTATGGTTCCATAATGGATGAACTTTTAATGGGTGAAATCTGGAAAGCTGCTCCTTCAGTCTGTTTCCACTCTCACCTACATATTGTCCATTCCTAAATTCAGTTGGAACATTAACTACAACACCCATCCAGGGCCAAACAAACTGATCTTCTGATGTGCTTTTAGAAGGCTTAGGCTGGAAAACTACCAGCTGCTCTGATGAACATGTAGTGTCAGTGATGTCATTGTTCAAATATTTTGCCAAGGCACGATGTGTTGCCTTCACTTTTCCCTTCCTGTTGGATGCACCGATGCCAGTTGCATGCTGAAGCAAATCCTTGTAGTTGTAGTCCTGCTTCTTTTTCCCAGCACAAAAGGGACATCTGCATGTTTTGTCTGTGTTTCTCACTATAAACTGTCCTGCTTTAAGCCGAAGGTAAATTTTCTCCTCATACTCAGGAACCTCAGAGTCACTGATATCAGATTCTTCTGAACTCTGATCCATCTGCTGAAGGAACTGAAAAATGAAAAAAGGGAAATTCAAAACGAGAGTGTCAAGAATAAATTATAAACTTGAACAATGGTAAGCATTAATAAATAATATATTAAGGATAAAAGAAATGACATGTAATCCTGAAGAAAGATTCATTGGCCAGCGAGCAATAGCAAAATGATAAAGTGCAAAAATTTGAGTGGAGACAGAGAAACACTAGATCCAAAGTAGAAACATAACCTAAGAGCTAAAACTTATTTGTGGGTTCATCTAAAGAATATGATATGGAGACAACATAGATTTGAGAAGCAAAATACCTGATGTCAGGATAAACTGGTTTGATAGTGATGCAATATAAAGGCAACAACTCAAAGCTTACATCTCAATACCATCATCCAAATTCACAGAACTGTCAAATGAACCTTGATAACCACCAATTCACTCAAGAACAAAATGACCCATCACTACATAACTACACAGATAGTTCCACTTCCCTTCCCTTCTCAATCATCAACATTCACCTACAGCAAAATCACCTATGAGCAGCCGCACAAGCCAATCCTTAGTTGCAAAATATGATGAATCTCCTTGCAAATCCACCCCATGATAAGAAGTCATTTACCATGACCTTGGGAGTAATCTACCAAAAATTAGGTGCCCTGTAGCAAGTCTGGCTACGATACGGCATATGTAATTCTCATTGCAAAGTCTAGCAGTTCGCGGGGTATCAATGACTAGGAATCAGTTTAAGATGTTAAATTGTGAGAATGTTCAGATAGAACGTTAGAGAGACTATGAAAGCTCATAAAAAATAACTGACAGTAACATATATACTACCAGCAATGATACAACTAGATGACATAGGTCAATATCTAAAATAAGCAACAATCCCCGAGACATTTCCACTACTGTACGGGTTCCTGGACAGACCAGTTCGTACCAGGTATACACTTGGTATGTACCAAAGAGGAAGAGGAAGAGGAGGAGGAGGAGGAGGAAGAGGAAGAAAGAAAAGAAGGCAGTGGAGGAAGAGGAGAAACGGGAAGGAGGAAGAGAAAGGAAGAAAAGGAGGCAGTAGAGGAAAAGAAGGGAAAAAGGGAAAGAGGAAGAAAGAAGAGGAGGCAGTGCACCACATGATCATGTAATCATCAAGAACACAAAAGTCGCACAAGTGTCAACATAGATCATCAGATTCACCCTCTAGGTGATGTGGGATCTTAGAGGCATTCTGGACTAGTATGTTGCTGCCACCTTCGATGATGTAAATCTCCACCAGATCATGGTTCACTATGACAAATAATAGTTACCATGTAACCCAACCACCAGGACTAGTCATTGTGCTAATATCATATTTGTCACAAGTATAGACCTAGAACAACGTAGGTCAAGCCCGAAAACAGAGCACTCGGAATTCATTCTTTGGATGTGAATAACCCAAATACCATCTAAAACCTTATTTCATAATCAACCTGGAACCATGTTGAGGTATCATATCTATTCACTAATAGACCACCTACTTTTGACACGAGACCTCCCAGTGAACAAGGCTTCAACAAATATGGGGTATCGAATCAATTTATACAACCTTATACCAACAATTGAAGAGGCCATTTTCATCAAACTCTTTACACTTTGGCCATAACAAGCAAGTAACAACCTCTACCAGTCTGTTTTTTTCTTTGGCCCAAATGACAATTGGACAAATTTTTAGGCATATCATTCATCAGAACTTCATTGGACAATCAACATAACTTACAATCAACTTATAACTAATTCAATCTATTACACTAACTGAAAAAATTTGATGCCGAAAGTTTTACAGAAGATATGCATCTTAAAAAAATTAAACCATATTGCTGCTCATTACTCACCAAACTAACAATATAAATAAAGATAACAGAATATAATAGAAAAACATAAAGTAATTTTGCTCAAATATAAGTTTTAATGTTATATGAATAGATCTAGGGTTGATTCTACAGTCATCCAAAAATCAAGGAGCCTGGTTTGCTACTTCAGAGGTACTAGCTTTTGATTCTTGCATATGCAAGTCCTTAGTCAACCTAAGTTAGTGAGAATTGTAAATCCCAATAAGAAGGGTTTAAAATAAATGAAAAGGACAGATTAAAAAGAACATATAGGTGTCTGTTGTGGTAGAAGGAAGATCTCTGACATTTTCTACTAGCATCAACCTACCTAGACCAGACTATTCCTTTGCAAAGGACAATAAACAAACGAGAGATCCAAAATATAATGTGGAATTATTGTTTTACCAAGATATCATCTATAACTGATCAAACAAGGCTAATTCAATAACATCTCTAGCGAATAGGATTCACTCTCTCAGCATAACAATGCATTGGCGGAAAACAGAGGAAGAAATATATGATGGAAAACGGTCTTTAATAGTCATACAACATGGTGATACGTGTTAATTAAAAACGTCATATATAAAATTACAGCATCTGTTCAGCACCTTACACGTCATAAAAGCTTGATCAAGCAAACCAGATTTAACTTAATTCTCACTATGGAAGCATAAACATCTAGAAAATATCATCGCATTACAAAAGAGGATACCTAAACAATAACTGAACATGTCAAAACACATTCATGAGAACATGTTTCATTGTCTCAAATGCAATCCAACAAACATATTTACTCAATGGCAGTATAAATTAGCATGGAGAAGCAAAAACACTCAAGAGCAGGTGCAATGGTCTCACTATAAACCCATCCGGACGTAACAACTGGATTCTAGAAGCCCAACACGTCTATCCAAACACACACAGACAGCAAAAGATCCACTACAGCAGCATATTCCAGTTGCATATTATCCGCAAAACCACTAATACGCCAGAAAAGTAGAACGATCGGAGGCAAGAAAAGTGAAATAGACGATCAAAGAAAAGAAGGCACTACCACGAGCGATAAAAAAGCAAAACCACAACAAGACCAAGTTGTTGTATAACCATGGCCGAGAACAAAAACCCTAAACCGCTAAACCCTACGGCAGGGATCTTTTCTCTTACTTAGAGAAGAGATGAGCGACCGAAACGCTCAGCCCTAAGCATCAAACATCTCGGAAATTAGTTGAAATCAAGAAGAAAAGGTAGGTGATCACCGGCTCTAACGAAAGGACAGGATCGTGTGGGGAGGACGGAGAAAAGGGAGAACCGGAGAGAGATCCTTGGGGGAAACTAAACTGAATCAAGCATTCAGGATATATACATCGTTTTAGGGATTAAACGGAACGCATTCAGAGTGACGCATTCCATTCCGTTCCGTTCCGTCCCGATCAGCATTCAAAATACGAAAATGTTGCTCCGGGGAAGGCAAAGAAGGGCAAATGATGGTTGCTCTTAGGACAGCAGGCGTTCGGGGACTGAAGTATGTGCTTTGCACGTGACGTATCCAAGATCGGTCGTCGAGTGTCAAGAAAACCCAATAAAACGGGAAAGGTCCATTCTGGAATCATCCAACGTACACCACTTGAATGGCGACGAAATGAAAGCTGTTCAAGGGTTTTCTCCATCGCGAGTGTCAGATTTATAATAAAAAATAAATATCAAAAACAATAATTCAACCAATTAAATGATTGGCTGATATTTTGACAAAAGATTTTTTTTTTCTTTTTGTGACGATACAACATAAAATAAGTTCGGCAAATGCTGAAGGATTCAAATCAAATTGTTATTCCAAATCTACATTCAAATCAAATCCCTTCTTCCAAAACCCATATAAGAAGAAAAGTCATTAACAAGAAGCCCCAAGTCCCACTCATTTTGGAGTCAAGCTAAATTGTGGGAGACAATACAGGTATCATTGAGCAAAAAGGGAAAGTAGAACCAGCTTTATAGCATTTCCCTGCCACTGTTGCTTCGTTCATAGTTTTACAAAAGATTCTGCCACACAAGTGTTGAAACATGAACAAATCCAGCGTCTTATGCAGATGACTTAACCGTAGCAGAATTGACAATGTCCACAAATTCTGGCTGTACACAGAAAGGCAAAGAAGTCAGAAACCAGGTTGGGAAATCAAAGTGTAGCAGAGTTATAGAAGGGCTGATCATTTTTTACAGCCAGGTATGGTCAACTAGCCATAAGAACATAATCGAGAAACAGCAAGTATGAACAATGGACAAGTTTCTGTGCGGTGGTGCAATTCCTTCCTGGTCAGAGGACACCGTTCATTTCAATTGTTTTTCTAACAGCAGACCGCCTTCAGTACTATATGCTTGCTTCAATCATTCAAACAGATTGTTTTCACAAACAAATGTGTCGTGTCAATTTCATCCAAGTGTGCATATTCAATTAAACTGGCAATGTCGACAATGCTGATAGACTCGAACAAATCCAACTGCCACTTGTATCAAGAAACACTCTTCAGCTGCAGCATAGTATAGCTTAACCGGTGATCAGGAGTCAAACTCTCAAAGGCCCAGAGATTTTTTTTATAAATTCTTATTTTATAAAAAGGATAAAAGAAGAGTGATGTCAGACAAAAACCTTCAAGGAAGCTCCACCAACAAGAAACCCATCAACATCAGGTTGTGCTGCCAGTTCTTTGCAATTGGCTCCATTTACAGAACCTGCAATTATCATGATGGACAATTAACAGCTAAAATCCAGCAATAATCTTTATAAAGAAACAATATTTCACGGATATATACCATAGAATATTCTCTTCTCTGACAATCTTGACATATTGCATTAAATTCAACACGTTTGAAAATGTAATAGTTGGCTTACAACAAAAAGCTGAAGTCCACCAGTTAATGCAAAAATTGGTTTACATTTGAGAAATATGACTTTTCTAGACAATTTGAAAGATGTACCTCCATATATAATCCTAGTTGATGCAGCGACTTCAGGACTCACATTATCATGAAGCAATTTCCTTAGAGCTGTGTGTACCTGGTATATTTTCCACATGATGGTGAGAAAAAATGTGCTAAAAATGATTTAATGAAGCTATACATAATGTGATATGTGTGTGATTATGTTAGTGGTACATATTTTGGTGCAAAAGTTTGATACCATAGCAAGGTCCATAACATCTTGTTTCAGAGTTAAAATAAAAAGAACCGGAATCAGTATGAGGATACAATAGTAGCAACCTTTACAATGGACACACAAAGTGTTTATATCTTGAATCACAATAGCTAGGGAAACATTAAACTAAAACAGTGTTCATCTCCATTTAAAATAGAGTAGAGAATTCCTACTATAAAACAGAAAAAAGAAAATGTGCAATTTAAATTACGTAGTATATTTCACAAATGAATAAAGCAAATTTCATTCCTATATGCACTTGAAACCTTCATAACTCCTCAGCAGCAGGAATACAACATCTTACTAGCAGATATCAAACATTAATAACCGTTGCATTTAACATAACAAAAAATGGTAAGAAATGATAGGATAATACAGTTAGTTAATTATCACTAGCATCAACTGACAACACAACCTAAACAACTGAAGCAAATTTGGTTATCTCTAGTTTATCTTGAATCGAGTAACCACAAGAATTTTGATAATGAATACTGATGATAAATTATCATGCCAAGTAGGATAAAGAGTTACTATATCTATCACTCGCTTGGATAACATATTATTGTCCAAAAATTTATGGTTGATGAAACAAGCTACAGAGTCATCAGGTATCACATAACACACCTCCTGAGCCTGAGTGGGGGTTGCAACTTTGCCAGTTCCAATGGCCCAAACTGGCTCATAGGCTAACACAACATTGTTCCAATCAGATATCCAGCCTGCAAGAAACAACTCCTTTAATAGTAACCATTTGTGACTTTTGACATAAAAGTTCAAATTCAGAGTATGATCCTTGAAAAAGTGAAATGAAGAACTGAAAGTTACGAAACAGATCTGTTCGTATAGGAAAACAGAAAAGAAAATGGAGAAATAATGTGGAAATGATGCAGTGGAAGATAAACCATCACAAGTTACCTAGTCTACCAGTTCAACAATAGCTAGATATACAGTTTTCCCAATGATGCAACATGATAACACAAAAAGTAAATATCTGCTAATAATAAACAGTTCATAAAGTTATAAAAAATTAACACTCGCATTGCCTGCAATTGCTTTTGTTTGTGCAGCAACAATATCCATAGTTGATCCTGATTCTCGCTGCTCAAGTGTCTCACCAACACAGGCAATCACCTTTAATCCTTGAGAGAGTGCATATGCAACTTTGTCTCCCACAAACTGCCATTGATGAAGCAAATACATATCATGCTGAATAACCGTGTTACAAAACCTAACTGAGACCAAAAGAGTTCTACTCTATTATTGAGGTACAATATTGACACTCACATGCCACCTATTAGGAAAGATTCTAGTCTATGCATTGAGCTGCAGACCTTGATGAAGACAATAATCCTTTGAGTTGGGAAGATAGATACTCCAGTTAGTACAACATAAAAAGAGGAAGGATATTTATGCTATCATCAGGGCTAGATTGGCTCACTCCAAGTTAGTGGGATTAATAATCCATCAAAACCAGGTGGTGCAATGATTATTCATATCTTGTACCAGTTGATTAGTTTCAGGCACATACAGTCATAACATAACTCTAGGTTAAGCTACATTTTCCTCCATAAGTATACCAATTGTTGGCTCTCTAGCATATTATTCTGCAGATATTCAGCTTATACAACATAAAAGATCATCCCATTAACTTTTATCGAAGTGGGTTCATTTTTTCTTGCACTTATATGTGCACATAACTGGGTCGCTTTTAATTAAGAGGAACTCAGATAATATTAAATTAGCTTAAAAAAAATTTGAAGTACCTATTGCGATATTCCCAAAATTTAAACTGGGATATGCAGTGAGGAGGTCCACACAAGAATTATACAATGATTAAAATAACTGTCAACTAATATAAATGCAAATGATAAAAGTGACAAAAGGAAAACTAGCCTCATTTGTTTCACCCAACAATAGCCTCCTTTCAGAGTGACCCAAAATGACCCAAGGAATGCCCAGATTTACAAGCATCTCAGCACTGCATGAGAATCAATATGATAAACTTCTCAACTCTTGCATGTTTGAGTTTGTTTAAGAAGATTGAATTTAGCCAGGAACATTTATCAAGTATACATCACCAGAGCACAATATTAGATTTAAATTGCATTAGTTGAACCAATCAAAGAAAATAGAACAGATAGTTCCAGGGAGTTTACCCTTATTTCCCTAATATGACTATGGTGATTTTGGTGACACAGCTTCTAGATTAAGAGCTTGACAAGAATTCAATAAAGTACAAGAGATGCCAATATGGCAACTAAGGCCAACTCCTAGACTACATCCATCAAGAATGACATTTTCTTTGTTTAATAAATTTTAGCAATTCAGATTTCATGCATAAGCTAATACAAAAGAGCAACTGTTGGTGAGAGCACAAGTTCTCTTGGCATATGATTAAATATGTTAGAGATATAAGAAGATTACATCCAGTAGTTAACAATGACTCAGGACAAATGTGGTCTTTAAATTTCAGTAACTTGCTGCAGTTTTGGCAACACTGAAATTTCAGCCACTGAAGAAATCACCACAGATTACAGTATCTAACAATGGAAAAATATATCTGCAATTTTGGTAGACTGAATACTTATGTTTCCTGATGTTTCTGTATGATGACTTCTTGAGTTAATATATCTACTTCTTTTCTTAAAAAAAATGGAAAAATAGTCTTTAAGTGAGCTTCTGATTCTAGCAGACAATGAAACAGCCTTCTCGGACATGAAAAGTTAATGTTTTCAGCTCAGTGATATTAATAAATCACATGTGAAAGCTTACAAAGGTTGAGCAATGTCTCGTTGATAATTAATATATCAAATTCATTTTGCAAGAAGGGTCAGAGAGACATGATGAATACAAAGGTTGAGCATCCGATGAGTAGAATTGAGAGCATCGACCTTCAAGCATGAAATTTCCATATTTTAAAAATTTACATATCCTTAACAATCACTTAGAGGAATGTCTTACCTAACTTCACCTGTGAAAGCACCTCCTTTCCTTGCCCAACAATTCTGTGCAGCAACTTGAAAATCAGATCGCAGCAAGCTTTTCACCAAACTAAGGAAAACAAAAGGAGGGCTCACAACGACATCTGCAAAAACCATTTACAAGGCCCCAATAGTCATGTGTTGACCAAAAGACAAATCATTGTGATGTAATCGAATGTCATAACTCGTACATATTGTTATGGTCATTTCCGATGATCCTATAATAAACAAGCCTCTGAACAAGTGGCTCCAGCTAACTGTCAAGTGCATTCGTAGAGATAAAGATCATAATTTCATTGTCCTCTGAGCCAACTTTGACAATTGCTCAAAGTTTACAAGTTTGTGCAGTCTAACATCCAGATACTCCTTTTAGCCCATATCAGGTGATTAGCCAGATTAAGATGACATCTTTCTCTTCCATATGTGTATTTGTAACAGATCAAATATATTTGTGAAGCTTAACTAGTCTGGCCTTGCATGACGGTAAGAAGAGATCTTAAGCTCCTCACTAGTCGGACTTGACCATACAATTTTTCTTTGCGTGTACAAAGTTAATGCAATGTTTAAGGATATAGCAAAAAGTAAAATTCAATGATCCATGTCATCTTTCCTAGTGAAAGTCCATAACAGGCAAGTAGGACTCACAAAACAACACAGAAAAAAAGGGCATGCTCTAAAGCCATTTATAACTTAAGTGAAGTTACATAGATTCACATATTTAAGATGATGGCATCCTATCCTCCGAAGAACCACTATGAGAAAGACTGCTGTTGGAGAACACAAGTGCATGCACACACAATAAATGATCACAGGGAACTAAAAGTGCATTAAATTGGTACAAGAACAAATTTTCGTGCTTAACTGACATTGTGAAAATTACATGCCGGATCAAACACTCAAATCCATCTAACAAACAAATGTAACATCATCGGAGCAATTTAGGTTTAAGCCATACCCACAACCTCCTCAGGCGGGACTTCAGCTTCGTTCAGGACGGTGACGATCTTCTTGACTTGTTCAACTGTCCCATTCTGCATAAATTCCCAACCAAAACCACATTTAGAGAAGGGAAACATAACAGATCGAAGCAAAACCGGAGCAACCATTTCCAAATTATGAAAAAGATGACCAAAACCCCCTGTCCTCACGTTTCGGAAACCGTAGAGCGACCACAAACCAGGTGATCCAGAGATGTCGAAGAAACAATCCGAAAAAAGAGAAGCGACGGGAAGCTCCATCAACCGTGAACGGCGAAGAAATCAAATCCAAGTGAAATCATCGATCGAGAGCTCTTCAGAAACGGGAGCTTACGCATTTCCAGTTGCCGCCGACGAAAAACTTCCTGGCCATTGTATTCCAAGAAATCGGACGAGGAAACCAAGAAATTGGGGCAGTCCGATCACAGATTTCCCGTTCCGTGCAAGTCTCGAGACTCGAGAGAAAGGCGTACTGAGGCAGTATGAATGGGTCAAATGAGTATTACAGTTAGCCGGGCCGGAAAAGATGATCATGGCCCTGCCCAGCTTTGAACCAACTCGATGATTGTGATCGGATCAGGCTCGGGCCGCACGCTCAATCGATTTATGTATTGATAGTCATCGAATCGAATCGAATCGAATCGAATCGATTTATAGGGACAGTTAGCGACTCGAAAACTTGGGAATCGAAAAGGAATCAAGAATATTCTTCAGTCCACCACATGCAAAAGTGCATCGACGAAGAAAGCTACAACTCAATTCGACGTAGTTGAATGATGGATGGGAGATGGAAGAGAGAGAGAGAGAGAAAAGATGAGTTGCTCCATTTGAACAGATCTGACAGGTTCGAGGATGCGTGCAGCCCAATCCACGTCCGGATTTATTGGATCTCATGTCTCGTGCACATGGGAGAGGAGTGATGCGGTGGACTTTGGACCAGTAACCCAGTCAAAATTTTCAGCTACGTATGTATGTATGTATGTATGTATGGCTTTAAGATATCTTGAAGAACAATTATAGTTATGATTAAACATGTATTTAATTAATAATTAGAATACGTAAAATTACCTAACACTTTGCAGACCCTTTGTTCCCACGCGACGTTGAAGACCAATGTCCTTTACGTCAGGGTCGATCTGGTGATGCCCACAAGCAGACAAACCGGTCCCACAGGGAAGTCGCACTGCCAAACAGGGTGGATGGCAGGGGAAGTGGACGAAGATGAGACACGAACCCCGAAGCCAAAGAACGGAGAGAGAGAGGAAGAGAAGGGTAATTGGATCGGTGAGGAAGAGGAGAGCGACGTAACCAGTCGCTGACACCAAAGACGGAGGATCGCCAGAGAGAGGAAGAGACGAGGTGGTGGAGGAAGAGGTCCAGTCTCCATCGATTCGTCTCCTTGTGCCGCGAAGCGCGCACTAAAACGCAAATCTTTCCACCGCGGCCCCCTCTCTCTCTCTCTCTCTCTCTCTCTCTCTCTCTCTCTCTCTCTCTCTCTTCTCAGGCCCATGACTGTATCTGCAGTACAGGTCCCGCCATTGCCATTGCCAGGCATGGCCATTTCCACCCACAGTGTGCCACCACCCCCCTTGGCAACCGCGCCTTCTGTTTTCTCTTTTCCCCTGCCTTCTCATATATCTCTCTCCAATGATGCCACTTTCTCTCGCAGTGAAAGTTCCCGTTCGTATCGGGGCACACAGTGCCGGACCCCATCTGTTACTGCTATCTACAGTTTCTACAATTACTACGACGACGACGAGGAAGAGGAGTTAAGGTGTCTCTTTATTCACTGTTACTACGATTACTGCTACGACGACGACGACCATGAGTAAAGTTAGTATCTCTTATCCCCCCGTGTAGATAGATTTGAGTGAGTCCAATATCTTTGGCAGAGCTGTCGCTCAGTAGCTCGTTTCGGGAGGGGTTTTACATGCTTGAGGTAAGCGAGGAGGCCGGTAGCTTTTGCCATTAACTGGCAGCAGAGCTGCCGGTCCAGTCTTGTCTCGGAACGTAATGGATCCATGAGGGAAGGCTGGTCGCTCATGAGTTGGCAATGCAAGAAACAAAAAAGGGAAGGCTTCCCGTCGTACGACGCGATGGTTCTTGGCATGACAAAAAAATGCAAGCGCAGCACAGGAGATCGCGCCACTCTCCGCCGGGGGGGCGGGGCGGGGCGGGCAGAGTACCTCTGTAAAATTTGTCAGATGTCCGGTTCCATTGATTTTTCTCTTCCATCATGCATTTATTACGTTCTTGTCCTGACACCTTCCCGTCTTTTGTAAGGATGAAGGGCACTGTTCCCATCCGCTGGATAAGTCTCATGTCCCAAAGCATGGATTTATCGTTTATGCTGCTCCGCACTAGCCTACCCTCTGCCACTGTTCCACCTCTAAGCCACCCTAGCCCCTTCTCTCTCTCTCTCTCTCTCTCGCTCTCTGGGGAGAGGAAACCTTTATCTTTTCTTTTCTTTTCTTTTTATCCTTCCTTCTTAACAGTAAAGTAAAAGACATCATCCGTGGGATCAATGGATGGGTTTCCGCCGTGTGCAGATATGATCATGGCATCACGTTCCTTGCTCGAACATTGACACGGCGCCCACCGCACTCCACTGTCCCTGTTGTGAGTAGTCTTTTACCCCGACGACCTTCCTCCCCTCACCCTTTCTCCTTCCCATCGCTCTCTTTCTTTACCACCTTTCGTCTTTTTGCCGTTCGCGTGCGTTTCCTTTACGTTGCTGTCCCGTCGCCCTGTCTCAACTTCCTCTTCCCTTATATTTGAAACCCGCTTTGTTCGCCCTTGGCCAAATATTCCCTTTCCATTTCGCTGCTGCTGCTGCATGGTTATGCTATGCCATGCTATGCTCTGCCCTTTGGATCGAAGCTGCTAGCCATCATCATCACTGGAAGACCGTCGTAAGTCATCACTGGCGTCGAGTCTTTGAAGATACCGAGCTTCTATGAAGTGCTTTGTTGGTAATGTCAAATCTGGCTGGATTTGTGATCTATCGTTATTCATTGATTTGGTCAAACGATCATTAGGTTTTTGTACCTTTGCTTCTCTATTCTAATCATATGGCGTATAATTGTTAATGGGTTATTTAACGACTAAAATCACATAGATTCTGCAAGTACTATGCGTTGGGATTCTTCCGAACCAGCGGGCAATCTTTTGTGCTTGGGGATCTTTCAATGAAATGGTTTGTGGCATTAAGTTTCACTAGATTTCTATTTGGTGGCGCTGCAGCGTCAGGGTGCTCCATATCTTGACCCTATTGAGAGACCCCGAGATTCGTATGACTCGTCGATATATCTGATGTCGTCTTCTTCCATGGATTGCCATTGTTCATGGTTTTCTGTTTGGCAGAAAGCTATGAGGCGCCAAAGGAGATGGGAGTCGGCCACTGCAAATGAAGGATAGGCAGAGGTGGAGAGCTGAAGAGGATGCTATATTGCGTGCGTACGTGAAGCAGTATGGTCCCAGGGAGTGGCATCTCGTGTCCCAGCGCATGAATGTTACCCTCGACCGGGACGCCAAATCCTGCTTGGAGAGGTGGAAGAATTATCTCAAGCCCGGCATCAAGAAGGGATCGCTCACCGAGGAGGAGCAGCGCCTGGTGATAAGGCTGCAGGCGAAGCACGGCAACAAGTGGAAGAAGATCGCGGCCGAGATCCCCGGACGCACAGCCAAGCGGCTGGGCAAGTGGTGGGAGGTGTTCAGGGAGAAGCAGCAGCGGGAGCAAAGAGAGAGCAACAAGTCCGGGGCCGCCACCGCCGAGCCGGCCAAGTACGACCGCATTCTCGCGAGCTTCGCCGAGAAGCTGGTTAAGGAGCAGCGGGCCGTCCCACTGCTCATGGCCACGCCATTCCTTCCACCGTGGCTGTCGAACAATGCCGGCTCCCGCAGGCCGCCGTCGCCATCGGTCACGCTAACACTCTCACCTTCCACCGTCCCTCCTGCTCCTAAGCCCTGGCCGCAGCCTGAGCGAGGAGGAAACAGTGGTTTGGGGCTGACAACCTCTCAGCGCAGCGTGGTGCCGGGGTTCGCCGGTTCGGTTGACGGCAACATGATGTCGGAGCTGGTCGACTGTTGCAGAGAGTTAGAGGAAGGGCATCGAGCGTGGATGGAGCACAAGAAGGAAGCGGCATGGAGGCTGAAGAGGCTGGAGCTGCAGCTGGAGTCGGAGAAGGCTTGCAAGAGGAGGGAGAAGATGGAGGATATCGAGGCCAAAGTGCGAGCACTCAGGGAGGAGCAGCAGGTGGTGCTGGAGAGGATCGAAGCAGAGTACAAGGAGCAGATCGCGGGGTTGAGGAAGGATGCGGAAGCAAAGGAACAGAAACTAGCGGAGCAGTGGGCTGCGAAGCATGTGCGGTTGAGCAAGTTCCTTGAGCAGGTGGGCTGTCGCCAGTGGCCACCGGCCGACATGAATGGGCGGTGAGGATGAACCTCCCTACCTACCGTGGAACCTGTAGCTTAAGCCAATACCTCATCTGTTCGTCTTTATTGCCTTCATCCTCTCTTCCGAAGAAGAAATCCCAGTTTATCTATTTGTACTGCCTCGATCTAACTGTTCCCAGTAATTGAATATGCTGCAATCGTTTACGACGATTCGTTCATCATCTCCAAATCTAAAATTCCCAGGCATTTTTTTTTACTCTTCCATCTCCTCAAAATGCTTAGGAATTGAGATATATACAGTTCTTAGAAGCATTAAACGTAGTAACATCTTTGACTCACACCACAGCTTCTCCATCACGACGTCGGGTGAAACTTCCGTCTCCGACATTTCGTCGAACACTTTAAACGCAGATCCCGAATCTTGGTACTTGCGACCCCCGGACATCAAAGCTTTATGCGTGTAAAGAAAGATCGGTGAAGACACCCGCGCGCTTCATCTCATCACTCAGCTCGAACCGACCACTCGCGTAGTCGTTCCTGAATCACCTGCTAATCATGACGGTGTAAGTGAACTCATTAGCGATCAAGCTCCTTAGTCCGATCGAACAATCGCCCCGCCACATCAAAGCTGCTTCTTTTTACAGCACCCATCGATCGAAGTGGTGCGCGTGACCGCATTGGGCGGCCTCGAACTTGTCCACCACGCTCGAAGCCTGATCGAGCAACCTCGCGCGGCAGAGGCCGCGGAGGCGGAGAAGCTTGTCGAAGGTGGTGGATGCGGGAGTGGGGCGCATCGGAGCGTTTGGTCGACGTCGGAGGGCGGTGGGCGCGGGGATTAATTTTTCGAATATATATATATAAATTTCTTGAATAAGGTTCTAAAAACTATATGAATAATTTATTTATAATATTTTTATATAAAAATGTTATTATTTTTCTCTGATATTTTTCCATTTGAATTGCTCATTGCTTAGAAGCATAACATGGAATAATTCTCTTCTTTTCAATATGATAAATTGTATCACTTGTTATTCTTATTATTTATTTTTTATTTTAATAGTATAAGTGATAATTTGGTAAAGTCTTTATGAGATAAGCTAGTCGACATCTTCATGTAATTAATATTATTTGATAATTATTCAATTATATTAAAATAGTGACATTATTCTATTATGCATTGACACTGTTTGCAGCTAAGTCATATCATATGCAAACATTGTTTTCTTTCATTATTTACATTTGTTTCAAAAAAGAAGGGGGGACTTACCTTGAAATATTCTCCCTCACCCAAAGTTCTAGATTGAAATATTTGACTGTCTGCTATCAACATGATGAACATGGTTGCCACAAACATGAGCAGGGCTTATTCAAGATCAACAGCTGATTTGTTTCTTGGTCTGAGACACCACTCCATCAGTTGAATGGCAAAAGAGATGTGCTTGCCATGATACATGTATTAATAATTTCCAGCAACCATAAATAAATAATTAGACTTCCTTGTGCAACTGATGAAGCTGTTCTCTTGGCTGGAACAACATGCAGTAAAGTTATCTGCTAAATGAGACTATTTTAGCTATCTGTAGGTACATTATGCAACCTCACCAATCCAGTCACTTGCACGCATAAGGTGGCGGCACCAAAGCTGAGGCTGCTGCATCGAGTGTGGTGGGGTAATGATGAAGAAGGCACTGCGAAGGAGGCCAAGGATGGGTCCATTTGCCATCGAACAAAGATGCGATGAGCAGATCAAGCTTAAAGAAGAGGAAGAGTGAGACTTGTGGGGGCCCTTTCTTTGCGACAAAAGAAAAGGCCACCATCACCTGTCATCATCCATCCAACCCACCACCTCCGGTGGTCATGATCAGCTTCTTCTTCCCTCGGTGAAAGCACCTGGGAAGGAGTCGAACATGAAAGCATGCGGATATAACTCGACGATGCGGTTGATGGATCTGTCTGTCTGCCTTTGAGAGAGACGCACACGGTTCCGGTTTCCCTCGGAAGCACAATGGATGAAACAAGAACTTTTTGTACAGTTAAGATGGAGAAAAAGGGTTGTGTTAGAAAGAATTAGATGATCTCAACATGTTCAGATTAATTCCATTGTCGACGGAACAAAGAAAGGGAGGAGCAAAAACTATGTTGTCATCAAAGAATCGAAAGACATGGAATAAAGAAAGAAGGAACAGATCTCAGCGTGCCATTGCAGGTGGATCGGGGAAGGTGATGCTTCGCTGGGTGGGCAGGGCGAGCATGGCGGTGTGGTCCAAGAAATCCTTGAGGGCCACGACCGCCTCGAGAATTCTTCTTAGGTCATCGGCGCACGAGAAGCCGGTAGCTCCCAGCCGCCGCAGGGCGTACACGTAGAACGTCAGGCACCCTTTCCGGAACTTGAACCTGGACATCTCGCAGCCGGAGAGCCCCCGGATGAGCTTCTTGTTGACGTCCCCCAGCGGGATCATGCGCGGCCACAGCTGGTCCACCGCCAGCTTCATGCTCTCCGACTCGAACACGAAGATCACCACCTTGGACTTGTTGGTGCCCAGGCCGAGGGTGAGCGTGTGCCATGCATGATGGGCCAGGATGGTGAAGTTGGTGGGCAGGTACGTGGTGGTGGAAAGGAAGGGAAGGCTCTGGCGTTGGCTGAGGCAGGAAGGCGGGATGTCCAGAAGCCGCAGCAGCTCGAGCGGCGCCGCCTGCCGGACGGTGAAGGACTTGACCACGAATTGGGCGCCGAAGCGGATGCCCTTGACGTCGGCGCTCGGCTTGAAGTGAGATTCCGATGCAGGCTTTTGCTGATCATTCTTCTGCTCATCGTGCTTATGCTTCGTCTTCGTCTTCTTCTTCTTCTTCTTCTTCTTCTTCTCCTCCTCCTCTGCCATGTTCGCTGCCGACTAAAAAGCTATAATGCGGGGGATGGCGACGGGGCTCGACCTGTCTTTCTTGCCTTGTTTGGTCGCTGGAAACAGGAAAGGAGCCGCCCACTTTACCCTTTATACGAGACCGGTCCGCTGCTGCGCTGCGAGGGAGTGAATCCAAATCTTTCTCGCTCTTCTTCTCTTTTCCCTGCTCGCTTTGGATGACGCTTCATATCTCATCAGACATATATCCACGTATAGTTAATATAATTAGAAGCGGCATCTTTTCCTCCATTCTTCTAATTCTGTTGGTATATGAATGGGTTTAGATCAGCTTCATCACCATTTAATTTGGATCAAAATTAGATTTCATAGTTTTTGTCTACCAAAATCGATTATTTCGATTTTAGTTTGAACCGATTATTCATGATTTTCTAAAATATCTTTTATTTAAATTATTTTTAATTAAAAATAGATAGAAATCGAAATTAAAGTTTAATAATTCAGATTTGAATGTTGAAACTTTTTTTTTCGATCGAAAAATGATAAATGATATTTTTAGATTTATGAGTATGAAAAGAATAAAATCATACGAGTACATATAATTTCTTATGAATCTTTAGAATCGAGAGAAGAGAAAACATGAGATGAGATGGAATAGCTTAAAACATTACGTAGAACTCACATCGACAGTTGACTTTTTTGTGCTACTTACCATCGATGCAACATCGACGCCACACCTCCTTCCCATTCTCATTCCAAGGAAATGGCCTCTCGATTGGTCGAACTACTCGAGCACTTTTCTATTGCGTAAGATACAAAAGATGTCATCTATGGTATTTAGCTTTTACTAAGCATTTGATGTCGATCGTAAAGGAATAAGGTTTGGGTAAATGATAGGAATGTTAAATCATCTCCCAAGTGTATCACGCATTTATAATCCTTCCATTAGTCGTACGTCCAAAGTAAGTAAGCTATAATAATATTATTTATTTATTTATTTTTGTATATTTATATATTTTTATTAATAATTTAGGTTCAGTGAAATTAACATCAAACTAAATCTGATAGTTATTGACGGTATCAAAATAAATATATTTTTTTATATATTATTATGTTACGGTAGCTTTGCATGGGTCCATAGCATCATACAAAGTAAAAATAATACAGTGACCTAACTCAACATGAGTCGAAATCATCAAAATCAACATGATCGAAGTCGTTTGAATCTTGTTCGAATCAAATTGAGATAGTTTAAATCATTTCAAATCACATTGAATTGACTTAATTCAATCAAAAAAATATAAAATATTAAAATTGAGTTGGAATCACTCTCGATTAACTTGAACTATATCGAACTCCACCTAATTTGAGTTGGGTTCGACGAACCTTAATTGATTAATTAGACTCAAGCTAGATACAACTACATCGATCCCCTAATAGAATTTGAATTATTTTTTGATTAATTTGTAATATGAACACATAAATAATATTATATAGGATTTCAAGACAAAAAAAATATTTAGATATGATTTTTGAAAAAAAAAATATTACCTTTAACAAAAGTCTAATTTAAATATATGAAGATAAGAATATCATGAAAATCATCAAATATTGTTTAAAAAAATTTAATGACATGATCCAAACAAATAAATTAACACTAATAAAAAAAACCTAAATTAATATGTAGAGGCATGATCTCATGAATATCATCAAACGGATGTACTAATTTACATGTCAAGGTACAAAGTTAAGTATAATTAATCTAATCTTATGCATGAATGGCATCCCTTTTTTAATTAATAAGAAAAAAAATAATGGAGTATCAAACAAAATAAAATAGCAATCAAATATTTCAAAAAGAAAATTACATAGAGCCGAAGATCTCCACCAATCACTTTGAGAGAATGGATTGAAAAGGAGAACTTCACCATGTTTATAAAGGACGAAGAGGGCTTTTTTTTCATTTTATTATTAAATTTAAAAATAATTAAATAATTCCTTCTGATCGTGGATTAAAAAAAGCATTAATCGCTAAATAAAATTCCTTGTAAGGGCATGTAAATTAGGACATGGGTAATATTATTTTAGTTAACAAACAAAAAATTAGAATTATTATTCCTCATGTTCTGTGTGTTTTTTTTGGTACGCTTACTTTGTTGGTGTAATCGTATAGAATGCCATGAAAATGCTAATATAAATCAAATGGTACAAAAATAAACTTTTATCTAGACAAATAACATGTAACAATATCTAAAAAATAATTACATTAATTGAATACGAAAAATTGTCAATCGATATGAAAGGAATAATTTACCTAACATAATTATCATAACATGTGATTGGAAACTTACTGTTAACTGACATGGTTACGATGTGAGATCCAAATCATCATCTCATATTTATGTGGACGAAGTTATAAACATAATTTATTTTTTTATGACAAGTAAGACGATCATAAATTTCTTTCTCTTTCTTTATAACAAAGAAGATAATCATAAATTTTTTTTTTATGATAAAAAAAGTGATCTCAACCATCATTCTCATTCTTTTTCAAACTACATAAAAATATATATCATAATTTACTAAAAGGAAGAATGAAGAAATCGAGAAACTCATTCTTATCTTTGTCTTATTATAGATAAGATCTCGAGAGTATAATATTTTCATCTCAAAGACGTTTCGTACAATCTTACGTATATAGATTTGGATCATGCCTAACTGAGCATATGAATTTTTCAAAAATCAAAATAAAATTTGATAAGATACGAAGAGAGAACATGAGAGCCATAGGATGATGGTCGGAGTGATAAGGGCAAGTCCTGTGTCGTTAATGGCGAGCTTTTTATTGGACTCTCGGATCATGTTGGGTTCATGATCCAATAAGAGACGCCATTAATTCATATATATATATATATATATATATATATATATATAAAACGCGTTTTGTGGTGACGCAAAGACGGCGTCGGAGGAATGCGGGCGACAAACGGTGCGTGGAATCTGTGAAACGGGACCCGCACAGACCACCCTGGCGCGTGCGCCGCACTTGCTCTATGTGGTAGTCCCAACACCGACTTCGAGGATGCGGTCGCCGTCCGGGCTCGCTTCGTCCGCTCCCTAGGAAAAGAATACGACCACGGGGAGAAGCAACCGCGAGGCTCTCCCCCCGCACTCCCCGCCTCATAAATCGAATCCGCCCCTACCGTCGATCCAGCGGTCGAGGGTGGGCGAGCGGATCCACGCGGTCGACAGATATGCCGCACCACCATGCCTACAACCGCTTGGGGAGCGGCGGCGCAGGCGGTGGGGGGACGCCGTCACCTCCGGCGTCGCCGCGGAGGTCGCCGAGGACCCAGCGGAGGGGCGGGAAGGCGGGCGGGGCGAAGGGGGCCGCGATGGGGGCGCCTCGGGCTATCGCGCAGCGGATGGCTTGGATGCTGCTCTCCCTCTTCCTCCGCCGGCAGGCTATCTTCCTCTTCACGCCGCTCCTGTACGTCGCGGCCATGCTCTTCTACATGGGCACCGTGTCCCTCGAAAGCGTGCCCCACATCATCTCCCGCTCCGCCCCTGGCTCCGTCTACCGGAGCCCTAAGCTGTACGAGCGCCTCCGCAATGACATGGATGCCGATAACGCCTCCGACGGGGTCAGTTCCTGAACCCTAATCGACCCTGTTATGCTTCTTTTATTCTCGATTGATTTGGATTTGAGCCTTTTTTTTCTTTCTTTCTTTTGATTTTACTCGTTTATTTCTGTTTCACGACATTTAGATATGCCATATTATCAAAATTTGCATTTGTTTGTGAACTCAAGGGAAGCCTGAGCGTGAATTGATGTATCGAGATCGTAGCTTCCTCGATGCATACTTCGCAACATCTTTGTTGAGCATAATTGAGTAGAAATTCTTGTGTTGTTTGTAAAATCACAATGCAACTGATTTAGATGTTCCATAATAAAATTAGGTACAACAAGCATTGATTTTTTTTTCACTCCACATTATCTTCCAAGCACTATACTAAATTTCTTCTTCTACCTCATTATGCTTATTGTAGGATTCATGGGTTGTGAACAAGACAAATGTACTTTATAGTATACTTATGCAGTTGCAAGCTAGGATAATTAAAGCTTTTGTTCTCAGGATATTGGGCACAAATTGCAATTACTGCATTTTCTCGGCATCACTTCACCTAACGATTCAAATGTTGTATCATTTTGTAGTTAGCAACCGTGTGGAAGCACTCTTTCAAAGGTGGCGGCTGGCGGCCCTGTGTAGACACCTCTACTGATGGTACTGATTTTCGCCGAATCTTAAAAACTGATTTATTTTGCTCTCTCTCAAAAGAGGAAAAAAAAAAATGGAAAAGATATCTTGTCCATGCCGAAAACTCACATGTATTTCCAAAAAAAAAAAATTAGCGTGTGAATTTCTTAACTCACAGATGCCCCTTATATATATTTTTTGATGTTGCACTCACCGAGAATTGAACTGTCAAGTTTTGAGGGGTTTGTCGGAACAAAACCATGTATGTGCTGCTTTATGAAAATTGAGGTCCTTGTCACAAAATCAGTTTGGTATTTTTTGGTATCATTTGTTGATGTTTTGCTACCTATTTATCTATTTAGTCATCTTCTTGTTTTTCAGTGTCTAATATCATGAAATGTAGAAATGTCAATTTAATTTTTTCACAGATCTACTTGTCACTTGTGTCTACATCCTATATTTGTTGCTTAATCTGTCTATTTTTCCTACTACATGAAAATTTTCTAGTGTGATCCTTTTGGATCATGCAGTGCATGTTTTGTTAGTCCATGTATTTTCATGATTGCTTTCATAGAGTGAATTCTCTTTATATCTTTTGTTATTTAGCAAGTTCCTCTTAAGCCATTCCACAGTGATCAAATTCTGTTTTTCCGCAAGACTGTACCATTGCCTTGAAGCTTTGAGAATTGGATTGGATTTGCTAGATCCATTTGTCACAATGGTTTTGACAAAATCTTGAAAGAAAAAAAAAGTGATTGAAAAGAGAAAACAGGATGAAATATAAACAAAATAGAGGGAAATTCAAGAAGCAAAATAATATTACTTAAATTGCAATTTGGAGTTAATAAAACATGTTCTGTGTATAATTTCATCCTATAAATGATACAGATTGAATCCCAAAAATTGCAAACGATATGTATATATTGCCGCTAAATACTAATATCGAAGCATTGCATTCTAAATGTAGGGATTGAGATATATAATTTTCTTAAAGCATATTTTGTTGCTTAACTCAAAACCAGCAAGGGAAGGTTCTCCATAATTGGAGAGGTTAAGACTCGAAGCAAACCTTAAGGATAGTTCTTGTAATTGGAGGATGTTTTTAAGCCCATAATGGGAGAACTCTTTTTTTTCTTTTCTTATTTCGTGTTTGTGTGAATTGAAGGCTGAGGAAACTAATTGATCTGTTCTTAACTACTATAAAATAATGAACAATCTGTACAAATGATTACTAATTTGAAGTTATTTTCTCTTTTTTCAGTGTTGCCTGATTCTAATGGTTACATATTTGTTGAGGCAAATGGTGGCTTGAATCAGCAACGGACATCGGTTGTTCCCTTTCTCCTTCATGATTCTCTTTTTTTCCTGTCATATCGTTCTAGATATGTCATTGTGCTAATTTTATTTATATTTTTTTCTCCTTTGCAGATATGCAATGCGGTTGCAGTGGCAGGATATCTGAATGCGACACTTGTTATTCCTAAATTTCACTATCACAGCATTTGGAAAGATCCTAGGTTATTATCTATATCTCTATCTCATTTATTTTGTAGTTAAATTCTGACCTTTTTTTCTTCATTGTCATTATATTTACGATCCAAAGTCTGTTTAATTAAAAAGAAAGCTTTCATATCTAGTAAGCAGCCTAATTGGTCCATAATCGAAATTCCATATATTTTTGTTGACAAATGGACCCACTATAAAAGATTTAGCAGCATGGATAGACAATAAGAGTTAAATGGATAAAAGGTTGGACCCACTATATGCATCTTTTGCTTTGAACCTTGATTATATGTTATTTGACCAGGAGTGAAGCTTAATATACATATTTATTTATTATGTTATTAAGAAGGCAAAAGATTAATGATGTTGTTTGATATTTTGACAATGATATACAGCAAATTCAGTGAGATCTATGATGAGGATCACTTTATCAGTACTCTGAAAAATGAGGTGCATGTAGTTGACAAAATTCCTGAATTTATAATGGAACGCTTCGGTCACAACATGAGCAACGTGTTTAACTTCAAGATAAAAGCTTGGTCCTCCATTCAGTACTATAAGGATGTTGTTCTTCCTAAACTGGCTGAGGAAAAGTGAGTTCCTTTCTCATTGTTTCTGCCATCTTTAATCATTAGCTTGCAGTAAAAAAGGTCCACTGAAATTGTGTTATGCAATCTATTCTGATTTCTCCTTCATGCTTTATTTTCTTTGTCAATGTTTTATCCTCTTCAATTAGTTTCATGTACTATAGAACTTTTTTCTTTTAATATCTCAGTGGACAAGGTATTGCTGCATCTTCAGTATTAGGAATGTCATGCCATTACAAATTGGGTGTTTTTTTGTCGTTAGGACATTTGAAGCTATTCAATCTTCTGGTCACATATGTATTTGTTTCTTAATGTTCTCCCTTATGCTTCTTGGCACAAGGTATAAGGTTTGTTGATGATATCATAGTAAAAAATGGAGGAATTATATTTTTAATTATGTGACAATTATATAAACTTTAATTTGGATATAGAAAATAGCAAAAAGCCATAATTTGTCCAAACATGTGGTGAATTCGGCAAAGGAAACTTTAAAGACAATGAAAATAGGCTCAAGCATAGGACTTGAAACTAGTTTGTATGATAATGTTTAGAAAAACTAAACGATGTGCAACGATTGCACAGGTGGCTTGATTTATGTTATAAATTGCAATATTCATAATTTGAATGAGATATAATATTGTTCACAGTTTAAATTCTTCCAAAGCATTGAGCAACCTGTAGTTATGTTGATATAATCATACAAAAATTAATGTTGATAACTCCATTGTCACTCAACAAACTTCTACATTTAATTTGAATCAGGCTTATCAGGATATCTCCTTTTGCAAACCGGCTGTCATTTGATGCCCCTTCTGCAGTTCAGCGCCTAAGGTGCTTGGCCAATTTTAAAGCACTACGTTTTTCAAATCCTATAGCAACTTTGGCTGAAAATTTGGTCTCTCGAATGAAAGAGCACAGTGTGGATAATAATGGGAAATATATTGCAGTGCATCTGCGTTTCGAAGAGGTCAATATTATACCTTCACATTTGTTCTGTTATCTCTTGATTTTATGTCATCCAGTTCAAGTGGATATTGTATATTTTCAATTCTTTCAGGATATGGTTGCCTTCTCCTGTTGCATATTTAATGGTGGTGACGAAGAGAAACAGGATATGAATGCCGCAAGAGAGAGAGGTTGGAGAGGAAAATTTACTAAACGTGGCCGTGTCATTCGACCTGGGGCAATTAGGATGAATGGAAAATGTCCGCTTACACCTTTAGAGGTATAACCTTCTTTATCCTTGGTTACGTTATGCTGGTAATTTTTGATATTTGAATGAATAAGCGATGGTTTTTAAGTATTTTATTTCTACTTTTTTATCAAGGTTCGCCGTATCGTACCGTACCGGCATTTCGATCAGGGCTCGGTATGGTACGGTACCAGTGTACCAAACAATTTTATATATTTTTTCATACTGTAGCAGTGCTACAGTATAGTACTGTAGTACTGTAGCGGTACGGGGCGGTCCGTGTACCGGTAACCTGTCGGACCGGTATGTACCGCCCGTACTGGGCGGTACGCTTCGGTACGGCAGACCTTGTTTTTTACTTGTAAGGTTCACTGAGTGACATGAACTTAAAGAGATGGAAATATGAAAGTGATATGCACTAAACTTTTACTAATATTTTTTATTGCGTACATCTAAATTATGACCCATATGAAGTACTAATGGTTTACTTATCTCCTTATGTATTCGCATTCTTGTTGCTCTCGGCTGAAAATTTGTGTTGTTTTTGATGAATTACTTTTCTCCTGTCATTGCCATTTGATCACCCTTGGTTATCATTCAGATGAGTATAGGATAACATTTCAAATACCTGTCTTATATTAGTTTTAACAAGTTATCAAACTAATACAGTATAGAGATATTGCATGGTACACTGAACTATACTACCGGTATCACTGAAAAAATAATATAAAAGAGAATAATGAAAGGATGGTGCAACCAGCATGGCCCATTACCAGTGCTTGGTCAGGTCAGTAAAAAACGGGGAGAACTATGTGGTCTATTTTTAAAATATTGGTACATCATAAATTGTTGTACTACAAGAATCACATGTATATTATTTTAAGTTCTCTTCTCTATCGAAAACTTCTTAGATGCTCTTGCTATATCAATTGTTTGGGATACAACATTGTTGCTACACTTTTGTTAGTTGCTTCCGCAGTATCATGTTTTTGAGACATCACACGGTCAAACGCAATGCTCCTGTGGACATGACCTAATGATTAACTTTTTCTCCTGTGCTTCCTATGAATTTAATTTGCTGATATGACAGAATCTTTCGTCAAATGGTATTTCCTGGTTATATCAAACTGACTTTGACTTAATAGTCTTTTCAGCAATCATTTTCACTAATACCACATTAATGTATTCACAAATTTCTCCAGAAGATTTTATTTTCTGAAATTATTTATTATGTTACAATTAATATAGGAGAAATGATGACTTTAGCATAAGATGCTTTTAATCCAGAATTATGCTTATTGTAAAATTAGCATTGCATATTTTACAGTGATATATGTATGTCTTATTACTCTGCACCCATGATCATTAAGCAACTAACTTTTTTTCCATTGATTGGTGATCTTATTTAGCTATCATTGCTGATGCTTGAACTTGTAGTTTATTTGGTCATCCTGAGCATAACACACTTGAATGTTCTTCCAACTATTAATTCATTCTTGGAATCAGGTTGGTCTGATGCTCCGTGGCATGGGTTTCAATAATAACACTGCAATTTATTTGGCTTCTGGGAAAATTTACAAGGCTGAGAAGAATATGGTTCCCCTTCTTGAAATGTTTCCTCTTCTACAAACTAAAGAAACACTGGCATCAGCAGAGGAACTTGCCCCATTTAAGGTTTTTTGTTTTGTTTTGTTTTTTTCTGAGGGCCTCCTGTTGTCGCTTTTCTATGGATTTACATTAATAACTTTAATTTGACTGTTTTCTGCAGAACTATTCCTCTAGGATGGCTGCAATAGACTATAGTGTCTGTCTTCACAGTGAAGTGTTTGTGACTACTCAAGGTGGAAACTTCCCTCATTTTCTGATTGGCCACAGGAGATACTTGTATGATGGGCACTCTAAAACTATAAAACCTGACAAGAGGAAGTTAGCATTATTGTTCGATAATCCAACTATAGGGTATGTCAACCCATATTCCTGCTGTTGATATTTCCATAAACTTTTATCTGGTTTGCTTTTGGAATTTAGTTCAACTCAATCAGTTTTATGGCTTATAGATTTTAAGCACCTGATTAGTTTTACCTTTATTAAGTTATTTTGTTCTTAATTCAACATCGCTAGTTGCATAGTTTATAGAATCGTCTGCTTGTTCCTACCTTAGCTCAATAAAGAAACTTTTCTCTAAGTCTACTTTTGTGTTGATCACTTTCTGCCTTGAATCTGTAGAAGTTAACTATATCAGAAGTTTTAATTGGATATTCTCATACTAGATCTAATTGCATTTAATTTATTGGATGTCAGTCCTCTTCCAGATGCAATTACTTTGAGGCAACAGGTTTAAACCTTGCCAACCACCAAGGGGTCATAATGTCCCTGTTAAATGAGAAACCCTGTGGTGATCTGAAGGGTCATAACTACCAAATGTGGAAACCCTGTGGGGGCTTTCAGAAAACAATTTTGCCCTGGACCACAGATGTGAAGGGACATACAGGGAGTCAGTGTGCCTTATTCCTCTGTGTTTCTGTAGTTTGTATTGTTGGGCTTGGACTAAGTACACCATTGATGGTATTGGATAAGATATTGAACATAAAATGTCAAAGCTTTATCAAACAACTATAACCTTGTCTATTGATGAACAAAGTTGAAGAATTTGTGGTCAAGAAGCTGCATAATTACCCTGTTACATAGGAAGGTCAATCTTTGTTATCTCAAACTTTCTATTTAGATTCAATGCCGGCTGTTACGTTATGAATGTGGAAATTTTAGGCCACTTGAACAGTTTCTAACTAGAGACTAATATATATATATATATATATAAACTAGAGACTAATAATCAGTTGTTTCAACTCTTCCTAAAAATTAAATGGTAACATATATTATTTTGTCTTGTAGCCATACCCACACATCCAGATCTCATCTTGCTTGATAAAGTTTTCTGTCCCATGACAGCATTTGGGTAAAAGAATATACGAAAGTTTTCCAGTCATTTATTGGAGAAGTTTCATGAAGTACTTGTTTGTTTAGATTCATATAATCCTTTTGTTCTTCTTGGACATCCAATAATGACTTATCTGAGTAGTTAAATAAAAGGACTCATTTTGTTGTTCACATCTTTGACTCAACATCAACAACTATTCTCATGTGTTATTAGTTTTTTATTTTTTTATTCCTTGTACGTCCACTTGTCATGCGTAATACATCTTCGACAATCTTTTGCTTGTTTACATGGTGTGAAATATTTCCTTTTTACTTACTTTTTGAACAGGTGGAAGTCCTTGAAGCGCCAATTGCTAATCATGCGAGCTCAAAGTGATGCCAAGGGAATAGAGATGAAAAGACCAAATGAATCTATATACACTTACCCGTGTCCTCACTGTATGTGCCGCTCTAACAGGACGGAAGTATCAAGATCTTCGTCAGCTTGATAGTATAGTCCAGATAATTTTGGTTAAACATTTATGGTGATTCAACTGACGTTGGAGCTGGTGCATCATTTGTTCTTTCATTGGCCTCTTGTGAGACCACTTTTCTTTCCAAGCTTGCAGGCTCCATGTAGACTGTATAGTGGCTATTCTTTACAACCTGAGATTACAGCATTTGTATAGGCGTCTCGTGAGAGCACTCTTCTTTCCAAGGTTGCAGGCTTCATTTAGACTGCATAACAACTATTCTTTTACAGCCTGGTGGGGTTCCTACTTTTTGTATATAGTTGAAGAGTTGATTGAAGAAGGGAATCCAAAAATTGTTATCCAGGTGCTGACTTGCACTTTTAACTTGTATTCACAACCTCTGCATCTATCGACGCCTCGAAGCAGCAAAGCGACCTGCAAATTTTGGTGCTCGGTGTCAGCAGAAGGCTTGTATATTAGTCGATTCTTTTCTACTTGATATCCAAATGTTTGTAAAGACATCAAAACTGGAGTCATCAGCATATTAGTCTGCATTCTTTTCACTTCTCTGTTGTAACATGAACAATTCTCTTTTAGGTTCGTCCTTTTTATCTGTCTGTAATCACAATGGTTAACCTTAGGATGTTCGCCCCATGCAAGGGTGAGAAGAATAAATTGTATTGTCATATTTCAGGTTCTTCAAAATTTCTCATTATTTATCCTCAGTCTCGTTACCGAGGCTGGATTTATGATGGTGTTCCGGTTTTGCCATTAAATCAATTTTCTGCATTGAAATTAAGTTACTGCTTCTCTTGTTTGTGCCAAAGGCAAATTTGGTTTTTGGTGGAGAATTGTTTCAGTCAGTGTATCATTGTGTTTATATTTACCTCATCTTCGTGGAAAGGTTTGTAGGGTTCTCTGTCCAGCTTCTCTATGAAGACGAAGATGATGACGGAGGTCGACGTCGGAGCAGTTATGGTGATGTGAGATGGCTACTGTCCCCTAACTCACGAAGGAGGATAGCACTGCAACCCACATCTCGACTCATCTGCGTCTAATAGTACTACTATATAGTATTCCACGGGTGACCTGTCTTACACTGTCCTCTATTCACCTCGAAAGCTTAGTTTCCTCCATGTCATCGGTTTTCCTGTGGTCGAGAGCTCGAGTTCCGTGTTCGTTTCCTGCTACGGACACTCAAACGAGACGCCACTCCTCTCTCGTGCTCGCCTCCGCTCACCTGAAGACAGCCCCCTTCCGCCTCCTCCGCCCGAACGACAGCAATCCCACGTGCATAGTGGTGCAGCGGTAGGTGAACGTACCCCCAATCTGTCTCATCAATTCCGCTCAGATCATAAATTAGACGCATTTCCTCGAGTTAATTTAGTAGAGTAATATATATACACACACGCCTATTTAATGGCCTCATCGAAGACGACGTCGTCGTCGTCCTTCTACTTCGCACACTCCTTTCCTTCGCCGAGTCACACGTGGGAGCGCAGGAAGTCGCAGCAATTTGAAATGGCAGCGCCGCCGCCGCAGCGTCTCCACTCCGCTGTTGCCCCTCTCTTTCTCCTTTTCCTGTTGCTTGTCATCCTCGCACTGTCCCTGGCGGTTAACATCACCGCAGTGCTCTCCCCTTACCCCGACCTCTCCGCCTTCAACCGCCTCCTCAGCTCCACGTCGGTCCCCTGCGACCTCTCCGGCCGCTCATCCCTCACCATCCTCGCCATCCCCAACGCCTACCTTCTCCGTTCCTCCTCCGCCCATGCCGCCGCCGATATCGCCGATGTCCTCCGCTACCACGTCCTCCTCGAGTATCTCTCCTCGCCCGACCTCCGACGCATCCCCGCCGGCGGAAAGCTCGTCGCTACCCTGTACCAAACCACCGGCCGGGCCGACGGCAACCTCGGCGCCGTCAACTTCACCCGGGACCGAATCGGTGCCGTCACAGCGCGCTCCCCCTCCCCTTTCCACGGATCCAAGGCTACCATCCTTGGCCTCGTCGGCACCCTCCCATACAACGTCTCCGTCCTCGCCATTGACGCGCTGCTCTTCCCCTACGGCTTCGACCTCGCCGCCACTGACATCCGCCTCTCCGTCGGCCTCAACATCACCCCAGTCCTCGTTGACGGCGGCAGCTTCAACGTGGCCGCCTCCATGCTCGAGGCCTCGGGTGTCGTGGCGGAGTTAGAGGCCGACGAGCACGGTGCCGGGATAACCGTCTTCGTCCCCACCGACGAAGCCTTCGCCGACTTCCCGGTCACCGAGCGGCTGCAGTCGCTGCCAGCGGACCGCAAGGCGCTGGTGCTCCGTTTCCATGTGCTCCGCTCCTATTACCCCCTCGGCTCCCTCGAGTCCATCGTCAACCCCGTCCACCCCACGGTCGCTACCGAAGACACCGCCGCCGGCTGCTTCACCCTCAACATCACCCGCGTCAATGGCTCGGTGGCCATCGACACCGGTCTGGTCGTGGCGTCCATCACGCGCACTGTGTTCGACCAGAACCCGGTAGCCGTGTTCGCCGTCTCCAAGGTGCTCCTCCCGAGGGGGATATTCGCGGGGGAGGCAAGCGCCGGCGCTCGAGCACGGCCCGGCCCGCCGCCGCAGGCGGGTGCGTCGAATCTTGCGCCGCAGTGTACGGAAGGGGTGGACACGCCTCCGGCGAGGCTGTCGCCGCCGCAGGGCTTCAAAGAGGAAGTCACGTCCGGGACCGGCAGCAAAGGGGTTGCTCTGTTTTACACAGCGTCGCTGTATCTACCGCTGCTATTTGCATGAGATTTGCTCGCTGCGCTGCTACATTTTGACTTTTCTATCATATACGTTACTGAGTTCGTAAAAGCTTCCATTTTTTTTCGTGCTTATGTTGATTGATTTCACGCCGGCATTCAATTTAGATCTGTCGGAATAATCCGATGGAATTCGAAGGAGGATTTATGTTTATATTATGTATTGGTAGCGCCAATTATAGTAGTTAGTTATCTTTAGCGGTTTTCATACTTTAAAATTTTATATTAAAATATATTATTATGAAAGAAAAATATTTAGATTTATTTATCAATTTTATTAATAAAAATATATTAAAAATAAAAATAATTTTAATATTTTAGTTAATGATGATAAATGGTGTTTTTGATGATTATTATTTCATCATTGATGTAAGATGATGTAAATACAAAGCTGTTCTTATCTCTAATCGTTACTATCCTCATTCACAACACTCACTCACAATTCTAACGATATTACTGTCCATCACCTTCGACGTCATCCATCATCATCAATTAAAATAATAAATTTATTTTTTTTTATATTTTTATTTTATCTCATAATTCTAACGATATTACTGTCCATCATCTTTGACGTCATCCATCATCATCAATTAAAATAATAAATTTATTTTTTTTTTATATTTTTATTAATAAAATCAACAACAATAAATTAAATGGACCTACGTATTTGACTTTTTATAATTTTAGAATGCCATTGTAATTTTTTATAAGTATCAAAATATTAAAGATAACTAATATATAATTAGCCCATATTGATAACAACATTTCATATTTTAATTTCAAAACTGGTCTTATTATCTTGTGACTTACTGAGATTAAATTACATGACGACGACGACGATGATTGATGTTATGATCGACACAGAAACAATTTTTTGGCTCAATCAAAGCCGTCCATCTTTTTGCCCACATCTGATCAAACGTTCCTAATCGACTTAGGGAAACCTCGTAATTAAAGGATAATTCGAGCCCCTCGTCTGTCTTTCGCTCCACTCGCCTGGCGCCTCTTATTTAAGGGGTTCGTCGTTTTCGCCGAGCGTCATCGGCTTTTGGGTTTCTCTTCGTCTCCGAGACGTCGGATGTCAGGTATCTCAACCATCTGTGAAATCTGCATTCATTATTCCTGTTCCTTCTGCGAATCGTAGGTTTGAATTAGAAACCTCCGTTCTTTCTTGACTGTGGGTTCGGTCTTCTTCAAGTGTTTTTGGTTTGATTGATTTGGGGTCTTTGAGATGCCGACCTCTTCGTGGTTTGATCCTTTAGGAAACAGAACTGATTTGTTGATTTCAATTTGTTATCGATAGGAATCGGACCGTGTCCTCCATCTGGGCGTTGGCCTTTAGCGATGCCCCCTGCTCAGCCGAACACTGATTTCGGATCAACAAAAGGGCACACCGTCACCAAAAGGTATAAATCTGAACAACTTATATCAAACGTTTCACTGTCTTGTTTTGTGTAGTTAACACATCTTTGTTTGGCTTGTTTGCATGATAACTACATCTGTTTGGGCCCTTCACATAACTCTTGATAGTTTCTTGCTTGGTAGGATTTTGACATATATAGTTGCCAGCAATAACTTCTTGCATGCCAAAGTGGTATGAATTTGATATTCTCATTTTCTGGGTATGTTGTTACTTGACAATTGTGGATTAGGCTGTCATCCTCTACATCAAAATTATTAAGCTTATACTTGGTGTTATTTAGTTGTTGCCTTTGGCATTTGCTTTCATAGACGTTCACGAAAATGAAACCCCTGGAAAGAAAAACTGGATATGTACGTGTAACTGGAAGCAAAAGAATTTTCACTAGGGAAACAATATTTTAGGTTACTTCCTGCAAAAGACTGCCATGACCAAGACCTTGGGTTATCAATTTGTGAAAAGGTTGCTCTGATTGTGTTTCCATGGACTCTTAGATGCATAATATGATTTTTTTTACTTTGGCATTGATTGTCACTTTGTTCTTGGACATTCCCTCATGGTTTCAAGCCCTAGAAAGGGAGATGATGATGAAAAGATTCAGGACGTAAATTCTCAAATAAATCATGCTGTGGATTAAAAACTTTGATAAACTTGAAATATCAGAAATAAAGAACAGGGACAAACATCTGAAAGCAATAACATACTTATTACTTGATTTAGTCCATTAGGAAAGAATTTATTTCTTTGCGAAAAACTTGAAATTATTTGTTCTCTCAAGGTTTCAAACTCAAGAATATCGAAATTGATTCTTTTAGTGTCTTTCATAATTAGGAACATTTTGTATAGCTTGAGTTGGTACGTGCTCATTTTAAAAGAGCCAGATCATGAGATGACTTTCTCGATGGTGACCTCTACTCTAATTTCTTGTCTCCATATAATAAGAACCATTACACTATTGTAGACCCATGTACTATAGGACGATTGGCAGAAAACTTATGGCTACTTATCATCTCTGACCTCAAACAAGAATCATTAGCTTTACGTGAGATGGTCTTTGCAAGTGGGGGTGGAGATCCTGGAGAAACATTGAAAATATGAGATGTTGTTGAAGATGATAAAGGATCTTGTGCGGTCTTAAATTGAAAGCCTTTTCTCTTTTCATTGGAGAGCCAAAAGTTCCTATGGTTCCTGTTGATTTCTGCTGCCCAATATCACTGGAATTAATGATGAAAGATCCAGCCAATGGCACGGATCTCACCCAAATGCTTGTCCCAACCTAGTAAGCCTTAACTTGCTGCTTAAGTGAACTTGCTAATATAGATGCATTTTTTCGCAAGTTATCCTCTCGAAGTCTTGATGACCAAGCAGCAGCTTCTGGGGAGCTTCATCTGCTAGCCAAGTGTAATGTCGATGATGATCCCATATGGATAGCTGGGGCTGATGCTGTTTGCCTCCAGAAATCTACTCTCACCCATTGATTCCCGCACCCAGGAGAGTCGCTGCCCTTTAGAATCTTTACATCCATGAGGACAAGAAGTCAATAATAATCTCTTTCGGGGCTATTCATGGTACCGTCCGTGTTCTATGAAATGGTAGCATGGAGGCTCGGGAGATTGCTTCAGCCACACTCTTTAGCCTTTCGGTGGTGGATGAATCTAAGGTGACAAATGGAGCATCAGGAGCAACCTCAGCACTGGTGCAACCGCTGAGTGAAGGTACACATGGAAGGAAGAAAGATGTGGCAACCATACTGTTTTACCTGTGCATATAATGAGGAAACAAGGGGAAGGCCTGGTATTATTGGCCTTACTGTCAAGCCCCCAAGAAGGAAAGTCGGCAACTGCAGCTGTTCAGGCCATGGTTCTGTTGGTGAAGAATATAGGAAGTGGTTTCCCCCATGAGTAGAAAGAGTGCAGTGTGGTTATGGGACCATTGCAAGAATTGGACATTAGTGGCATAGATAAAGAGGAAGAGGACGGCCCAATTGCTAGAGCACATAAATACATGCTCGAGCTGAGGCTTCAACCCAGACTCCATATAAATGAGAAGGAGAAAAGCATGGCGCCACTTCATCTGATTCTGTGATGACCTAGGTTTTCTTCCCCTCGGAGGGAATTGGGGTTTGGTTATTATATTTAGGCAAATGTCTTTTGTTTGGGTGAGAAGAGCGTTTAGTTTAGCGGAACATTTTGCCTGTTGATGCTTTGTGGCTTGTGCATTTATGCATGGACCAAGAAGCACCATTGTTTATCCTTGAGCTGTAAAGGAACACATGATATGTGGAAATTCACCTGCCCTGCATCATTCGTGTGGTTGCAGGTTGGAGTAAGTGTAAGAACGCTGATGTCTAGAAGGAAAAAGGTTTACTACGTACAGCATTCTCCAATGAGAACTGCTGAGATGCTTTTTGTGGACCTAAAATTAACCACATTGTAATGACCGATACGTGCCCTTGGTTTAAGTGGAACAGAAACAGATTCAGAAGCCATTAGTCAATGGAAAGTTTGGAAACAAACAATGGTTCGAAATCTGATGCTAAGCTAACATTTAACATCTCTTTTATGTTTTCTATACAAAATCTTTCTTATTTACATTACTCTTTTATGTTTCTATACAAAATCTTTCTTATAAGGTTAGAGGCTAAATCCTATCTGGAAACAACAAACCAAGTCAACAAGTTGCAACGAAGAGTGAATTTACTCAAAAGTGAGTTTGGGTTGCTGGGCAGGATATCCCAAAACTATATCTTACTATTTGTTTCTCAGAGCCTGTAAAGGCCCAAATTAGTTGCCTCAACATTTGGTGCTGTTCCTTCTCTCCTACTGTTTCTCATTCTAAGACTTTGGTGGAGAACACAAGTTATTGACCATTGACCACATGAAATGGTGGGGTGGTCTCCTCAAGATGTGTACACAAGGTTACCTTACTTGGCTTGCAGCTAACTTGGTAGAATAATTACATGGAACATTAGAATGACGACCAGTCCTACTACAAGATGTGTTGACAAAGTTCGCGGAAACATCAATGAACATGTTGTGCCGTGGTGGAAAAATACCTGCCATGTTTATGCCATTCTTCATCTTTTTATAAGATGAAGGGTGGAAATCCCACCCTACCACCCTACATGGTTTGTCTTAGAGTGCATCAATAAGCGTGATAGACGCATATCACACACGCTTTGATGAAAAAGCCATATAGTAGAGGATCTGATCAGATGGTTGTACCTTAGACAATTCATCAATGATGGGTCATCTCACGGGCAAGCAAGTACACAGCTGAGTTAGTAACGTGCACTGGTCTACGACATGGTAAACATGGACCTTGACGTGAAGGGAATGAGAAATCTAAAAGTTGCCGTGGAGCGTACATCAACTTAGTGTGTTCAAGAATAATTTACTTACTAGATTTTATGAAAAGATGTCCGAACTGAGATATCATTTTAGTTGCTGTCATCTACACGGATATTTTGATCTCAATCATTCATGTCAAACAGCGTCCAAGTATGGATGCCACCATTTGATTGTTATTGCCTACATAGATCATTTGCTTTGTCAATGATGGAGAGGAAAATTATGCTATTAGAATTAATATGATATCTCCTGCAATTTAATAACAATATTTATTATCTAACAATATTATGTCGATTTAATTTAGAGCATTAAATATAAGTTCTCATACCATAATTATATTCAAAATAAAAAATAAAAAAATTAATCATATATTAATTTGGGGAAAACAGGTTACTTGTTAGCTAACTCAACAATTAGATAATGTTTGCATCAATTGATGTTTGAAAGCTAAGTTATTGATTAATTTTTATTTGATAATTATGCAGTAGTTTTTATATTTTTTCTGCACATCTCTCCTCCTCTAGTTTATATCATCGACTAGAGAGTCTTAAGTATGCAACATATCATTTGTCAAGCATGAGTTAGTGGCCAGAAGTTAACCTTTTTCCCTCATCTCCACCGCTGTTTTATATATATGATTTAATCTTCTCTTTTTCTTTTTCATTGTTTCAGTGCTCAGTGTGTCCTTCCACGACCAGCATTGATCTTAGGTTTCTCGAACCACCCATTCTTTCAATCCCCGGTGCGCTCTCTCTCTCTCACACACACACAAACATATATTCTACCCATCCATTTCAGCTTCCATTTCGTTCTATATTCTGCCATCTGCTGAGGATAAACCGAGCGTTATCTCTCTATCTTTTTTTCAAAAATTTTACAGGAGCTTGGTTGGTTGCTTTATTCTCTCCAAGAGAGGCTGCATTGGACTTGATGAAAGCAAGACGAAAACCCAGATTCCCCAGGACAGGGACAGATCAGCAAAGTTAACCTTTTTCCCTCATCTCCACCGCTGTTTTATATATATGATTTAATCTTCTCTTTTTCTTTTTCATTGTTTCAGTGCTCAGTGTGTCCTTCCACGACCAGCATTGATCTGGTTCTCAGCCTCTCTCCAATTTAGCCTTTCCCTGCTTCAGCTGTCACTGAAGGAGGCGGCCCCAACGTAAAAGATTCTTAGGAGACCCCTTTAACAAAAGCTAAAGCTGCCAACCTCATGCTCGCTCTCTCTCCTCTCCTCTCTCTCTCTCTCTCTCACACACACACAAACATATATTCTACCCATCCATTTCAGCTTCCATTTCGTTCTATATTCTGCCATCTGCTGAGGATAAACCGAGCGTTATCTCTCTATCTTTTTTCAAAAATTTTACAGGAGCTTGGTTGGTTGCTTTATTCTCTCCAAGAGAGGCTGCATTGGACTTGATGAAAGCAAGACGAAAACCCAGATTCCCCAGGACAGGGACAGATCAGCAAAGTTAACCTTTTTCCCTCATCTCCACCGCTGTTTTATATATATGATTTAATCTTCTCTTTTTCTTTTTCATTGTTTCAGTGCTCAGTGTGTCCTTCCACGACCAGCATTGATCTTAGGTTTCTCGAACCACCCATTCTTTCAATCCCCGGTGCGCTCTCTCTCTCTCTCTCTGGTCCTTGAAGAGGTTGCATGGATGTTAATTACACGAATGCGTGTGTGGTATTAATTGAGTGTCAGCATACGAAGAAAAAGGATGGAGTTCATTCAATCTGATGCATCATAACCCATGACCAAATCTAACAGCATATGCCCATATAAAGTGCTTGTCTCCTTGTCCCTCCCTCCCTCCCTCATGACTGATTGTGTTTGTGGAAGTTCGTGCATCCCACGGCTGATGTACAAAATGCACCCGAAGCAAGAATTATTTGATGGAAGTTTGATTTCCCAATGAACATGCCCACGTTCCCTATCCAAATAAAATCGAGAATATGATGACGTTGGAAAAGAGATCAGATTAAATGATTGGGAAATTTTGGAGAGATAAAAAAAGTATTAAAAAAAAAAAGAAGATGATGATGTAGCAGTCAAAGGATGGGCTCCAAAGTTCTAGAAATATAATAATGGTGAGTGTTGAGATGCATGGTGACCGAGTTCTTTGACTGTCACCGAAGATATTGGTACTATTTTGTCTCCTGCAGGTGTATATGCTTCTTCCCAGCCTTCAAAGTAGGAGCACGACGTGTTGATGAAACCCAGCATGTCATACATACTAACTAGGTATATTTTACCTACCATTGAAGCAAATAATAAATTAGAGAAAATGAGGAACAAGGTCAGCATATCTTCTAGGAATGGTGTACTAAATCCTCCTTTATCAGTTAATACAAAACTCTGGATACTAGAATTGCTAGCTTTCATAGTCACAGAAGAGAGAGAGAGAGAGAGAGAGAGAGAGAGAGAGAGAGAGAGAGAGAGAGAAACAACTGGTATAGGTATGACAACAACAATATCTATTCATATCTGACACCAAAGCCTTGTCAAATGATCTTTAGCCTATGGCTAAAGAACAAAGATTCAAAATTATCATGACTAGATTGATTTTTTTTCATCAGTAAATGACAGAATATAGAGAATAACTTCAGCTTGTATTGTTAAGGTTGCCGAAAAAGAACAAGATGTGAGATATTTACAGCATTGTTCTAATTGCTAAATGTGGTCACGTTTGATGAAGCAACAGCAGCAGCAGAAGCAGCAGCAGCAATGGAATACCATAGTACTTGCCGTAGCAAAAGAGCAGTCAATATGGGATGGCAGTACCGAGGGCAATGATGTGCGAACAAAGCTTCCACACAAGCCAATGGAGCACATTACTATGATTCATTGTTGACAGCCAACCTTATGTCAGAGATACAACTCTGCATGAGTTCATGCACTTCCTCTCTCTAAACGTACTGCGCAAAAGTAAGATAGGAAACAACCAGCACAAAGTAGATGGATGATACACTAACCTACCCACCATCAGCATGTTCTTCATCATCTGCCCTCTGAGATTGCTATACTTCAGCTTGCGAGGCTTATGGTTACAGCCGAAATGAAACTCTAGTGATGGAACCTGAAATTACAAGATGTTGCCGGCTGAGGAAGAGTTGAATCCCGCGAGATCTGTGGCCCAACCTCCGCTGCTGTTGCCGCCGCCCTCGCCGCCGTGCCAATATTGCTCGCTTCCTAGAAGACCTAAATACTCCCTTGGAAGATTACGACCCTGAGATTTGTCTTCCACCTTCACCGAAGCCAGCTGCGTGATCAGTGAAGAGCCGGGAACCCTAGCGAGGTCTCTACCTGCGCCGCCGCCGCTCCCGCCTTCCCCGTAGAAATTGTACAACCCCGACACGGGTTGCACCCCAGCCGGCTGTGGTGGCTCCAATCCTCCCAGGAGAGAGAATTGCTGGATCTGCGGCAGTCTCCACTGTTCGAGCCCGATGCCGGAACTGCTTCCCACATGATAATCCGCTGCATCGATGGTGGGAATACCCGCAAAGTTGAGGCCGAGGTTTGAGGCACCGTAGTCGGCCAGTGTGTGCATGGAAGCCAAGAAGGGCAATTGGGCCGGCTGGGGCATGCTAGGCAGGTTAGCGCCACCGCCACCGCCACCGCCGACGTCTGGAGACGCGGACGAGGGTCCCGGCTGGCGGTCAGCCGTTAAGGTAGTGGCAGCCGATTTCGAGGAGCTCCCTGTAGATTTATTCCTCTTGTTGCGACGGCAGCCCCCGCCCACGGGAACGTTTCGGAGGGCGCCGCCTCGGGTCCAGTAGCGACGGCAGGTCTTGCAGAAGTGGCGAGGCTGTGACAGGGAATAATTGTTGAAGTAGCAGAACTTGGTGTTGGTGGAGTCGCAACGCGGGCACCTGAGCTGCTGCTCCGGCTGCGGGACGATCTTGGCGAGGCGAGCTCGTTCGGTCATGGAGATAGGCCTGGCTGAGCCGGCAGCAGCGGTGCCAGCTTCTGGTCGCTGTGCCGACTGCATGTGAGGAAGCTGAGGAGCCTCACCGCCGCCACCTGCAGCGGCTGGAAGCTGAATCGATCGTTGCTAAGCATGACAGATGGAGAGTATAAGATTAACGCTGCGGTATATTCAAGATGATATCAGGAAAAGGATGCGAATATCTTCTCCTTTATTATGCCTTTTTTTATGAAGAAGCCAAAGGAATTGGAAGCTCGGAAGGAAGAAAAGAAGAAGAGAGAAAGGTGGTAGCACTCACCTGGTTCCAGTTGGGTGGATCTAGATACACTGGAACAGAGGAAAAAACCATGCTGTCACTACTTCTTCTTCCTCCTCCTCTCCTCCTCCTCCTCCTAATAATAATAATAATAATAATAGTTCTTTCTTAAAGATGATAGGATTTAAGAGAAGGTAGAGAATCAAGTATGCACACAAGTGGTAGCATAGAGAGGAAAGTTGGGTTGGGGTGGGGGCAAAGAGATAGCAAGAGAGGAAGAGGAGTGGACGGGAAAAGGAGGAGATTTATTTCTTTTACTCTTCCATGGTGTCAAGTGTATTATATACGGTAGGGTTGGAGGAAGAGAGGGCGATGTGCAGGGAGAGTTTCTTGGCCTTTGTAAGTGTCTCGGTGTCGATTACAGGAGCAGTGTTAAAGAGGCGAGCTGATGTGGTGGTTCATGTCGGGGATGGTGGAAAGGGATGAGTAAGCTGAAACCCTAATGCCATCCATGATAATTTGGAAGTGAGATGTTGAGACCTAAGTCTTGATATAGTCCAAACATTGTCCATGAAAGAATATGGGTCCCTCTCTCTCTCTCTCTCTCTCTCTCTCTCTCTCACTCACGTATAAGGCAGCACAATATGATAAATGAGTATGTTCATCATTACCATCTCATTAGAAACCCCGTACGGAAATTGCAAGTTTGTGTTTAATGCATGGAATGTCGTGGAGGATGTTGATTTGGCTTAGTCGAATCAAAGGATCGTAAGAGCTATTATTGTCAATGATGTTAAATTGAATGATGTTGCTCTTGCATTGGATTGTAATGACCGGTATGCATGTAAGCACCTAAGGAGTGTTTCATTAGATGGAATTTGCCTAAGGCTTTGTGGCATGAGCTTAGAAGCTCTATCCGGTGGATATATCCAAAGAAAAGAAATGATATTGTTCGCGAGGAAGTTATGATACATCCCAGGATTTAGTTCATGCATATGGTGATTGACGATCATCAACACACACTTTAATGCAGATTTTGGAGTACAATCATGTTTCTTATCAAAGTATAATTTAAGATTGTAAAATTACAATACGACAATATTCTATAATCAGTGTCACCCACTACTATCATAGTCGTAGTCACTTTGGGCTCATCCGAAAGATAAAATTATACGATGAATAATTTCTTATCGATCTTTGTGCTACTAATATCTCTGATATATTTTTCTCTTGAGTTTGATACTTTATTTTTTTTCTCTTGAGTTTGATACTTTATTTTTTTTCTATAAAATAATTATATATATTGATTGAAAAAATATCATCTCAATCGAGACTCTGGCCATATTGAGATGATCGACGATCCAATCAACCGAAAAAACACATAGGAATCGGCCTAATATAAAATTATAAAAAAAAAATATTCGATCCATATTGTATTGTGATATTTTTTTTTTCAATCAAACCAACTATACATGTTATTATTTTACTCGAAATTTTTATTTTTTGTTCCTTGATTGAATTAAGCATTAAAAAAAAGATCGCATCTAACTTAATCTTTGTATAAGTCAAAATTCGATCAACATCCAAGATTTCTTCGACTCCACTTGAATTTTTTCTTATGACGTCCGAATCCAAGTCGGACATGAGACATCTCCACAGATGCTGTAGCAGCGATCGAAAAGACGCGCGGCGGCCGCTCATCGGATATAGATTCCCGGTCGACGATGCCTGATCTGATAACACAGCCTCCACCAACTTGTGCTCTTTGACCAACGTTTCTTTCCCTCCCATCATGACTATCGAATTCCCAGCTAGCTTACGAACTCAACTCTTACTTTGGGCGTGTGAGATCGATCGGAACCGACTCGCAGATCTAACAGCCATCAAAGCTAGTCAAAGAGAACATCGGCGACTATAGCTTCTCTTGTGGTTAGATGTAAAACATAGAATCACATCCTGATCTATCTCGGCTCGTCTGTGGATATAATTAATCCGGTGGCCACACACAGATGATGAGTAGCTTCTTCCAAGATTATGATCGATGAGAGCTGCTTTAATCGTGTAAAGGTAGCAACAGTGGTAGGACAGCCTTGACGCCATCGAACACGGCGGAAAAGAACGGGCATTACCGCTTGTTTACATCGTCGTTCCGTAGCAGCAATGGCAGCTTTGCATGTCAATGTCACACCCTCCCTCCTTTTTCTCATCTCCGAGTGCTCTTCTTCGCTCTCTCGCTCTCGCTCTCCATGCCGCAACAGTCAGCTTAACGATGGACAAGAACGAACCCGAGATGGATTACTTCAACAGGTCTTTCTTTGGGTTGGGTATATGTGAATCGCTTATGCCATATGGAGTTTGTTCTCTTCCCATTTTCACTTGGCTCTCTCAGTTAAAAGACACACATACTATCGTTCTTACTTACTAAAGTTAGGAAAACTATTTCTGGAATCAAACATGAGGATGGCTTTACTATGTGATAATACTGTGAGAGATGCTTTAGCACTATGGGTGTTCAAATCTAATACAATTATTTGTTCATTTCAGTTCAATTCAAATAAGATAGTTCGAACTCCAATCGATTCGGACTTACCTAATCGAATCGATTCAAGACCATGAATTAATCGATTAATTGATTTATAATTTTAAATAATTAATTTTTTTTCAAATAAATAGGTTTGGTACGGTTCAATTGAATCAAATGATCCAATTGTGTCGACACGATTGGATATTTGGGTTAATTTGAGTAATCAGTTTGAACCGATTAAAGACCTAAGAAAATGAATTCAATATATCTTTTAAATTAAAAAATTGACTCGAATCAATTGATCGAGTACTTCCAAACCAAGACTATTCATAACATTTAAAATCAAATCATTAGTGAATCGGTTCAAATCGAATTAGACCAATTCAATTAAGTTCGATTTTGAACACTCTTATCTAGCCCATGTTAAAAAGAATGTATCACAGTAAAAATAAATTAGATCACATTAAGCTATGTAGACGTACGATGTATTGTTGTATGTTATTCTATAACAAAATAAAATGAATAAAAAATGTGTGTATTGTATAAATATGTTATGTGGTTTAAAGAAGGCTTATAGATGTTATGATTAAACATGAACAGCCGATTAGTACTAATGATAGCAGAGGAGACAAAGATCGACTTTTGGAACTTTATCAAAATAATAATAATAAGGCTCTAATACTTTTGTATTTATTTAATGATATTATGTTGTACAAAATTAAATGATAAAGAAACTACACTGTTGAAAGATCACTTGCAACATTCTTGCTATGTCATGTAATCTTAAACATTTTTCTATAACTTATCTTCAGCAAATATTAAATTAAGCAGAAGGAACTAAGAAACTAACAAAAATAATCTGTGATTTTTTTTTTCCTATAAACATTCGATTCGGAAAATATTATTACCGACAATTATTTTGAGAATCTTAGATGGATTCCCAAGAGAAATTTGTCTTTTATACCTCTTTATTCTTTCTTTCTGATCAATCCATGTTTATGGTTTGCTACCACACCACGTTACACATTGTGGAAAGAAGGCCACATTCCTCTCCTAAAAGCTGGCTAGAATAAGTGACCACCAATTGTCACACTTTCTTTAACTACATACTTATATTTTTTTTCTCTTAATACATCCTAATATAAAAAGGAATTCTTCCGATGCAAAATTATATTAAGTCGATAATCTTAATATAATACCAAAGGTTATACATATATAGGTATTAATTTATTCTCGTGTCTGGAGTGATTTAGTATTTTCATATTCTTAAAACCAAGTGTCTAAAACGATAAGAAATCTTATTCATAGACTCATCGTGAAAAGAAGAAATCCTAAAAGTTAGGGTTTTGTTATTGTTATCTCGTGCATCTCTAGGTATATATATATATATATATATATAAGGGTATAAATTTTTTTAGAAATTTATACGAAAGGATATACATGACGAGTAGGGATACATCAAGAATTACGTAATTGATCTCGTATAATGAAGAATTTAATTTTTTTTGGTATATAGTTCTAATATAATTTCAAATTTTCTTTCTATTTCATAGTTCTTCTCTTACTCGCCAAACGCTTCCATGTCAAGCAGCATCGTCGTGGAGATCATCAAGCATGGCGGCCATTCAAAGAGACTCTACAGGAGCAAGATGGAATGGCGAAGCTAAGTTTGGTTGTGGGCCGACCACCGAGCGTGTTGGCTAAAGCAAAAAGGGAGGAATAAAACTGGGTCTGGGATTCCCCCTTGGATTGTGCCTCTGATGTGACTTCTCTTCTTTAAGGGAAGGGAAGGGGGGTGGGGGGGGGGGGGGAAGGAGAATGGTCCAAAGACAAAGCGCCTGTTCTCGCTGTTGGACTGTGGGCGTTCGACCTCTGCCCACTTCCTTCTTTTCTCGTGCTGGGATGTTAGGACAAGCATCGCATTTTGTGTACAGGTCGGGTTGTTCTTCAGCTTCGAGTTAAGTTCATGGCAGAAAGCATTCCTGCAACGACTTGAATGCTACAGGCGTTTGACAAAGACACTTCAGATCTACAAAAAAACACCTCTTGATTGAAGTTGAAAAGGAATCCGAGTTTTAGCTACCGAATGGGAATTCCATTGTTTTCCTTTTGTAGCTTCTCCTACGCGGCACGGGAGTGAGATCAGCAGAGATTTATTCCGGTGAATGAACTGTGAGTCCGTGAGGAAGTCGACGTTGACGGAACTGCTCAGCATTCTGGCATGTCTTCTTCCTACAGCAGCAGGAACGCAAACGAAATCTCTGGCAAGCATGAGGTGAGCTCCAAGGAACAAAAGAACACGACCGATGCACAGTGCAACCATAAAAGACGAGTAGTTCAAATCGTCTCCTAAGGAACAAAGCATTTAGGGACGTAAACAATCGACAAGGCAAAGTTGCCATCTTCCGGCAGAAACGAAGGGTTGAAAGATAGATAAAACTCCTCCTCACGTACCTATTTTTAGTGATATGAGTGGGATTTCAGCCAAAGAAGAAGGAGTGGCGTCGAGAGCTTTGATAGCTCCGGCAACGAGTATGAACCACGATGGCGACCTGCTCACATGCTGTGCGCGCTGGATGACTCAGTACCACAGAGTTGCTGCAATCAAAGATTGCTATCATGGTTTTCTCTTCATTTCTCTCTACCATATTATCTTCGATGGCTATCCTCTCCCCATTCGTTTGCAACAGAGTGGATTTTTTATTTTTATTTTTATTTTTTCTTCGGGAAGTATTCTCATTTTCATTCTTTTTTTTCCTAATATATATAATATTTTTTTTCTTTTTATTTTCCTGTAGATTGAGATCGATAAGGTGAATCGGTCCAATTATAATGGCTTCATTCATATTAGTATAAAAACATTATAACACAATTACATCATAGTGTTTTCAATAATACTAAAAAATATTATAATATAATGTAAAAATATTGTATCGAAGTGATTCACCCTATGAATCGGTCCATAGAAAAATGAAATAAGAAAGAGAAAAAAAATATATAGTTCACCTACGAATTCAAAATTGAAAAGAAAAAAAAAAGGAATAAGTGTTGAGAGTATTTTATATCTTAGACAAAAAAAAAATAATATCCTTTTAGAAAATTCTGAAAATGAGAGCCTATAAAAAAATATTTTATGAAAATTCAATTTTTTTTATTATCAAAAGAGAATAAAATATTCAGAGGAAAACAATAATATATGAGATAGAATAGAACAACCAACGACAACTATTCATCCGGATAAGAGGTGGGACTCGATTGGATTTATTGACGGACCACACGTTGAGTTGATGAGAAACAGGTGTTTGGTTCTTGGAGTCGTAACATCGAGCCATCATCGAAACCTTGGTTGCAGGGAAACAGAGGTTGTCCAGCAGAGCCACCTACATATTTTTGAGGGCTCCTTGGATTCCTCCAGAGTTCAGAATACGGAAATCATGTTTCTTTTGACTTGTGTGCCATTGCATCTCCCTCATCAGAAACGCAGTCAAACGGTGCGGCCGAAGGTTGTCTTCACGCCCACATGATTCAAGCTGCTCGCATTGTTAGCGTACAAATCTATCCGCGATGTCCGCCTTGATCTCCAACCAAGCTTGCATCCACTCGGAAACACTGCCCTGTTGATCTATAGGCTCTCTACATCGATAGGGATGGGGGAATAGCGTCGAGCGAAGGCTTCCTCTTCGTCGAGCGATTTCATCGAGCAATTGGGATTCCGACAGATGAAATAAAAGGCTGCGAAAGAGAAAAGATCATTTTTTTCTTATTTTTTAAGAGTAATTACCAATGGCAGACAAAAAAGATCGCCATTGAGTTAGCAAAACTCTCTGCGAACCACAGGAATGATTACAAGTTCAGGCACTCGAAGACGTGCAGATAGAAAAGGTGCAGCTTTCGGGTGCTCGGCAACTGCCCAGATATCAAACGTCAATTGGATCACAAGAAAAGAGGTGTTTTGATGACTTCCACCCCCCCACAGCTCCCTTTTCAGAATCGAGGAATTGAAGCAAAGACAATGATACAAGTACAAGTGGAGAAATCAAACAGCAACAGCAACAAAAAAAAGGTTATCTTGTCACCGAATTCGCCGACTGCATGTGAAAGTATGGTTGTTGATGACGACTCAATTGTCAAATCGAGGAACTTCGTTTCCCTTGCACTGGTCTGAAGCTCGAAGGAGAAGAAGGCAATGGAATCACCTGCGAGGAACTTGAATGGTGCTGCTGCCCTCTCTCTCTGTTCGTTCCTATCACTATGGTGATGAAGGATCCATCCTCTTCTTCTGGGCCCGTGGGATGTGAGGCGGCGACACCAGGCGGATGAAAAGAAACATGACTCTCTTGTCTCGCGGTGCTGTTAACCAGCCCACCATTCCTGTGAACCTTGCCTGCTTCTTCCATCAGTTTCTTCCTGTGTAATTTTTCCTCGGCGTCCTTCAGAAACTTGAACTTCGGAGGCGGCGAGGACCACACCTTGATGAAGTCTTCTTCCTTTGTGGACTCAAAGAGGGGGTTGAATCCACTTTGTTTGTAGCAATCCAAAGGAGTCAGAGGCGGAGTGAAGAGAGGAGGGGAAGAGAGAGGTGTCAAGAATGGGGTATCCGAAGAAACAAACAGCTCGCTCAAGCTCTTCCCTCTGGAACTTTTCGTGCTCCTTCCCCCTCTCGACCTCCCGTCCTCTGACTCCAAATCCTCCTTCGTTTCCTCTTTGATGGTGAAGAGAAACCTGGGAGGGCCTGCGAGGCCATGGAGCCTCATGAGCTCTGCCTCCATACCGTCCTCTCCTCCGAATGCCTTCAAAAGAAGATCTTTGCTGGAGGAGTCGGAGCGGAGCTGCAGTTGTCCCTCGTCGGAATAAGCAGCTGCATCCACCGAGGTGGTCATGTCTTGGGGGTTGAGCGCTGTGGAACTCAGGGAAGATGGCTTCCTCCAGCAGCAGAGATAAAGCAGCTCCCGGGCTGGGCTTCTGTAATCGTGGTCGACCTCTCTGCTACTCCTCTTCTTCCACCAAAGCAGATAGTATAGCTCTGCAACAAGAGCCAAGAACAGGCAACCCGAGACCAGGCTCAAACCGATGCCCAGACTGCTCAAAGGTCGCATCTTTTTTCGCAGTAATCTCTACAAAGTCTGGTCTCGATCAAGCCTATCGTCGACAGACCTTCCAGCCAGAAGGAACCACAAACACAACAATTCTGAGCTTACAAAGGGAAGGGAAGGCGAACGTATTAAGAAGGTACAGCTAGCTATCGGTGGAGATTCGGAACACAGTCATCCCTGAAATAAATGCAACACCCATTACGATAAAAGCAGGGGAAAATTACGGGGAGAAAAAAAAGGAAATTTATCCCTCAAATCAATCTCCGGCCTCCGTTCAAAACTCAAACCGAACACCACCAATCTAGTAAATACTACGAACAAAAAGATGGCACCTTTACCCCGCTCTTTGACATGCGAGAAGTAAATCAAAAGCCCCGAACAAAAACGACGCGTCCAATGACTAAATCATCACAAAGATCATATTCTGAGAGCCACGATTCACAGGTATCATCACCACCATGCGTCCAACAAACAAGCCGGCTTCTCTTCCCCGAAAGCTTACACGAGCTCTGCAATCCACCACTACTGCCAAAACCCCTCAGCTTTTGCCCTGGAAAAGCCCAGCCGAGACAAGGAATCTCAAAAGAAATCACCACCCTGCAGAACTCCCTTGCCGGGCTCGTCTCCCTCCCGAGCTGGTGCGGTCGATAAGGTTGCGTTGTTCCCGAGAGCGGCTCACATGAGCTGGATAGCGAAAGCGGGGGTTGTCGTTTCCCTCCGGCCCAATAAAAGAAAGGGAAACCCGGGGAAGCGAATTGTTTACCTCGACACAGCTGGGTCGTTGGTTTACTCCGCGGTGCATTTTACTTTAACATGCACTCCATTTTGTTTTCGATCTGGAGCGTCCGATTATTGGATACTTCTTCGGCCTCGCGCGCAAATTGGTGGGTGTGCGTGTGCTGCGCAACAAGTGGATCTGACGGGCACCGGTCACCAATCATACTGCGCCATGTGTCATTTCCTTCCCAACATGTCCGCCCCAAAACCCCTCAGCTTTTGCCCTGGAAAAGCCCAGCCGAGACAAGGAATCTCAAAAGAAATCACCACCCTGCAGAACTCCCTTGCCGGGCTCGTCTCCCTCCCGAGCTGGTGCGGTCGATAAGGTTGCGTTGTTCCCGAGAGCGGCTCACATGGTTTACTCCGCGGGCATTTTACTTAACATGCACTCCATTTTGTTTTCGATCTGGAGCGTCCGATTATTGGATACTTCTTCGGCCTCGCGCGCAAATTGGTGGGTGTGCGTGTGCTGCGCAACAAGTGGATCTGACGGGCACCGGTCACCAATCATACTGCGCCATGTGTCATTTCCTTCCCAACATGTCCGCCCCAAAACCTATTATATTATATTATATTAGAATATGAATTAAAAACAGAAAAAAGAATTTTGCTCAACAAAATATTATAGATGAATAAATACAAAATAATATTTTACTAAATAGCCTTTACTGACGAGAAAATTTTCACCCTTCCACGTGGACATTGTCTGTGATCTGGAGACAAGTGACACCTCAGCTAAATCAGGCATGTCTTTCATTAGCTCCTTTGAAGAAGCACCATGGATGATGTGTGACAGCCAGAGAGTAAAGGGCTGTGTGCAGCACTCGTGCTGCTGCCCTCATGCATCAAGTCATGCACGTAATTAATGAGCAACAAGAGAAATAAATCTTTTTCTTTTGCAGTGCCAGTCCAAGAGAAAACAGATGATGGCATGGAAACCACAACACCAACTCCCTGGGGGAAGATCTAAAGGATGTTACAGCTTGAAAGGTAAGAGATTGTTGTGGACATGTTGATCTCCATAACATGTCCAATTGGTCCATGCAAACTGCATTAAAAATTTTTAGGTTCCAATAAAAGATCTACCCCTCTTAGTGTGGGAGGTATTCAGTCCACTAACAAAAGTAAGTTAATTTATAAAAAAAATATATATATATATTATTAGTTTTCTTTAATGGGAGGATGCCCCCACGAATAAGTTATTTTCTCATCATCCTTCTTGTTCTTCTCCTTGTCATCTTCCTCCGTCTCATTCTCTTCTCCTCTATAAACGACGAGTATGTTTTTAAAATTTTAAAATAATTAATTAGTAAATTATATATATATATATATTTAGGATAGTTTCTTTGAATGAGTCTATTTAGTTTATTTTTTATATAATAATATCAACCTCAATCAAATCATTTCAATTTTAAAAGGATTTATTATCATTAATTATTAAATTTTAAATTTTTTGATAGATTTTATGAATGCTTATATTTTATTTTATTTGAAGTTTAATAGGCTTAACTACAATCAAACAATTTCAAATTTTCATCAGTCTATTAGATCATGATTCAAACATCATTAGAAAATTTTCCCATTGTTATAATATTTTTGGATAATTATTTATTAAAATTTTAATTCTTTTAGTTCAATATCAAGTGTAATATAATCAAATTTAATCAAATAATCTTAAACTTTCATCAATCTATTAGACATGATTCTAACATCATTGGTCATATATTTTTTTATTTCTAGAAGATTTAATGATAATTTATTACCATAATTTAGATTTTTTTAATATGTTTTGTGAATGAATGCATTTAGTTTATTTTTTAGTGTAAAAGGGTTAATTTCAGTCAAATTATCAGAATTTTTTTTCATAATTACTACTGATCCTATCAAGGAATATTTTGATTTTCTAATTTATATTAAAGTATTTTTATTAAAAATAATATTTTTTAAAATATTTTTGTGAAACATGAGGATGAGACAAAGTTATGAGAGAAGGAGTGAAAAAAAAAGGAAAGAGAGAATATATATTATTTAAATATTTGTGAGGATAAAATTAGTATTTATGGAAAAAAAATTTGGTTCAAATGATTATATTATAAAAAGTGATTATGAGATGCTTTATTTGATAAATTATCCATAAAAGCATTTGTTGCCATCAAATTATGGCGATGGACGAGATCAAATATATCATAGCAAGCGGACGGTTCAGATGGACGCTTGAGTGAAATACATTTGGTGGTCTCGAAAGATTCCGTGACACGAGACCCTCCCGCCTGCCACACCCACTCACGTTTTGGGCCTTTCTGCTGCCTAATAAGCCCATTCGATAAGGAGTAAAGGTTGCTTTTTGGAGAAGAAGAATTAACAAAAGGGTTTTGCCCTCGAATCGTCAACCCCTCCACCGGAATCGAGATCGAGTCGCGATCGGGGGTGGCAATCAAAAGCTTTTTTCCTCCTTGCCCTAATTCGAGCGCCAATTTGATCGACAATTGTGAGAGAAAGCGCGGAATAGGTTCGTGATCGCTTGATTTATCACGATGAGTTTCATCTTCGGGAAGCGCAAAACCCCCGCAGGTACCGTCGATCTCTTCCCCACCTATTTCAAGATCAAAGTTATCAGTCGATGCGCTTTGCGATTTGATCGATTCTTGTTGGTTTTAAGTTTCCAATCTTTCGTTTGCTTTTGAATTAAATAAGAGAACGCTATTCGGGTGATATCATTCTTTGGTTTCTGGAAAAGAAAGTTGCGATGGGTCGGAAGCTTTATGGTGGCTGTTTTTGGCTGCAGAGCTGCTGAGGGAGAACAAGAGGATGCTGGATAAATCAATTAGGGAAATCGAAAGGGAGAGGCAAGGGCTGCAAACACAGGAGAAGAAGCTTATTGCGGAGATCAAGAAAACTGCTAAGCAGGGACAGATGGTATACATTCTTTACCGCAAATGCTTGATCTTGTATAGATCCGATCATGAACGCGCACCTCCACAAGCGTATTCTGTCTTCCATGTTGTGCTAGCTTAAGCTATTATCATGTTTTCCCATATACGGATTGTCCCAAGATACTAATGATATTGATTCAATAGCCGAGTGCTAAGAACTAGAATGAAAGTGTCAAATATGCTTAGGAGAGAAAAGATGGAAGGAGTTAGAAGCCGAAAGAAAAAGAGAGGAAACTAGCAGAATTTTACCATGCTTGTGAGAGTCAGGTGATTTGTTACAGGGGTATGAGCTGAACCGTTTTTTCGGTTCCTGATGGTCTATGCTTTGGCATGTTGAGATGGTATAATGGAAACCAGGATTATATATATAAGTTGTCTTTCTTCTGGAAATGTTACTAGCTCAAATTCATTTCCTTCACCAGGTAGCGGAGCACCCCTTCTTGATCTTCATGGATCTAACTATAACTGTATTGGATATTATATATTTCACATACATAGAAGATGTGGTCAAAAAATGGCATTGCCATTCTGAATATAGGCTACATACCATTTCGTTTGATACTGATCAAACACCCCAATTCGTAGAAAAAGGGACAAAAAGAACCATGGTGCCTTTGTAATACACACTTTCTATATTCTTAGTCATGTTGTCTCTAGTTCTTTTTTAACATCTTCATTCTAGAATTCTGATTCTTTTTTTTTTACTATTTTTTGTTCCATATCAGTCCAATTTGGCATTTTTTATGGGTTTTATTAGAATGCTTCTTTATGCGTGATTTTTGAAATTGTTTATTATCACGTCGTGTGTGATTTGTGCTGCAGATTCTTTGTTGTATGAGTTGTCTATTCTTGCTGGCTATTACTTGTTACAGGCAGCAGTGAAGGTCATGGCTAAGGATCTCATCCGAACAAGACACCAGATTACAAAATTTTATGCACTCAAGTCACAACTCCAAGGTGTATCTCTGAGAATTCAGGTAAAACATTATCTTTTTACATTTTTCGCTTACTAACCATTCATCTAAACAATTGTTACTTCTACTGATGAGTACATTGCAAGAATCATCTCCATTTGAAATGATACTACTGTTGTTTGCTCTCATCCATGAGATTGCAGTAGGCATACTTATCCTTGTTATTAACCATGTTGTAGTCATTACATTTATTTTCGTTGTTAGCCTCTTTAGGCACAGATTGTATAAAGGAAAATGGCTAACATGAATTAAATAAGGGATAAATGCTGAGTTGCTTCAGGCATGAACTCTTTCTTGGTGTTTTTGGTTTGAAAATATAGGATGTCAGAAAACGAGAAAAGTAGTTTTAGCATCAGTCTAGTTTGCAGATCATGAGAAAGAAAGTAGACATATTGGGGGTCGAACAATTTCAGGAAAATTGATTAGGAGGTAAATCACGTAAGGGCTAGAAGAGAAGAAAGAAAGCTGCAAGGAGAAAAGGAATAAATAGTGTCATTAAAGAGGTTCATTACGATATAGCCATGCTATTAGAACAAGATTGAACCAACCAATTGACCAAAGAAACTATCTTATTCTATTAAAAGCTAAGGTATGTCATAACACCGGATTGTATGTCGTGACACTGGATTGTACCCAACCAGTGTGTGATTGAGTAATAGCAACATAAGAAATTAAAGAAAAAGAAATTCCTTGCAATCTTTTCCATTTTTGTCCCCATTTGTCCTGTGTGACCACGGAAGCCCTGCCATCATGCCCACTTTGGCACAACCATTAATTTTATCAACGAGTGGAGAAAGAAAGCAGGAGGAAGACAAGAACGCACACAAGAAGAGCAAAAGATTAAAAAGGAAATGAGAGTGGAGGAGAAGAGGATCATTGAAAAGAAGAAGAGGAGCATAGTAAGGTGAAGAGAATGCAAGGAGGGAGAAAAGACGATTATAGCAGGACGGTGAAGGAGAAGAAAGAACAAATAAGCAGATTAAAGAAACAGAAAAAAAAACAATATTTGTAATATATCCATCTGACCAATGGATTAGCGAACCAAAGTTTGACGCGATCCTGGTTTGGTTGTATAACTATGGTTGTAGCTGAGAGCGGGAGGTATTATTAGGTCTGCATAATATAGATAGAAGAGCTGGATACTGATTGACGTTAAATAAAAGATGGTGGGGGCATAATTTCTTCTATACTTTTGAAGTTAAATGTATAAAGACTGTCTAGAAAAACACAATGAGGAGAAAGTTATGCCCGAAAATTATATAATCCCTATTATGGTTCGATATTTTAAACCCTTGTTAAATTTGCTTGAGAGTTTGCCAAAATAAACATAATTCAAATGAAGCATGTTGATAGTAGGTAAGAAATCTGAAGTTTTGCAGAGTGGAAAATGAAGCTTCATATCCATTTGAAGTCGATTATATGTATAGGTTATACAAAAGCTTCAGACTAGAGTTGAGGATGGACTTAGTTACGAACCAAGTCATTCCATTCAGTTAATTAACTGATTGACATCCAAACCAATATTTGATGATTTCTGCAGACACTGAAATCAACACAAGCAATGGGAGAAGCTATGAAAGGTGTTACAAAGGCTATGGGACAGATGAACAGGCAGATGAACCTACCTGCATTACAGAAGATAATGCAAGAGTTTGAGCGGCAAAATGAGAGAATGGAAATGGTCAGCGAGGTTATGGGAGATGCCATAGATGATGCTTTGGAAGGAGACGAGGAAGAGGAAGAAACTGAAGAACTTGTGAACCAAGTCCTTGATGAAATTGGAATCGACATTAATTCAGAGGTGAATCTAAATGATACCTTTATCGTGCACTTCCTTCAAACTTATAGGCACTCCTGTTGTTTGTGCGTAAAGTAACTGGTCCCTCGTTTGCTTACAGCTTGTCAAGGCACCGTCAACTGCAGTGGCTAAAGCTGAGGCATCCAAGAAGGTTGCCCAAGCTGAAGCAGCTGGAAGTGAAGATGGTGGAATTGATAACGACTTACAAGAAAGATTAGACAACTTGAGAAAAATGTAAGTCCATATGACGCGACTGTGTAAAGAGTTGTAGTGATACTGTGAAATTGCTCCACTATAATTGCCTTGCTGTCTGGTTGACTTATGGCACACCTTATAAAGTCTATTGCGGTTGGGAAGTCTTTCCCTTGCTTTTCTCGTGCTTCCAAATGATCATGCGCTTCTCTGCAAGTTGTAGTTGAATAGGTAAACGTATGTTGGTATTTGTCACGTCAATTTGTGTCCTTGCGCATGTGGTTCCCACCATTTCAGCCAATGGGACACGCTCTTTTTCCAGTTTGATGGCTTGGCCGGGACAGGTGGGTCCGACACCTTCTGAAGCTCGATTGCCCGACAGATGTGCGCAACAACCGCCGCGTTTATATTTGTTTATAACGAAAGTAGAGCGTGGCTATCTTTACCTCTAATTCTCGGAATAATTATATATATCTTTTACATTTTGATGCTATTAGTAGTATCGTAATCTTGTTATGATCTTTATAATTCTGAGTGAAAATAAATAATCTTATTTGTTATAACATCATCAATCATATTGACGAAAAATATAATATGTGACATAACGTATTAAGATCGATATCAAAATGATGAGCAAAAAGATAATTTCAATATTATCGAGATATTTTGCTATCTAGTTCGCCTCTTGTTACATTGTCGAGATGTTCAAGGTGTGGTCCTCGTCTCACTTGGCCCCTAGTGTAGCAAAAACAATTGTCGTTAGGATGCTCAAAATGTAGTTGTTATCTCGCTTAATTCTTGGCGTAGTGAGAGCACAACCCCTCCTCATAGTTGTTATTGTCTCTTACTATAGCATCCTATTCTTGACGCTTACATTATCATCTTTTACGCACTCATCGCCTATGATTGATTCGGTGTTGAAATTTAGATTAACGGTCCCTGAGCATTCTAATGATATAGTGAGAGATAAATTATGTGACAAGGCATCCCGGTATTATTGAATTTTTTTTTTAACCATCATTTTTAAGTTGATCTAACACGTGATATCACGTGTTATATTTTTCATCAATATAGCTAATAATATTATGATAAATAAGATTATTTATTTTACTTTTAAAATTATAAAATTTGTACTATAAATTTTTTAAATACGAACCTCTGTTAATAGGATCCAAAGTTCGAGAAGATATCTTGTTAGCCTCCAACCTCTCCCCTCTCCTTCATCGCCATATAAGTAGCCCCCTCGTCGTTCTTTAAACCCCTCTCTCCCTCCTCCCTTCGCGTCTCTTCCACGGCATTGCAGGATCAGTGGATGAGACTCTTTTTTGCGTGTATCTCGTCGAATGGCGGCATCGAGCCTTCTGCTCCAGAAGCAGCTTTAAGGTATGGATCGGATTCCTCCCCATGTAGATTGGTCATGCCTAGTGTCTCGAATGAGGGTTTGCTTTGGCGTTTCTTGGATTAGATATTTTGAAGAATCCGGTGCGTTATCGAGTGGAGCGTGACCATTCGATGATCGCCTGATACGCTGTAGTGAGTGATTCCCCCTTTGAGTCGATTAGTCATGCTTCTTTCCTCTTTTATTACCTTTATGATATGATGGATTCTTTTGACGAATTCTGTTCGTGATCGGACGGGTTTATCGCCATCGTTGCTAGCGATGGGTTAGGATCTCATGCGACTTTTCGCACGGGGCTCGATAACTTTACATTTGTATGTCATTGATTAGAACTTGGGACTGGACATCGAAGGAAGATTAGTGTTTTTGATGCGTAGTATTGATAACGTCTCTGATTGACGCAGACCATCTGTTTGTTGGTTTGCCTCATCATTTATAGTGCAGCTTAAACATGGTTGTTTTTTATGCATAGTACCGATAACATCTCTAATTGATGCAGACCATCTATTTGTTGGTTTGCCTCATCATTCATAGTGCTGCTTAAACATGGTTGAAACCGAGATAGCATATATCTGACATCTTATGTGTTATTTATTATTAACATTAGATGACGTAGGTCGGTGGTTTACTTGGTTCAACCAACTCAAAATTACTGCTCTTTATTTTGCTTCGTACTAAACCATGTTCCGTGTCAGGCCTACGGCCATTGGTTATTGCGATTTCCATGGCCCTGTCGGTGTCTGTAAGAAGAGTAGTGTCAGAGGTCACGAGGCATTCTCACCCCGTGACCTCCGCGCGGTGTAAATCCCAGGTTGTTGCGGTCACACGAGGGAGTTTAGAAGATCCCGTTGACAAGGGGAATAGACATTTCTGTAGTCATAGGGAATCGAGATGAGCGTTGGAAGTCTACATCAATTTGAAATCCGTGGAGATAACCTTACTGGTTCTCTTTTGGTTAAGGCCTAATTCCGAATTTTTTTTCTTTTTCATATTGGAGATTACTTTTTACTAGTTCTCTTTAATATTTATAATCATATATTTAAAAAAAATATATTTAAATAGATTAAAATATTTTTTCTGACCTCCTCATCTTTTCTTATTCATACCAAACCATGACATAATTATATTGTTTTCATTATCAAATTTTTTGAGATGATAAGACCCTCCGACGCAATGAGGAGGGCATTTCCAACTTCTCTTTCTTTGATAGTTGTTATCTTTGTCTCACGTTCCACAATCACATCATTTGGATTTGGGATCTCAATGTCGATACCGTCATGAGTGAAGTGACAGGGAGCATGGAATGAGAGGCGATGATCGATGAGAAGAAGCTCTAGGGTGTGTGCTAGGGGACAATGATTGACAACAAAAAACATTAGGAAGTGTCAGTAGTGACGATCGTAAAAGCTACGGAGAAGCAAACAAAAGGAAAAAGATAAAATCAAAATTAGAGAAATTATAAATAAAAAATATATTATTTTATTAATTTTTTTAAGAGATTATAAATAGTAAAAAATTAAATAGTAATCTCCTAAGGATATCTTTATTATCATAATTATTTAAATATCTTTTATAAGATAATTAAAATAATATTCGATTACAGATTGATTGATACGATGAAACACCAATATCTTTTAATAAACTCGACATTATAAAAAACACTATAACATGTTCAAAAATATTATAATTGATATAAAAAAATTATTTGAATATTTTTATTCTTAAACTAATAAGAATACCTATTTAAAGGTTATATGAGGTATTTTCTATTGATTTTTTGGTTCATTTACAGTATTTTTGAAACTCATAGTATTATGATGGAGATAACAAAAATACTATAATTAATACTGTAAATTTATACCTGTGCGATAAGACCAGTCTATAAAATGTAATTTACATATTATAAATCTTATAAATTGTGGATGCTACATGGGAAATATGAAAAAAAAATTTAAAAATACACCTCCTGAACGGCTGCGGCCGATGCGGTAGATACTTGACAGAAACGTACGGAAGAGCTCAGGTGCCTTGTCAAACATCACCTGGACGCTGAGTAAATGCAACGAGACGAAGGATGCTTCAACCAGCTCTACGGTAGACTTGAGCGACTGAATGATATCTTTCTTTTGGCGTTTCTACTGTTCTGGTGGTAGAAGGGGCAGTCCATGGATAAGCATCCTTTGCTACTACTGCTACACAAACAAGATGCATCGAAATAACTAGTGAGCCACCTCCAGAAATAAAAACCTTGTATTTCGTTGGTGGGGTTGCCGGATCAGGCACTCACGGGGGTGTTTTGAGGTGGCCATTGCGCCGCAGAAGCTTCCCATCTAGGTTTGGTTACCTCTGATTAAACCTTCGTTGACTGACAGGTAAACGAGGAAAAGGTGTGTTAATTGCACCGTTGGTTGGAAATATATAAAATGGTCAAATTTACAAACACTGAGGCCACTTTTCCAATGACCGGAGTTGTTTGGATATCGTCGTCATCATCACCATCCACTCCCTCTACCGCTACTACTACTACGAGTCTTTGTTCGCCACGACGATGCCGTCTCCACTTCGCAACGGCGATGCCGCCCATCCACGCCTCCCCTCCCCCGCCGCCGCTACACCGCTCCACCACTACAACCACAACCACAACCACAACTACCCTTCCTTCCGCTCCACCGTCTCCGAGCAGAAGATCCGCCGCCTCAACCTGCTCATCCTCCTCCTCCGCCTCGCCGCCTTCTGCTTTTCCCTCTCCGCTGCCGTCTTCACCGCCGCAAACTCCTCCCGCTCCGCCTCATCCCCTTATTCCTGGCTGAGCGTCGACTCCTTCCGGTAATTTGTCGATCTCGTTCATCCTCCCCTTTTCTCGTTAACATCTCTGTTCTCTTCCCCTGACCATACTTCCGGCAGAGTCATGTTCGCGGCGAACGCCATCGTGGCCGTCTATTCCCTCCTCGAGATGTGCGCTTCCATCCGGGAGATCCTCCACGGCGCCACCCTCCTCCCGGAGCCCATGCAACTCTGGTTCGACTTCGCCCACGACCAGGTTCCGTTCTCCGCTCCTCCAAATTCTCTCTCTCTCTCTCTCTCTCTCTCTCTCTCTCTCTCTCTCTCTCTCTCTCTCTCTTCCGATCTATATTATTGATGGGTGTCGGACCACTCGTCGCAGCTGTTCGCGTACCTGGCGCTCTCGGCGGGGGTGGCGGGGGCGACGGCTGCGCGGGGGCTAAGCGGGTGCACCGCGGACAAGCCGGCCGCCTCCTTCTGCGTGCAGGCGTACATATCGGTGGCCCTGGGCTTCGCGGGCTTCGCGTTTCTCGCCCTCTCCGCCCTCGTTTCCGGTTTCCGCGTCGCCTCGTACGTCCTCACCGGCTCCCGCTTCCCCCTCCAGTGACGGCGGGGCTCGGTTCGTCCGCTCGACGCCTCCCCGCTGCGCGGCCACCGTCGATGCGTCGAAGCGCGAATCCTAAAGCCCCCGTGAGCTTGTAAAAACCTATGGTGAAATAGCTACATGTGTTTTGCATCAAGCCACCGTCACCGTCCGATGGACCCTCCTCGCACGTGGAGACGTAGGATTTCGCTGTGTAATAAATGCACCCTTAAGTCAGGCGGCGTCCCACACTGCCGCTCTCGTGGTCCTTCAGCGGAGGGATTCATTCGTTCGAGCGCAGCAGCCACCGGCAGACAGAGAAGGACGGTCTTGCGCGAACAACGCGAGACGAGATGGATGTCATGTCATGCCATGGTGTATGATTCGTTGCCCCCTCTCCCTGGCCGATATTATCGGTGGCGTGGCCGACACAAGGAACAGATTCTTCTCATTTACTGTTGTGTTGCCTCGCCTCCCTTCTCTCTCGCTCGGCTTCCCCTCCTTTATTCTTCGGCCGAGACACAAAGGGCTGTCCTCTCGAGCGTATGACCGCACTAGCGGTCTTATGGGTGAAGTCATGGTTACGGACATAATTAATGTTGAGGCAGATACATTGATTGCACGGCAGAGACGACATTGTACAATCTCAGATGTGGTCGCTTTATTTTATCTCGTTAATAGCCGCTGGAACCTCATTCAAGACAATCTTTTCTTTTTATTTCGATTGTTCATCTATAGGAGGAGTAATTGCAGAGATGATGCATGAAGCCAATTAGATGACAATGTTATTATCTCGATTATTCCTCCCTTTCGATCACAACTTGATCTGGAAAGTCGGAAAGTCTCTGTTTCATCTGACCTTTTGCGGAATTGATTTGGTTTCATTGATTCCTGATCTCTCTTCTCATAACCAAGTGGGGTTTGGCGTTCAGATCAAAATCTTTGTTCCGATACGTTCAGATTAATTATCTTGATTAATCCGACTTCTCTTATAAATTACTTTTCTTAGTTAATTATCTTTAGAAAGTGAAACATCCATAATTACCATTTTGACAAACAAAAAGATAAGAACAGTCATAAAATAATGGTGTGGAGATTCACGAGATTCCTATCAATGATATATGGTCGGAGGAGATATCGGAAGATTCGATGTATGGTTACGTTGGTATTGTCGTATTGTCAAACTAGGAAAGATGCAATAAGTGGTTATGCTATTCATAAGACAACAACGATATTTGTATTTAGGAAAATTTTCATAAGACAAAAAAGAATTTTTCATCTGTATGAGTGTGAACGACGAGTCATTTAATTTCTGAATCGAGATGATAATACGGTTCGATCTAATCCCGAATGCGTAAGATTACCCACACGGATGCTTAGGTGGTGAAGACGAGCATTAGATCGAGTTAAATTTGAGCTTAGTCTCTCAAATACCATCTTCTCCCTCAGCGTGTGGTCTATTTGTCCGTTTCTGGTCTCCTGCACACATGCTACGATTGTGACCTAATTCCACAACCAACCAACCAAATGGGTCGGGTCTGAAAAAAATAGATCCGACCCGATTGAATTCTGACGTTAATTAAACGGTTTAATTAAGCCGTGTTATCCGAGTAAGTTCGGTTGTCGGAATCTGCTGCTTATTTGGCACATTTCTTTTGTCGTCGGCGGAGGAAATAGATTGGGACGACACCGTAGACCCCTTCCAATTGTGACTTCCCAACGCGGCGCAGAAGCTTTATTTGGTATCGAGGAAAGGGAGAGAACTAAAGCGAGAAGAGAAGCCATCCTCGATCGTGTCCTTCGAGCAGTAAGGTCCTTAATCTCATCTTTTGATTGCTTCTCCTCTTCGTTTCTTTACCCAAGTTCGTGTTTTCGAGGGATTATCGAGGTTTTTTTTAATTTAATTCTTCGTTGGGTAATTATGATTGGATTTGTGATTGTCGTTATTCCTTTAACGATAACAATGATTTCATCCTCTTTTTCGGGGCATCGGTTGTGTTCAAGTCCAAATTTAGGATTTATGATTGGACTTGGTGATTGTTGATGTGGTGTGGTGTGGCTGGGGTTTCGCCCAATTCCTTTAATGACAATATCACCCGTTTTTCGTTTTCTGGCACATTCGATTTGCTTCGGTCGAGATCGACGCTTGTTTTGACACGAATAAGGAGGGGGATTCATAAGAGAAATGGGTATTAGGGTTGCGAATGATGATTATTAAGTTCGGAGAATTGAGCTTCGATTGTAAGTTTTCTGGAAATTCATGGCGATGGGAGAGTAACATTTGGGAAAATCGTAAATGTGTGATGGAAAAAGCATCACGTTCTTTAGCTGGTCTGAGTTAACAATGTTATATTTTATGGAAATGGATTTATTTTCAGTTGGGAGCTGCTTGAATCGGAGTAGATACGGACAACCCCAAAGGCATCAAGTCTGTTCCCAGACAGAGGTCTCAATCCTCGTCCGATTGAGAGTCTGATCTTCTCTAGGGTAACGGATCTGAGTGTTGTTTGGACGTGGCATATTCTGCCCTCTCAGTCTAACTATTGCATATTAGCCATTACTGCGTAAGTTGAGATTCTTCCTTGTATGCGGATGTTCAACGTTAGTCAGCTTGATCGATCTTCCCTGATGTTTTTGATCATGATGAGGTCATTGCCGAGAATCCTGAACTAATAGGATAGATATCCAACATTACTATTGCCAGTCCTTGTGTCCAGGAAGGTCTCTTTGAATCATTCACATGATTCAAATAAGTTGAAGCCATCTGTGGCTCTTATAGATGTTTTGGTTACACAAGATGCTTTAATTAAGATTTTGAGGTGTGAGGAGAGGCAGATTTATATTAGGAACAAGGAAAATATATTTGAATATTCTTAATTTAAATGGAGATATTGCTTTACATATAATTGAATGATGGAAAAAAGATTGACATAGTTGATTTTGGATACTCGGGACATTATGACTTGTTGTTGGTCTTAATGTTGTCATTTTTCCAATAGATTAAGTTCCTAATTTCATCGGCATCATCTGTTTGTTTTGGGGGCTTCATCAGAACAATTTCTCATTGTAATATCATGCTTTATATTACAATAAAGCAACAGATTAGATATCTTGGATCCTCACTGTGAAGATTGTGTTTGTAGATTCTGTCAAAACCAATGGCATCTTCTTTAGATCAATGGATGAGGGAGTTCAATGAAGCTTCAAAGCTCTCTGAGGATATTAGTGCCATGATGTCTGAAAGGGGCTCTTTGCCTCCATCAGGCCCCGATACACAACGCCACTTAACTGCGATGAGGAGGAAGATAACAATTCTTCGGACCAGACTGGACAGCTTGGAGTCTCTCCTTTCAAAGCTTCCTAGTATGCAGCCTATGTATGTGTTTCCTATTCCTACAAGTTCTCACTATTCTCCTAAGGAATACTTTTGCTTTTGATTTTTGTCTTTTGCTTGTAATTACAGCTGCTTTGCTCGCTTTTTTCTATTTGCATCAGGCAAGTGTTTGTTTAGTAGATTGGAAGCATTAATCATGGCACTGTCACAATCTACAAAAACTTCAGCATATCTTTCATTCAAAAGAGTTATTATCATGAAAGGGCAAGCTCTTTGAAGAACAGCTACATCTTTTCATGCAGTTCAGTTCCTTAGTAGCTCTATCTTAGTTTTAGTTGAAGTCCACATTAGTAGTTCTAGGATTGAATCATTTTGAGTCTTCATTTGTTCCAACTATTGAGGACACATAAGTGGGGTTGTTGGCAACAGATTAAAGCTGTTCAGAAGATTAGGCTGAGAGGAGAGAATGCTTTTGTGTTACTGCTTTGAGAGAAGAAGATAAGCGATAAGGGAAAGAAGGAAAAGGGAAGAGGGATTTAATAGAGATAAAGGGTTAAGTCAGATGCAGAAGAAAAATCAAGGAGATCAGAGGTCTATGTCCTGTTAATACTGTATTTCTGTTAGCAGAAAGACTACCATATATTATCATTCGCTAAAAGAAAGATTCTTCTCCTAGTAGCTCTTCAGTAGGATCAATTCTAATGAACTTAGGATTCCACTATTCTTGCTTTATCCACCAAAGAAGCTGCCAAGTAGACAAAAACTGAAATGCTGAAACTTGGACAAAATTAAATTAACTCTATTCAAGTCTCAGAGAATTTTAATTAAGTCGTTGCTGAAGAAGGCTAGCTCCGATCAATTAAGCTTGATTTCCAAAATCATTGGGCTTCTTAGCTGACAACTCTCTGATCTGAAGTTGGACCATGATCCCACAATTCATGTGTCCACATCACCAAACACTTCTGATAAACTTTACCACTGAAAGCCATATATTGTTAGCCATGGGAAGCTGTGAATTTTGGTGGTGGTTTAATTATTACGATTATTATTTTAGAGCACCATTGAAAAGTTTGTAGGCTTATTTGAAAAGTTCATAGTTCCTCATCGCGACGGGCTTCTTTGTATTCTCCATATACTGCTGATATAAATTTACTCAAATTTCTTACAATACATGTTTTTTTTTTTTGTCCTCTACCACCGTTGTGTTAGCTAGCATAAGGTTATGGTTAATTTTCATGTATAGACAGAGTACTCACGATTATGATGTTGTAAACTTTGCTCAGTTTGCTTCAGAACATTTTTCTGCATTCAGAACATGAGAAGCATACTGTTTTTCACATATATTAACTGCCTTCTTAATGCAGAAAGGATAAGGACTTACATAAGCGCCAAGAAATGCTAGCCAATATGAAATCTAAAGCAAATCAGATGGCTTCTACGTTAAACATGTCAAACTTCGGTAACAGGTCTGGCTTCACATAGTAAACTACATTTACTGTGGAGTTCTTTGTAATGCTACTTCTTTACACTCTTGTTTCACTATAATGTTCTAGCATGTTGTGGAAGTGAAAGCCATTCTAGTCTCCCTGCTGGGAATCATTGCATGCAAGGCATATTGTTGGCCTCTGTTATATTGTTTCTCAATAGGCAGTCATCAAGTTAGCTACTTTGCTAAATATAGGGATGACTTATTTGGAGATGGTAAAAAGTCAGCTGATGTGATGAGCAGAACTTCTGGGTTGGATAATCAAGGTATCGTTGCTTTACAGAGGCAGGTTATGAGAGGTATGCCCTTATAATTTTTCTTTTCTGTCTTCAATAATTTGTTTTCTGTTCAACACATTATCTATTTATATGGTTCTACAGAGCAAGATGAGGGCCTTGAAAAGTTGGAGGAGACAGTTTTAAGCACAAAACATATTGCGTTAGCAGTCAATGAAGAATTGGATCTTCATACAAGATTAATTGTATGTAACATCATGACCCAGAAATAGGCTTATTCTTTCTAATGTCAAGATCTTTTTTAGGATTTCAGCAGCCATTGTTAACTCAAATTGTTTGGCCTGTTGCAGGATGATCTGGACGAACATGTTGATGTAACCGACTCACGGCTACAGGTAAAATGTTATTCTTTCACTCATTGGCTTGTATCAACCCTATAGTAAGTACTCTGATGTTGCAACTGACACACCCTAAAACAGAACCTGTTAGAAGTTTTAATTATTACTTTTTCTTTTGTATCTGTTTTTCCTGTTCAAACGAAACTTCAAATCACAGATGCACAAAACTATGGTAGCCGGTCAATATATATACACAGATACATATACAGTGTTGTTAATCAAATGTTCAGGTGAGCAGAGTATAAAACCGACCTTTGTGAACGGTGACCATCGTGGAGATGGATGTTTGTATATTTCCCAAGTTTTTGGCGTTTACGCTTTGTCAAGGTTATACCCTGTTTGTATACTGTCCGAGACAGATTTTATTTTGCCACTCAGAGCTTTTCTTTTATATTTGGTGGAAGAAACTTAAGTTACATTTTTGACCTAGGAGATTACGATAAATACTGAGAACTATTACTTATTAACCAGAGGTTGATTGAGTGTGTTGACTTAATGCAGCGTGTGCAAAAGAGGCTGGCAATCCTTAACAAGCGCACAAAGGGTGGTTGTTCATGCATGTGCCTGCTCCTGTCCGTGGTAGCAATTGTGATTCTGGTCGTTGTAGCTTGGCTTCTCATCAAGTACTTGTAGACGGAGCGCAAGTATAAAACATTGTGTATCTCTGTATTTGTTACCTCTTCAGCGAAAGCTAGGCTTGTGTGCCTAAACTGCTGAGCTTTCATTTGGTCAATATCTTTGAATTTGAGATACGTCAGAAGTGTTTTGAGCGTTTTGTATGTGATATCTTGTGTCCAAGCACAATGATCGGATTTGTATGATGAACAACAGATAGACTTGAAATATTTGCTGTTGACTTAATGCCTGATCTAGTTGCTAAACTCCAAAGATAAGGTCAATTAGCAATGCAGAGGGAAGCAGCGAAGTAATGCATGCCTAAGCCGCTACCAAGAAGGTATGTCCAATTTGAATGTAGACTCTCTCCCGATAAATCTGTGACTCGTAATGCAGAGTGCAGCAGGTATGGCTCAGCTGTAGTGTCGTCAGGAGCAGAGAGTCCATTGTTGGCTCACTCTGCTGGTTTAATGCTCGAATGCTTCAGCTAATAGTATGAATCGATCAGTGCGCTGCAGCTTCCTGCCCCACTGCTCGAACGCCGGACTCTTCCGTGGGCGGCGCTGGCGCTGCCTGGAAACATAGTCATCAACCCCAGGCACTCGTTTTGCTTGAAAGGCCACCAAACCAAGCACAGTGCTATACGGTAGTATATTGTAATGGTGAAGCCACCAATAAGACACCCAATAACAGCACCTATGCATTAAGATATATCAAAGCATGGCGAGTACAGCTGCGCAAACCAAGATAAAACTTGGTGTTCGTCACGACTGCTTCCATCCCTCGCCATGGCGTTGCCAAGCCCGGCCTTGGCTTGTAGCTCAGTCGAGGCTACCACTCAACAGCAGAGGCCAAGACGAAACACAAGAGAGAGAGAGAGAGAGAGAGTTGACAACGTACATATCTGATCTCAAAATGCACCAGGAAGAAATTACATAACTCTCCAAAGGTATCGGTTTACATCGGAAACATCTCGGCCAAGTGTTTGAGAACTGCCAAAGGTTCAAAGTTGCCCTACATGACCCGACCGTGGTGGTTACTTCACCGCCGGCATCCACGTAGTTGGCACCGACGCCGGCTTCTGCTGCTCATTAGAGCACTGCTGGGGAAGGAGTCCCAACAGAGACTCCATGCCGCTTTGGAGAGAGATGGTGTTCGTGGTTGATGGGGAACGAGCTTTAATATACTGAACAGATGTGGAGCACAAGTAACGGAGCAGGAAGCTTTGGATTGTGGGAGACGCTTTCGTGGAGTCATGTGTAGGGGGATCTTCTAAGCATATACCTCGAGCACATCTCTTTCCCCCACTCCCCTTTATCTCCCTTTCCAATGTTTTCTGCTTTGTTTATGTAAAAGGCGTTTGTGGAATCTACCTAAGTTTTTCTTTCCTTTGTCTGCTAAAGAACTCCGACCCAAGTTTTCTACTTCAACCGCAGCATCACTGCCCATCGAGTTTTGGATGAACGACAGTGGAGGTTCTGACGTAGGTAGTCCATTGGGCTCCAGTTCTGTATAGCCCATCATCTGTGCTCTCGAACTGAGTTCCACGGTGAACTCGGTTCTCGCTCTCGAAGAACTACCACAGGCCACTGCGCTTCCTGTCCACCTCACATTCACGAAACAGCAGTCCGAGGAAGATGACATGATGCTCCACCCAAAACGACTTCTCTGGTCTCAGAATGGTCCGGAGAAGCATCGTTCACGTAAGTTGTTCGTCTGACTGCTTGTTTCAGCTTCAGATCTTTGTCCTCTTCCTACAACCAAATTAAGTTGATACGGTATGGTCGACCATGATCGGAAGAATCATGTTATCAAGCATCAGAAGGGATATAGAATATTGTGTCTCCAACCATGTCCAGCCTTATCACTCGTAGATGTTTCCGTGTTCAAAGATGGGAACCGAGGAGACTACCGCTGCATACAATCCGCACGTCAACCCCATGCGTCCAACGCGTCGGAAGCTTCGACTTCCAAGGCCGAATCGGAACCATTCATGGGCATGGGCTCCACTACCGCCAACTCGATGATGGATGGGACTCGGTGGGTCCTGCAGCCACTTAATTAATGAGTTTGATAACATGTTTCTTCTAGTGTGGAACAGCAAGCAATAATGTCAACACCCATCTGTCATTGTATTATTATCACCAAGCTGCCCTTGGATTGGGCAACTCGATGGGCCCCATCAATTCTATCAGCAGTCTCTATTATTTAATGTTGCTTGTATGATTTTTCTTTTTTACGGATAATAATTAGTCAAACTAAGACTCAGTAAATGTTTTTATCTATCCGTATTTGTTGTTATTTTTTTTATTATCAGCAATTATATTAGTTCACAAAAGAGAAGCATATATTTAATCTAAATATAATTATATTTGTATGGAAAACTAAATTACAATAAAATCTTAGTCATAAATAATAAAATACAAAAAAAAAAACAATTATAACAAAAGAGATTAAATATATAATAAGGTGGTGCGGTGGTCGCTCCATCATTTCCTCGCCCTTCAAACCCCTCTCAACAGACACGGCGACCCAAAATAAGTCTTCTTCTTCTTTTCGATACCTTCACATCCGAGATCTCAAAGCCTTCCTCCTCTTCTTTCCGCCGGGAAATCTCGTAAGCGCTTCTGCTCTCTCTCTCTCTCTCTCTCTCTCTCTCTTCTTCTCCTTTTGTCCATTTGGTTTCCTCGATCGTTGTATGGAGCGGTTGGAATTTGTTGATCTGTTTTCCTCAGGGAGGGAGGGGGGATCTCTGTGGCCGTGGCGTAGGATTAGGGATTCTCGATCCCTCGATCCGTCTGTTTTTCCTCTATATTTTGGGTGTTTCGTTGTGATTGGCGATGGCTGCTCCACCTGTTAGGGCTCGGGCCGACTACGATTACCTCATCAAGCTTCTCCTGATCGGCGACAGCGGTAAGGGTTACCGTTCCTCTCTCATTCCCATGGATATGGTGAATTGTTTCTGTGTTTCTTTTTTATTTGCTGTCCATTTTGAAGTTTCGGTCTTTCTTCCCTTTCCGGTTTGGGTGGGATCTTTTCATTCCTGATTTGAGGAATACGTGGCTTGATGGTTCGATATGGTTGGGATGGATCAGCATGAAAGCTTGGATCTTTAGGGGATCTGTCGATGGGGCATCGCTTGTCCGTAGTCATTTTGAGATATTAGACTAAAATATGGGAGCTGGATCTCGGTCGATATTAGACTTTTGATTGGGGCACCGGGTTTCTTACGGCATGGCATCCAAAGTCAACCATTCAATGATGCTCCGTCCTGGATTCCAATGCGTTCAATTTCTGCCAAAATTCCTTTTAATAGAACAATCCAAACTTTCTTCCTTTATCTCTGGTAGGATGCTTTGAGATCAAGGTTTTGTTGTCTAGGTGGACATTGACCTGATAGAAAAGCCTGATATGTTTATCTGTTTACAGTTCCATGCCAGGAGTATGCCGTTGTGCAGTTTGTTAGTCTACCCGTTTGGAGTATTATCGAACCCCTCAGCTAAAATTGAGCTATCTATATCTTGTTTTTGTGCTTCTGGATCAGAGCTTATCAGATTTTCAAGCCCGTGAGATCAAACATATCTTTTAGTTGACAGCTTGCAGTGCCATTTTAATTGCTTTGTTGGTCAGGATATCTCCAATATGCAGGAACTAGGATCCATGATGAAAGTTTGTATACTCGAGATTCGAGAAAGATGCTAGAGAATGGAGATTATAATTTTACAATTCTTATGTGATTGGTGAGACTTGATAGATACCATAACTTGAGAGAAAGAATTGGATTCAAAATTATAATTTGGTATGTACATGTTCAATTTACTAAAGATAATAGTAATTATGGTCAGAGTCTTTGCTAGATGAGTCTTTTATGTTGTCCCTTCCTATAAACCCTTAAGTTGTTTGGGTATCCATTAGATTATGTGAACATGTTGTTTATCTTTCTATTCTTAAAAAGAGAATTATATCCTTGTGTGTGGTAACTTCTTTAAATATTATACTCTGCTGTCAAGTGTGCTTCTTGCCATGCAATGTTGCCAGACTCTTATCTCTTCTCTTCTCTCTCTCTCTCTCTCTCTCTCTCTCTCTCTCTCTCTCTCTCTCTCTCTCTCTCTCTTTTCCTATAACTTTGCTAACTGTTTTTTAATTGAATATTTTGGTATTTGTCTGGGCACTTAGACATGTATCTGGATTAGACAAACATAATCAATAAAAAGAGATTGAGATTAATATCTTAGTAGTTTTGAGTCACTTCAGGTGATCCGTCGATTGTCACACATATGAAGTTGTTTGAACCCTCTTCCCAGACTTCTAATAAACTTTGTGCGCTTCTACATGAAGGATAATATTAGATAGTTGCACAACGTATAAGTAAAAACTCAGGTGGGCCCTGTCAGTTCTACCTCTAAGCTATAGTTTCATTGTTAGGAGTTCATAACTCAGATTCTCTTCTAAATAAGAAATCTGAAAAGGGGAGAGTGAACTTTTTAATTGCATATAACAAAGTTGATTGGACCGACTGATGTCAAAATCAGAACAATGTTAGATCACGTAGTTTGTCTCTTGAGATCTTTATGAGATTTTTATTATTTTGTCATGAGCCTTTTTCTGCAGGTGTTGGGAAGAGTTGCCTCCTTTTGCGTTTCTCTGACGGCTCTTTCACAACAAGTTTCATTACTACTATAGGGTGGGTTATGTTTCAAGCCTTGCTAGATTTGATCCCTTTTTTCCTTTGAACTTATGATGATTTTGGTGCAGTCCAATATTCACAACTGTCTAGTTCTGATTGCAAACTGCTGGTCTTTACACAGTATTGATTTTAAGATTAGAACTATTGAGCTGGATGGCAAGCGGATTAAACTTCAAATTTGGGATACTGCTGGTCAGGAGCGCTTTAGAACTATAACAACTGGTGGGTTTATTGCTTTTCTGAAGTTGGAATTTTGCAGGGTGCATCTTTTGCATATATTAGGTTTTCAATTGCTTCTGTGGTAACCCTCTCTTATTTTCTTCTGTTGCAGCTTACTATAGAGGTGCTATGGGTATTTTGCTTGTCTATGATGTTACTGATGAGTCATCTTTTAACAGTAATCACCTTTTACACCTTTTATTTTTTGTAGCTTAGTTTCTATATAATTTCACTTCTGATTCCTTTAGTGTATGATTTTCGTAACATACAGATATAAGGAATTGGATTCGCAACATTGAACAGCATGCTTCTGATAACGTTAACAAGATTCTCGTTGGTAACAAGGCCGACATGGATGAAAGCAAACGGGTATGTTACCATAGTTCATCATAGCTGGTTGGTACACACACACACACACACGTATATTTCAGTTCACATAGGCACTCAAGACCCTGCCAATGAGGATGCTTAAACTGTGTTTCACAGGCTGTGCCGACTGCAAAGGGACAAGCGCTTGCTGATGAATATGGAATCAAGTTTTTTGAAACTGTAAGTAGTAGTATGTTATGTCATCGAAAATTAAGAAGGCTGAGGGGATAGCTGTTCTTCTTCTTTGGGCTTCACCTTTGTTTTCACTTGCCTTCATGCTGGTCTATAGTAACTGGTATTTTGCATGTCGCAGAGTGCAAAGACAAACCTAAACGTGGAACAGGTCTTCTTTTCAATAGCTAGAGATATCAAGCAAAGACTTGCAGAAACTGATTCCAAACCCGAGGTAAGGATACTCTCTCTGTGGAACTAGCCCGGTATTCTATGTATGGAGCTTAATCAGTTGGTTTGGTTGCAGGATCGAACAATCAAGATTAACAAACCAGACCAGGCAGCTGCAGAGGGTAGTGCAGCATCGAGATCGGCGTGTTGTGGGTCTTAGTGACCAGGGAGGTTGTGATGAATAGAATGTTGTTGGGAACTAAAATGTTTGTCATACATAACTGGTGCTATGAATATAACGAAGATATGACGACACTACTTGTAATTTTAATTCTTCTATTTATTTTCGTTACATTGGTTCTTAGGCTGGTGAACTATTCTGTCATTCTTTCTCTTTTTTATGGTCATCCAAAATCAGTATCTTTACATCTTTCTGTCACATGTTTAGTGTCATTGCTGTTCATTTATGCATGTATCTTATGGCTGGAGACATCTTATATGCTTATTAAATCGATTTAGGAACTGGTTTTTTCCCCGAGATTGGCAACCTGTCTTATGGCATTTTTACATGGAATCTTATATTGTTCGCTGCTGCTATAGTGGAAATTGTTGAATCTGCTGCTCTTGCTGCTCTAAGTTACAGTCACTCTGATACAACCGGAGAACATGAACTTACAAAGGTGACAATTAATACTCACAGGTTCGATATGTATTTTTTATTATCCGTACGGTTCCATATTATCGAACGGATGAGGACAGATAGAGCACTTTCCATCTTATCCTCGTCCTATTTATATTATTATATTATTATATAACAAATATATTGGTAATAATATAAATAAAAATTTATATTTAATAATTGAACTCAATACTTATAATTCTAACATTAATCACTAAACCAATCTTTTCATTTCATGATTTTTATGTCCCAATCTCTTTTTCATTTTGATATTATTAATTAGTTTTGAATATAATTTTTTTTTTCTAAAATAGAATTAATAAATTATAAGAATATAAGGAATCCACAAGTTGATTGTCCCGTCTCACCCTATTTGATACCCTCAGAACCATCCAAGAGGTAGTAATATGATATATCATTGCCGAAGTGTGTCTCACAAGTTCAGTACGTTAACTTCAGATCTCGCAAGTTCAGATCTCAGTGTGTCAACTTCAGGATCTTACTCTACCGATTCCATTAATCTATGAGTGCGCACACGTATTGTGATGTGGTTGCAACAACTTGCAATGGAGGAGTAGCAGTAAATGTTCTCAAGTTTATGCAGCCATGTCACAAGTGAAATGAAGCCAAGTATCTACTAACAAGAGAAGAGCATTCTGTAGCATAGAGCTTACCAGTGATTACATTTATGTGCATGACAATTTGGAAAATGTAGCCAAAACAAATGAGAAACTTGTTCTTATCATCTCTCAGATTATTAGATCTTGATGTGTAATTACGTCTGTAAGCCAATTAAACAGTTTAATCAGTTGACTTTTTAACTCTTTCTAATTATTTGACTTTGTGGATGATTTTGGATATGTTTACTTTTCCTGATGGGACAATATGATCCTTACTTTTTTTATTAAAAAATTTGGATGAATTCTTGAAACAAATCTTTATTTTTGAATTTTTTTCATAAACAATCATGTTGCTTGTTTATGCGTTGAACCTATTGCCTGCAACCTCGCTCGAGGAAGGAAGGAGCGCAAGGGCTATTGTTGCCTCTGTGAACCCTACCAATCTCGCCTTTACATGTCTCATATGTAGCCCTCATGCGAGGGCCGTGATATGAGAAGACTATGGGTGATATATTTGAAAATAATATTTTCACATAAGAAAATGTGCTCTATGTAAATTTTTTAAAGTGGGGGCGCTCTATCAAACATTTTCAAAAGTAAACTTAAAAAAAAATTATCTAAAAATTATTTGAATTAAAATGAGGTGCACATCTGAATAAGTGTAAGTCCTTGATATAGAGAAGAGATGACAAGTTTTTTTTTAAGCTCATGCTTAAAGAAATCCACTCGCATTGCACTTTTCATCTTAAAATTATATTTTTATTATATTTAATTGAATAAGATTTTATTATTATCAATTAAGGGTAATTATTTAAAAAAGCTCATAACTTTGAGGATTTTTTTTACAGAGTACTCCAATTTTAAAATATTTTCATAGAACACTCATTTTTTCATAAATAATCATTTTGCTCCTAACCCTTGTTATACTTTTGTCACATCTACACAATCCTCATCATGCTTACCTATAGTCTAGCATGAGGATAAGGGTTGCCTCCACCTATACAAACACTGTCGACTTGGATCAGACCTACGTCTATGCATGCAGAGGTGATGACAAGTTTAATGGAGACCAATGAAACCTGCGAAGGCAGCGACGACTATTGCGCCCCCTCCTTCCTCGCACAAGGGTCACGAGCGAGGCCGATAGGGTTAGCTTAAGCGACTATGGGTCTAATGGAGATAGAGATAAAATAATTTTTTCACATAACCAAGGATGCTCTATGGGAATTTTCAATGTTAAGACACTTTAGTTAAGAGCATTTTTTTGAGAATTTACCCATTAATTAATTGAGTAGGAATTTTAAGTTGTTTATAATATCTCATGAAGAAGGATTTTTCTAATTATTTATTTATTTTATTATTATTATTATAAATAAAATAAAGAAAGACAAGTGAATTCTCAGAAAAAAAAAAAGTTTTTATTTTTTTACAAATGAGGGTTGGCTTCGTTGACTCGATCAGTCTAATCATTTCATGCCTTGCCTGTGATTATCGCATGAGGTGATGATGACAAAGGCATGCACTCTCCTTCTCCTTCCTATCCTAAAGTCTCTTTGACTAAGCAATGGGTGGAGAGCGATGGCACAACTAAATAAGTCATTTTGAAAAAAAAAAAGAAAAGAAATACTGTTTAGATTTTTCTTAGAGTAAAAATGCTTTGCAGAAATTTTTGAAAAGTATAAGCTTTTCTCGAGAATTTGCCCTACAAGAAATCTAGTTGTTGGCTAACATAGAGAAGACAATATATTTTTTTTCTCATAAAAAATATTTCCCTTAAAAAAAGGCATTTGTTAGAGAAGACCACGATTCCTGTACAAAAAGGTATTAACGTAAAACTAAGCCGGTCTACCATCACTGACAACCAATGGGAAGGCCCTCAACAAAGATCATGCATGCATGCATGCGTGTCGTGACAGGTGATGCAACGTACAACATGGAAAGAAGGGAGGAGGAGACGAAGAAGTCGTCAACAAAGAACATGAACATGCATGCATGTTGTGACATGTGATGCGACGTCCAAAATGGAAAGAGCACCAACATGCATGCAGAAGAAGTCGAAGCAACATGCGAATATTATCCGCAATCTCCGAGCTTGAGTTCATTCTCTAGAGGCGGCAAGTTCAAGTCCAGAAACATCCCTCCCCGGTCGTCGCCGGTCTTCTTCTCTGCGAGGCTATGCACGAATCCTTCGGTCGTGGTCCTGTGCCGCCTCATATGGCCTCCTAAAGCCTGCCCGAGGGCGAACTCCTGCCCGCAGATGGAACACCGATGGACCTTGGGCTTATCAGCCACGGCTTCCGCTCGGCGGTGATCACCGGCAGCCAGCCTAGATTTCTTGTGGCTCGCTCGGTGGCCACCGAGCGCTTGGAAGGAAGAGAACTGCCGGTTGCAGGTTTTGCACTCGAACATCCGATCTCCTGACGACGACGACGACGAGGCCGACTGCGCCAAGCGATCACTCTCGTCTACTCCGCCGCCGCCACCACCACCTCCTCCTCGAGAGAGAAGCATTAAGACATGGGCCATCCTAGCGCAGTCTATCTCTCCTCCTCCAATTATGTATCTCTTCATGTCTTATGGTGTGCAACAAACGAAGCTTTTTCCTCAAAGATAAAAAGGAAGTATGAAGCTGTTGCGGAGTGAAGGAGGTGATGATGCAATGAACGAGACAAAAGATACCTATATAGATACGTGTTTAATGGTCGACGACGTTTGATGACAGGAGTGGATATAAACAAGCTGGACTTGGGAAAACCTGGTGGACACGCAAATCTTAGCTAGCGGTAAGATGGAAAATGCCGGTCTTCCTGTTCTAGAACCGCTCCAAAAGTAAAGTGAGATGACATATCCTTAACGAGGCATGACAAATCACAGCATAACAACTGAGAGATGGGGGTATAAGCCCAAGCGGCAGGGATTTAATCTGATTCATCTTATCATCTTTGGCACGAGATGGACTCTCTTTGATTAGGTTATGGTCATGAAAATGCGCAGATGTTTCAAGTTGTTGTTTGACTCGGGGAAGAAGTTTGAGTAAGTTTTGAGAGTCGGAAGATTCAGTCCATCGTAGATGGTGGAAGTTCCTCGAAGCTGTTTTCTAGGATTCATTATGCTTCGAGATGAGTTTGCGACTTGCAAGCAGTGTGGGAAAAAGGTTGTGAAGAGAATATTTCAATGGTGGAATTGTGTGACTTGGGAATTGTCAACTGTTCTAGATTGAGTGGTTGGTGGAGAAGTATGATCGGGTTCCCATTTGCTCTACCACACACAGCGAGTGTCAGTAGAAATTTTCCGTTGACTTCATTCGAGTCCATTGACTTGGCCTACGGAAAGACCGAAGAGAGTTGATCTATTGTTAGATACCAACCGCTGCATGCAACACATCTCACAACTGTTCAAATAGATGCCAAAAGAGAACTTTAGTTGTAGTTTTTTGGGTTTAATTAAGTAACGTAACATAACAACATTACTTAATTGTGAGAACACTGTAAACAACAGCCTTGCAGCATTGGAAACCATGGAATTTATCTGTCCTAATTAAGCTCCTGTCACATATGTATCACATGAACAAGAAACTTGGTATCTGATGTCATAGAAAAGGACTTCATGTGAAGAAAATAAATCCTAGAAATTAGTGTCTAGTTATTCTTATTTATTAGCAAGATATGAACAAATACTTTCACCTCCAATTCTAGTCACAGGTCACAATCCGGACAGCAAGATAAAAAGTATTGGTCGACGAGGACGATGATGCAGGATGACATCTGACGCATGGGTAGATAAGACGGCCAAATCAGCTGTACCAAATCAAGCAAACAATATGGTCATCTTGCGGTGATATCTTCCTCTTATCTTCTCGACATAGGGTAATGCTGTGGTCGATATTTCAATGTCCATGTCGGCATATCTCCTCTCGTTCTTAGCCTCACTTTGAAGGAGTACCGAGTCAACCCTCCTCACTTGTAAACCAAGTAAGCAAGCCGGTAACAAAAGCAACACTTCCGCAGCCTTCCTTCCTTCACTGCGAAGCTATCCCATGCGCAGTTCTCACTGCAATCTGCTTGCTCCATGACAACAGTGGAGCATCAAGTCTTTGGAACCTTCCCAGCTGTCGCGATCTGAAGCCTAGACCAAATGCACGGCGGAGAATGTGTGCCTCTCTCTCTCTCTCTCTCTCTCTCTCTATATATATATATATATATATGTATATATATATATATATATATGTATATATATATCTTGGGAGGTGGATACAATACATGTTTGGGTGCAAAGCTCTATCACCTCCATCCCAATACATGAAGAATTCAAGAGCCGACGAAGACGATGCAGAGCTGCTGCTGTCGCTCACCTGCGGGGCGACGACGGCGAAGACCCACAGTGAGCCGAGGGCGGAGGTCGGTGTCTTCGAGTGCAAGACATGCAGTCGCCAATTCCCGACGTTCCAAGCGCTCGGCGGCCACCGGACGAGCCACAAGCGCCCGAGAACCGATCGTTCCGCCTCCAAACGTAGCGTGCATCGGTGCTCCATCTGTGGCATGGATTTCGCGATGGGGCAAGCTTTGGGCGGCCACATGCGCCGCCATAAGCCCACGGCCGAGGAGTACTCGAAACAGACTCATCAGAAGAAGGAGTCGAGCATGACTGGTCTACGGATTGACGTCTCCGATGATGATCGGATTGTAGCCCATGCGAATAGTTCTTATCATCAGCTGCTTCAGTTATTCGTATAGAGAAATACAGGATTTGATTGTAATATATATTTTTCGTTTCTTTTCTATAGAAATTCGCGTTCAAAGCTGCTATATGTTACTATTTCCTTGTGAGAATATGGAGAGGATGAATCTTTGCTGATCTGAGAACTACTTGGACTGATGATACCAGGGATCATCATCTCTTGTATCAGTAAACTTGCTGAAACTGCTCTCTAGTATTTCTAGGCTCATCTCGTCTCTCAGGCGTCTCGTTGACTCTCGTCTCTTCCAAGAAATGCCATGACCAGCCCATGGCAAGCCCAATTGGAAAGCATTCTGCCGTCTGAAATCCTACCACGAGAAACCATGTAAACTGTTTGTAACGCCTAAAGACTCGAGCGTTAGATCTATCACTTGTGTAATAATATATTAATCAGTTCGAATGTTCCAATAAAAACATATAATCAATCTCTTTTGAGAGTTTATTATTTACATACTGTAACACTTCAAAAAAACATATGTACGTGTTATTTGGAAGACATACATGCAAGTACAAACTTATACGGGAAGATACGCAAGATATCTACTATTGTAGAGGAGGTATTCATGCAAATGTTGACTGTTGGACGAGCTATTGGCAGATTACATTTGTTTGTGGGGGTGTATCTAAGAAAAACTCCTCAAAGAAAATAAAAACCTTTTGGGAGGACCAAAACATAAATGTGATCCGACTCAGAGGGATCCGAGGGATGCTTCTTCCGGAAACCGTTTCCAAGTAACTGCGGTTAAGATGACACACCTCGTCCCCGCGATCAACGTTCGTTTAAACCGTAGTTAGCCTGAGAAAAAGGGCGGCCGATTAGGGCTTGCTGGGAGAAAACGAAGAAGATAACCTGGGTTGTCGTTCTTGATTCGCATCGATTTCACCCTCTGATGAATTGGGTGTTGCTTTTGTGATTTGTTCGGAGATGGAGACCCAGTGGATGGCCGAATTCCCGCACGCGGCCACGGACAAGCGCCCGCGGAAGAGGCCCAGGTTCACTTGGGATGTGCCCCCTCCGATCCCCCCTGCAATGGTCTTTCTTCCCGTTTGCTCTTCGCCCCGATCTCTTCTTTCGATCTTTCTCCTGCGTCCGGCCCTTTTTTGAATTGAGCCTTCTGTTGGTATTCGTGCTTCTTTTCATAAATTTCGGTTTTGATGATAGATCTCCAAGAAAAAAAAAAAGGAGCATTTTTAGTTGTTTTCATGTGAATTTCGTAAAGGATCTCGTTGACCCGTTCGTTGTCCGGCCTGATTCATCCTAGTGCTATTCGGTCCTCGAGCGATTCTGGACTCAATTGCTGTTGTGCTTCATCGAAATATGGTATATTTTTATTTGTTGAACGGAACTTTGTAGCGGAGCGACAGATTTTTGTTTTCTTTTTATTGCTTCGATGCCAGTGAATTTTGCTTTTGCTGGTAAAAGTAGTGCATTGTTTCCTTCAGAAGGACTTTTTTGGGTGTGGTATTAACCTGATTAAATGCTTGAGAATTCTGTTTGTGCAATTCTCAGAATTGTCTAACATGGAAATGAACTTATCCTTTTTGTAGGTTCCTGTGACGCTGTACTGCGGAAAGGAAGCTGCCCATGTAGCTGGTGCCAACCAGTTATTGCAATCATTCTACCATGGTGGAGTCCCTCGATATGCATCTCCTCCCTGGAGGGGCGACAACAAAGACGGCCATTATATTTTTAGCATCGGCGAGAATCTAACACCGAGATGTAATTGTTTGTCGCTGTTATGTGTTCTGTTGTGCTATCATTTTAATTTTATCCATGCATCTGCAACCTCAACTGCACTTTTCATTTTAATTTTATGGATACACCCTGATATTAACACATTTACACTGTTGACCTATGCAGATAGGATACTGAGCAAAATGGGTGAAGGTGAGTCTGTTTCACTCTTGCATTAGCCAACATGCGATAATACTAGAAAGACATTTGACGTCTTCTTTTACATCATCTCCCATTTAACTGATTCTAATATTTAAAATTTATGAGTGACAAACCTTTGTTTGTTATGAACTCTTAGTTTTCTCCCTGTATTTTCATTTTATGCATTGCATATTCTGCAGGAACATTTGGGCAAGTCTTGGAATGTTGGGACTTGGAAAATCAAGAACCAGTTGCTATCAAAATTGTGCGTTCGCTTCAGAAATATCGTGATGCTGCAATGATCGAAATTGACGTACTTCAGAGGCTTGCAAAAGCTGACAGAAGTGGCACTCGGTAGGTCAACAATATTTCAGCCTATTATTTTATTCATTGAATACTTAGGACTTTAAGATGGATACATATACGTGGTTTCTTCATGCAGTTGTGTGCAAATACGGAATTGGTTTGACTATCGTAATCATATATGTATAGTAAGTACATATGCATTTGTGACTCAGTTTTCTGTGGTGGCCTAATGTTTCTCTCTAAGCATTTCCATTTTTATGTGATCTCAACAGGTCTTTGAGAAGCTTGGACCAAGTTTGTATGACTTCCTTCGGAAAAACAGCTACCGCTCTTTCCCCATTGACTTAGTCCGGGAACTTGGGAGACAGCTTTTGGAGTCTGTAGCATGTACTTGTTCTGTCTCTTCCGTTACATGCAATTCAGTAATCAAGCATTAGATTGTGTGGTGCTCAATCATTTTTTGACACTATGTTGTTGTGTACTAAACAGTAGTGACGTTTACAATCTTCTTTACTAGCTTGGGATTCTATTGAAATGTAGCTTTAGTGGTTTCTGTAAAGGTTATCACACTTATACTTGTGTCACAGTTATGCATGAGTTGCAGCTAATTCACACTGACTTGAAGCCAGAGAACATTCTTCTTGTCTCCGCTGAATACGTTAAGGTTCCCGATTACAAGGTACTGTAGATGGTCCTAAGGTGAATTTACCTGCATCTCATTATTCTTGTTATTAGCCAGTGTCCAAGAAACTATGCATTCTATGATGACTGATAGGAAGTTGCTACTCTTTGTTTACCTGTTCTACTGATATTAAAATTGTCTCTGTATTATGATTAATGCAGGTTCTGTCATGGTCAACCAAAAGTGGTTTATTTTTCAAGAATCTCCCAAAATCTAGTGCAATCAAGCTTATTGACTTTGGAAGTACAACATTTGAACATCAGGACCACAGTTACGTGGTCTCAACTAGGCATTACCGTGCACCTGAGGTTATTCTTGGTAAAATTTTGTTTTGCCTGAAATGATATTTCACAAGTTGTGTAGTTATATATATTTTTTCTTTTTATATTTACAACGAATACTTGTTGACTTTGCTTTATTATTTTGAAGGGCTTGGGTGGAATTATCCCTGTGATATGTGGAGCGTGGGTTGCATTCTTGTTGAACTTTGCTCGGTGAGTTCATTCTTACTGATCCTGTTAGCAGATTGTCTTTCATTGTCAGTTGTATATAATGGCCTTTGTTCTGGATGCTCTTACTTTAACTAGTTGTCTTGCACAGAAGTCGATGGTGAAAAGATGCATCTTATGATGTACTTAACAGTAGCAATCCAAGAAATATATTTTATGGGTTTTTGGATAATCTGCTTTACCAGTTGCATCTTATGGTGTACATAACTAGTGGCAATGACTTTGATGGTAAGAGTTGAACTAACGACATGTAGTTTCTAATATGCTTTTAAAAATAATTCTGTCCGATTAGTTTAGTGGTGACCATTGTGCGTCCTTTCCTTTCCCTTCGTTTGATGAACTAAAGGTTGCTGGATATTCTGTGTCTGTGACTGTGCAATTTGTACAACATTGCGTGGTCGCATGTAATGGCTTAAAGGCAAACACAATGGACTTCCTAGCAGTTAGGTGGTTGCCTGGACATTACCACAACCCAAAGGGGAATTACATCATCGTGGAAAAACACCCCTAAAGGAGGTAAATCCAGGTGCTTATGTGTGTCATACTTCCAAGTGTCATGTTCGGGCTGATTCATTGCACTTAACAGTCTGGTGAAAGATAATGTGAGATAATTTTAGCTCGAGAGCTTTAGGGCTTGATCTGGTGAAGCCTTGAAGGATAAGTTTGTTTTACTACTTTCTAATGCTCCGAAAATATTGTGATTATTGGCTCGTTTGTTTGCCCGCATCTTCTGCATTAAGGTTCTTGACACTGGAGTATATGTATTTTCCTTAGAGTAACTCAACATGGTTGTTATTTTAAGGCATCAGTAAAATACAAATATAACAGTAAATATGTTATCCATATAAGTTATGTAGCAAGTAGTTATACTAAAATACATTGTATTTAATTCGTCAACGTTAGGGGGAGGCACTTTTTCAAACCCATGAAAACTTGGAGCATTTGGCTATGATGGAGAGGGTGTTAGGACCACTTCCTCAGCATATGGTCATCAGAGCTGAGTAAGTCCTACAATTTGTTTCTTTTTTTATGATTTTGTTATTACTCAACCAAATTTGTCGGCAGGTTAACCTTATGATATTTATACTTGTTTTCTTGTATGTCCATGGTAGCCGGCATGCCGAGAAATATTTCAGGCAAGGTAGAGGAGTGCGATTAGACTGGCCTGAAGGGGCAACCTCGAGGGAAAGTATTAGAGCAGTTTGGAAATTGCCTCGTCTTCAGGTAGGTGTCAGTTTGGAAATTGACCTATTTCTGTTTGGAAAGAATATCCATCTTTTCCTATGATGTTTTTCATTCTAGTTAAGGGTCATGCTATCTAATAATTGTAAATGCTTTGCAGAACTTGGTAATGCAGCATGTTGATCATTCTGCTGGGGATTTAATCGATCTCCTGCAAGGGCTTCTCCGCTATGATCCGACGGAGCGTCTAAAAGCACGAGAAGCCCTTAGACACCCCTTCTTTACCAGAGGGTGGAGAAGATGTGGTTATTCTTTGAACTAAGGGCTTCACCCTTCTTTCTTAAATCAAGTATGTAAGTGAATTGTTAGAAAGACACGTGTCTTAGCTGAACCTGCTGACTTCATGGACAGGAAGCTGCTGCTGTACAGGGAACACACACAGTTGTGTAACGATGAACTTGTCAGGCTTGAATAATGCAATTTATTTTCTCCATGTTTGCACCATCACTACATCCATGACATGAATGTACACGTTTGTTGCTTGTTCAACCTGACTATGTACCAGCCAAACTGACACCAACATGGGAATTGTCTTCTCTTTGCAGAGTTTCAGTTGTGCATGTGTCTCCTGTGGTTGCAATTTAGAGAAGGGACTGGATGAAAGGTATGAAAGGAAGTTCTAATAACATGGTCACATCTTTTTATGATCTGAGCAAACTTGAGCTCAGTATTGCTAGCATCCTTTTATCTGAAGAACCAGCAGATGGAATATATTGGTTTCAAGCACAATATAAATAAATGTGCCTAGAGGCTGGAATCGCTAGTATGTTCCTTGAGTATGGTATCATAATTGTGTTTGCGTTGGCAGCTGGTGTTGAACTATTCACATGGTTTTGCGTGGCTACCATATATTTTATCATCTTAATATTCTAATTAACATATTTTATTTTGTTCAGTTCATACAGAATTTTGTTCTAGTGCTTGTATATTCATACTCATGCAGGAGCCACAGCTTGCTGATGATTTAGTTCTTGAAGGTATGTAATTTGAGACAAATTGTTCTTGGTAGAACTATAGTTTTGCTGCTACTACAGAATTTTTAGTTTGCATTGTTAAATTAAAATGCTTCTTTTCTTTGTGTGATACTGGTCCTCCATCAAAATGAAGTTTTCACATAGAACTTGATTTCTACTGCTGAGATTTTTTTAGCATAAATAGTATGTTTTACTCTTGAACATTTTGAGCAAGAACAAGATGGAATGAAGACATTTGCTGTGTTGCCAGCGATTCGGCCAAGATGAACTGTTGCACTGTGGCTGGCATTTGACACTTCACAGGAACAAACCTCAGGTTTCGATTATTGTATTGATGTAATTGTAGATGTGAGGATTTCTCTTTATGTAAGAGAAGTCTCTTGAAGCCACGCTGGATATACCAGGTAAAAGCCTCCTCCTTGATTGAATATGTACTTCTTCAACAAATGATTTGTACAGCATTATGTGGCCTGTGTTTCCTTCAAACTTTCTTTGTCCTCTTAGTTGAACAGAATCGTGAGACTGCCCCAGGTGTTCCAGTGAGGAACCTAAAACCGAAGGCTGTTCACCTTAGGGCTAAATTTTTAGTTTTATGATTTGCCCATCTTACTCGGGATTCATGTTTTATATGAAGGCTGCTGAGGATCTAGATGCAAATTTGAGCTTTAGATTTTTTTTTCAGATGGTGTAGACGTTTGACATCCAAAATCTTCACGTTTCTTAACAGGTTGCCTGCTGCCAAAGCATCTGTACTTAGGATGCTGTAAATTGAAGTATGATTCAGAGAAGTTGAAGCGCAGATGATCTTAACTCATCCATTTATTTCCATCAATCCTATGGTTGAAGGTTAGCAGCCAGCCTTTCACAGAGGTTATATAATAAGCTCAGGAAGAATCAGTAGAAATGTGTGTGAACAGCTCACACTCACAAAAGTTGCTTGTCAGTGTGGTTCTCTCCAAGTAGCGTGTCAAACTTGGATAAACAAAGAGCAAGTACGAGTGTGGTTGGTGGCTCGCTTGTCAATCGCATGATTGATTGAGACACATCATTTGTCACTGTAAATTGACTGTATCTTCCTTTTCTTCTCCTAAAGCTGCTGCTACTACTGAAGTGTTCACGTAGAGATTCTAAGCTTGATTTTTTTTTTTCGTATTTATTTATTTATTATTTATTTTTATAAGAAATAAGGACATGCAACTCATCCCTGTATAAGTATAATTTTTTGTACGACTAGTTGACAAGAGACAGGTCAAGAGTTAATAATTGCTTCATGTGATTGGTCTTAAGTCAGTCACACCCATCATGTGGGTGGGTGGGTGTGTTATCCGTTGAGTGGGGAAATGATATATTTATGGTCATTTAACTCTTCTTTCAACACGAGAGATTAGCCCAATAATTGTGGCATACGTCTTCCTCGGATTTTATATTTTTCTGGAAGATTATTTGCAATGAAGAAGTCGAGTGATGCACACATGATTTGAGTTTGTTGGCTTCGAAAACGCCATGTGTGGCATATGGCTTTGAAAACGTCACGTTTAAAGTGCTTTTCGCATTAGAATTCGGTATTGGTTGGTTCCAAACAACGAATCCAGGAAAACAGGATAACATCCGCGGATGATTCCTTAATTGTGCTATTCATTTCGAAATATACATTTATATGTAATATTTTGGATAAATTCTTCCCAAACAATATCTACGAATATAATTTTAATATTTTTTATATTATTCCATAAAATAATCCAACAACATAAATTCCAATACAAACTAATTATCAATTTTATGTTGAGTTTTAAAAAATATATATATATATATATATATATCTTTTTTAGTTTAGGGAAAAAAAATTAAAAGTATTTTAATTTTCTGAAAAATCGCCTTACCTTAATATAAGAATATTTAGAATCACAGTCCGTTGGGCATATGCACGCACAAACGAGATTGGTGCCACGCGTCATTCATCCCTCGCTAACCTAACAGGTGACACAGAGAGAGAGGAAACGGACGACCGGATCAAGCGGCCAATCCGCGGCGGCCGATCCCCTCTCATCCGAAACAGATTCCCCATAGTTATATATATATATATATATATATATATATATATATATATATATATATATATATAATGTTTATTGAAGTGTACAGGAACAACATTCTCGGCGTATATGTATATGAATTGTGGAGAGTTGGGTGGTGCCTCGTGTGATCCTTCTTTTTGTTTTTGTTTTTGTTTTCTGTTTTAGGTGTATGATTGATAATAAAAATAAAATATTTAGTTTATTTAATTGTAACAGCAGCTGATATTTTATCTTGTCATGATTAACGTGATAGTTCACATGAATTAGATGAGCCTAGTCATGATTAATCCAACAACTAATCGCTAGCGTCCACTCTTATCTAATAATAATTTTGAGAATTATCGTGGTTCAAATTAATTTGCCAAAATATGCCTGGTTTCTATCACCCACGGTCGTCCATTATCTCACGATTAAATCATCACCGTCCATTAATCATTCAGGACAAAACAGACGAATACAAAGAATTTATATTTATATTTATATTTTTTTCTATCCATATACACCACACAATAAATAATAATAATAATAATATATTTTAGATATATCTTCCGCCACAGGAAGGCATTGTGGTCCCCTCCTTTTGATTGCTTTCGCCGCCGTCTCGGAGGACGTGTACCAAGGAAGAAATAAAAGTCGGAAAACCGTCCATCTTCTCACCGCGGTGGCGTGACTCCACTCACCTGCTCACCTTTGCGCTCTGTTTCCCCGGCGGCGGAGCTCGCGACGAGGAGGCGGATGGGAGAGCCGGAGAGGGCGTACGACGAGGAGGGAACCGAGCTCCTCTTGGTGGAGTCCGGGGAAAGGGAGCGGTCGTGGCGGCTCAACTTCGATGGGTTCCGACCGTCCGAGCCCCGCGAGAAGCCTCCCCCCCGCGGCCTCCATGACTGCCTCGGCGTCTTAGGTTCGCCATCCCTTTCTTTCTTTTTCTATTCCCTTCGTAATCTGACCGCTCGAGTTCGATGCGTGCTTTTCTTTATTAGGCATATGCATGCTTCTCGTTCATATTATTATGGTCTTTCTTCCGTCATCCCCTTTGATCAGAAGAGCCGCCTACCATATCATCCAATTGTATCGACCGGTGCTTTCTTTATTCTACTTGCGGAAATGTTGGGCTATATTGTTTCAGATGCGATCTTTTCCTGCTAGCCTTTTGGGGATCGGATAAAGGTGTCTCCTTGGTTTAAGGTATCTTCGTTTTGGGTTTATGAGAAATCGCGGATGAGTATTTTGGCTTTTAGTCAATAATCTGGATGCTGATGAAGTATACAATACACTAGTTGATAGGAAGGCTTGTAGTTGTGGGTATTTGGAAATTGAGATCGGATCCAGTTTCATCCCCACCCTTTTTCTTGACGAATCTTTTGGTACTAGATTATTGATTTCAAAGTGGATTACTGAGATTGAAACGAGAAAACCTGAGGGTGGAAGTCATTGTTCATGGTGAGTAGTCCTTCCGTATTCATTTATTTTTCTTTACTTTTCTTTAAAAAGGAGATTTATTTTTCTGGAGTCACCTCACTGATTAAACACCTTACTCTAGATAAACATGAGAAACAATATCTGAAAAAAAAATTTGCTCTTGAATTACCGACACCTATTTCTCGGATTTGGTTTGCTAATCATGTTTTGCATCAGCTGATCGTTTTGTGATATAATATACTGAAATCTCATTTGCCTCTTTAGTGTGAAGGTAGTGTTAGAGCAGTATGTTGAACAAATAGTTTGCGATTTTTAACTGAGAAAAAAGTGTTGGCGTGATGGTCATAGGCACTGGAGATGTGGTGGCAGAATATTATCAGCAACAGGAAGAAATGCTTGAGGGTTTTAACGAAATGGATGCCTTAACTGACCGTGGTTTTCTTCCTGGAATGTCGAAGGTACGAGTTAATCAGCTATATCCTCTCCTGAGGCTGAAGAGGGCAAATACTTCTGAAGGAAAGTGTTAGCTTGATATGAAATAAGCCATGGACTGACATCGATATGTTTCAAAACAGGAGGAGCGCGAGAAGATTGCTAAGAGTGAGACAATGGCCATTAGACTATCGAACATCGCTAACATGGTTCTCTTTGCTGCAAAAGTTTATGCTTCGGTCAGGAGTGGCTCGTTGGCAATTATTGCATCTACACTCGATTCTCTCCTTGATCTTTTATCAGGGTTTATCCTATGGTTTACTGCATGCCAAATGCAGTCAAGAAATCCCTACCAATATCCTATTGGCAAAAGACGCATGCAACCATTGGTAAGTGTATTTCTTTTTCTTTTTATTTTTAATTAGTCAAGTTGATATTATACAAGGTTTACCATTGTTTGCATGGAACAGTACCTTTACTTTCTTTAGCGACTCACTATTCAAAAAATATATTTATATGGAACTAGGCTATATGCAGCCACAATAACTGGAAATGTCATTAACTTTAGCATTTATTTATCCTTTTATGGTTATGCAAAGCACAATAATTGATATGTCCTTGTTATAGCATTTGTTTATCCTTTTACTGTTATGCAAGGAAAAGTAATTGATATGTCCTTGTTAGTTGTGGTGTGTCATCCTTAGGATTCCTCTACTGGAACTATGTCCTTGTTAGTTGTGGTGTGTCATCCTTGGGGTTCCTCTACTGGAACTATGTCCCAATTGTTTTTTGTTTCCAACTGGCTGCACACTTTTGCACTGGAAAAGATACATTTACGTCGTGGGGAGTCAGCTACTCTTGCTCATATAAAATTTACTGTTGTTAAAGCCGAGCTTTACCCATATCTATTGCATTTATTTTATGGGTCATACTAGAAATACTTGGGTTATTTTGGTAATTTATTATTATCTTTTACACATTTTTCATGTATTCAGATTGCTTGGCAACTATTGCAGCCGGGTAATCATCTCTATATCTGAATGGGATGGCCCTGTAAAGAGTTTGTTTCATGTGAATTCTATTCTAGCAACTACACTATGTTATTGGGAGCAAATTCATCTTTTCTTTCTTAGATGGGTGTATCTTGGGTTTATAGTTTATCACAATAATGGGTAACAAACACTGTTTTTCTTTGAACTTATTGATTTCATGTTGCATTATCCTTGTTACTGGCTCAGGAATAGGGCTCAGCTCAAGTAGCTCCAACTGAGTATCTTGTGTAAAATCCAACCTCCAACTCTAGCACCTGTGGTAGTTGTTTTACCCTTAAGGTTTATGTTTTTTTGGAGACTTAATCCTCTCATTAGTTGATTTCTTCTGCTTCCACTAGGTTTACTTTTCTTGATTTTTTCACAGTTGCACTAAGAATATTTCTATGATTTGCAGGGAATTCTTGTTTTTGCATCTGTTATGGCAACATTGGGTCTACAGATAATCTTAGAGTCAGTGCGCTCACTGATGTCTGATGTAAGTGCATTTGACAATATATTTGGTATTGACAACCCTTGGAGTATATGTGAAATTTCATCCTTGATCATGAATACTGAGTGTATAATCTAAATACAGTAGAAATGTTTGCTTTCATGGGGCCTATAAAATCTATGACCTCTGTTTATAGATTATAACCCAGTACACAGCCTTTCTCTGTTTATAGATTATGGAAAATCTAAATACAGTATCGACAATCCTGCATTTATAGTATGAAAGTCTCATGCTTGTTGATATGTCAATATGCAGAAAAATGGATTCAGCTTGACCAAGGAGCAAGAAACTTGGTTGGTTGACATCATGCTATCAGTGACGTTGGTGAAGCTTGGCCTTGTTGTTTACTGCCGTTCGTTCACTAATGAAATAGTTAAGGCTTATGCACAGGATCACTTTTTCGATGTCATTACAAATATCATTGGCCTTGTGGCTGCGCTGCTTGCCAACTACGTCGAAGACTGGATAGACCCTGTTGGCGCCGTAATTGTAAGTAGGAGAGGCATTAGCTTCTTTCACATGCTAATTTTAGATCCTTCCGTTTAATTTTTCTTTGCATGTTATGTATGTCCTAAGCTTCTAAATCCACAAATGGATTTTCTAGGCTGTATATTTATAGACTTTGTTGTTTTTAGTATTTTCTTTCTTAAAATAATTGTGTGCTTTAATATTGTGATAAACAGTTTTTATAGTTTGAGCAATCTTTTTATTTATAGAATATTAGGAGAAATAGAGTAAGGTTGATGCTTGGTTGGATGATAAAACTCACTTTTCTGAAAATCTTCCCTTTGGGATTGAGCATCAATTGCAATGAATCGGTAGATGGCTGGCTCATTGGACAAATGTACGTAAGCAACGCTCTAGAAACTTACAGGAAGTTTCCTCCTCATACGGCTTTAGAAATTTTGACTTAAATTTATCTGTGATATTTTCGTCTATGATTTTAAACAGTAAACAGAAAACAACACTCAAATCATTTGTGTATGAGTCAAAATTTTCATTATTTTGCATCTATACTGACACTTGAGGCATAGTGCTGATATTGTTGTCTATTGTGACAGTTGGCACTGTATACCATCCGTACATGGTCGATGACTGTGCTGGAAAACGTGAACTCGTTGGTAGGGCGGTCGGCGGCACCGGAATACCTACAGAAGCTCACATACCTGTGCTGGAACCACCACAAGGCCATACGGCACATTGATACAGTGCGAGCGTACACATTCGGATCGCACTACTTTGTGGAGGTGGACATCGTCTTGCCATCAGAGATGCCACTAAGAGAAGCTCACGACATCGGGGAGGCCCTGCAAGAGAAACTAGAGCAGTTGCCTGAGATAGAACGAGCTTTCGTTCACCTCGACTATGAATTCACCCATAAGCCTGAGCATGCCCAGTCCCATGACGATTAGCCACCGCACAAAGGTGTGTCGTGCCAAAATAACTCGAGCATTGCGGTTAAAGTCTAGTAGCGTCTTCCAAGTTCTATAGATGGCTGTCATCGTTGTTCAAATTGTCAAGCGGACTGACCGTGCTTGCGGTTGGTTTTAATTTGCAACCTTTGCTTGGAACATCATGAAGGCCTGCAGATTGGGTAGCTCGCTTATGAGAAGATAAGATGGCTTGTTGGCATCAGCGTACATACATCCTTTGCAGTTTGTAGCTTGTGGACATTTCCATTATAACTTGAGGAAGCTTTGTGATATGCCACTCTTCATAAAAATGCCTTGTTGCATCAAAACGTTTATCTTCTTCCTTTTAGCTTCTTTTACTTGTGGTTGGTTTGAAGGAAAGCTACGGTATCGTGCATCTGGACCTGGTGAGTTGCCAAGTCATCATCATGATCGCATAAGCCATAGCATTTGTTGTCTTTTCTCTTCCCGGTGGATCCTGTTGTCGTCACTCAGAAAGCCAAATGGTCCTCCACGACTCATTCGCTTGGCCATTGATGTGATGTGGAAGCATCATGGCCGGACTTGTGGAAACACTTCTTGTGGGAATAATGCATATGCATGCACATGAACGGTGGATAACAAGTTGATATTGAAGATGTGCCGAAGAAATCATTTGGCCAGGTTCATGTCGTCCTACGATACCCATCCCACTGTAATGCCTTGCAGAACACACGAACATCTTTATGGTTGGCATCTGGCACAAAACACCCCTCCCTCATGTTTTTGTGTATAAGACTCCAAAGATCGGACATCTCATCTCGTTTATGCTGAGCAAATTCAATGAACAAGTGAAAGATCATCGTGCTTACCCTTCGAATTCATCTCAGTGCAGAAAAAGTACATTGTATTGGCAAAAGATTCAATGACCCAACAACAGCAAAGCAATCCTTCATGTTAAGATGTCAAGTGCCAATTATCTCAACCTCCAAGCTAAAGTTGGTGATGCTGGAAGCGCACCGAAACATCATAATTTGCAAGAGCAAACTGGTAAGCAGTTAAAAGCAATATCAAGAAAATAGATGAGAATAAATAACAAAAAAAATGATGTAAAAACCAACAGAACTACAAAGTCCCTTTGAAACCCTCGAATCTTACAAATTCGTACAATAGTTTACTATAAGAAAACACCAAACCGTACCAGGTAAACCTAAAGAAAAGGTCACAAGCCCAAGCCTCATCCAAACTAAAGTGAACACAGACCAGAAGAAGATCATGGCGGCACCAACTGCAAATACTGATGGTGCCTATGGTCAAGACATCATCTAACAAGAGGGCTTCTGTTAGCCCAGACTCGAAACAGACAGGAATCTCACAAGCAAATCTGATAACCTTTCACCAAATCTACTAATCCAGATCGAGCCACGGATACATGGGCCTTGAGATCTGCCTGAAGTACAGGCAAGCGAATCGCCAGACATGGAAGCTCAGAAGCATTTTCGGTGGACAATTGCTGGACCAGACTCCTCGTACTCTTCCTTTGAAATCCACATCTGCATGTTTAAAGTTTGACAAAGTGATGCATCTCATATTATAAGAGAAAATATAATGACACAAGACTAGAACTAGGATGTACCTGCTGGAAAGTGCTAAGAGAGGCAAGGATGGATCCTCCAATCCAAACACTGTATTTACGCTCTGGCGGGGCAACTACCTTAATCTTCATGCTGCTTGGGGCAAGAGCAGTAATCTCCTTGCTCATACGATCAGCAATACCAGGAAACATGGTTGATCCACCACTGAGCACAATATTGCCATACAAATCTTTCCTGATATCGACATCACATTTCATAATCGAGTTATATGTGGTCTCGTGAATTCCAGCGGCTTCCATGCCGATCAGTGATGGCTGGAAGAGGACCTCCGGACACCTAAATCTCTCGGCGCCAATAGTTATGACCTGCCCATCTGGGAGTTCATAGCTCTTCTCCACACCTGAGCTAGTCTTGGCAGTCTCCAGCTCCTGCTCGTAATCAAGGGCAACGTATGCAAGCTTCTCTTTTATGTCCCTCACAATTTCCCGTTCTGCAGTAGTAGTGAATGAATAGCCTCTCTCAGTAAGGATCTTCATGAGGGAGTCTGTGAGATCACGACCGGCGAGATCCAAACGAAGAATGGCATGAGGTAGTGCATATCCTTCATAAATCGGAACAGTATGGCTGACACCATCACCAGAGTCGAGCACAATACCTGTCGACAAATAGCCCAGTCAAACAAATGAAAATTTTAAAATTTCCCACTGAAGCACACAGATTGATACAAACCAGTGGTGCGGCCACTAGCATAGAGGGAAAGAACTGCCTGGATCGCAACATACATGGCAGGCACATTAAAAGTTTCAAACATAATCTGGGTCATTTTCTCTCTGTTTGCCTTGGGGTTAAGAGGGGCTTCAGTTAGAAGTACCGGGTGCTCCTCGGGAGCCACACGGAGCTCGTTGTAGAAGGTATGATGCCATATCTTTTCCATGTCATCCCAGTTGCTAACAATTCCATGCTCGATTGGATACTTCAAGGTGAGGATCCCTCTTTTAGACTGGGCCTCATCACCGACATAAGCATCTTTTTGGCCCATCCCAACCATAACACCAGTATGGCGAGGTCTGCCAACAATACTGGGGAATACAGCCCTGGGTGCATCATCACCAGCAAATCCAGCCTGTTTGATGAAGACAAGAGAAGCACAAGACAATTTGGTGTCCATGTTGAGAATCAAAGGATAAAAAACACTCTTCGAAGAGAAAGAAACTCTGACAGTGAACTGACTGACCTTGACCATCCCAGTTCCATTGTCACAGACGAGAGGTTGGATATCCTCATCAGCCATCTTCTATAAACCTGAAAAATAGATGTGTATGAGGATAAACTCTCATCATGTATAAAGAGCCAATGAACCAACCATCGGAAATTCACCAACTCTATTATTTTCAATCATGTAGATTGTGACATTGGCATTATCAATTGATACAAGTAAAATAGTCAAGCAATACTATAGAACCAATAAAACAAATTGCTGATTTACTTTCTTATTATGTAAATTATGAGAATAAATAATACACAGTGTCACCAATCTCATTTTCAATCATGGAGACAACTAACGAGTGAAAAATTGTGCGTATAGCCATACATCCATGAGGAAGAGTGGTCAGGAACATCTTATGTAGTGGTTACAAACAGGAAGCCCCGATGTGAGTTAGAAAGACCAGTAAGGATCTAGAAGTATTTGTTAGCTCTCTGCCAAAAAGTGTCATCTTTCAGGAAGACCACATAATTTGTGTTTATCTCTTAAATGAGATACTAAAACATGGAATCGGTTATCTTCCCTCCGTGGAAAGATCAACTGATGTTGCAAGCGGTTTGTGATTAGCTCCCCAAATAAAGGATATAAAAAAGCCTCATAAGAGAAATGTTTATTTAGTGTTCAAACACTTAACCATGAAAAGACAACCATGATATAGTACTACCAACACTACATTCACTATCTGTGCCGGTCATCGGAAACGAAATAGTATCACGAAGGCATAAACAACGACAATAAAAGGGACAAAGAAACAGACTAAGCAGCAACCACAAAGAAGATCCCGTTCTTCTTTTCCACCAAGCAGACAGCAAAGTTCCGCATAAATGGATGCAATAAATAGGTCAGATCCAACAACAGATTAATAAAAGTCTACAAAAATAGCCTACTGGAGAATGCAAACGGATCAGAGAGCCATAAAAAAAGCAGATCTCCGCATAAGAATATCAATCGATAATCGAAGGAACTGACGCCGATAGAATGAAACCAACGATCAATTCAAAAAGAATAAAGCACAAATAGCATCCGGTTTCCGAATGTGCAGCTCGCGACCAGCTCAAAATTAAACCCTAAAAATTCAACTTTTTGAATGAAAGACAGCATCTTTCACTGTTAAACAAGATAGACCGCCTTGACTGCACCGATCGGGGTCGATATCACCGGATGCGAACCACCAGACCGCGGATCCTAAGTTTCAGAAACAAAAAGAACACCCCAGCCGCCGATCGATCAATGAAAGCACAGATCCATGAGATCGGAGGGACCGGGATATTACCTTTTGTCGAAGACGGCGATCAAGGGGAAGAGGAACGATCGAAGACGAGGAGTGGAAGGAGGCGGCTGAGACCCCCAAGAAATTGGCAAAGAAGGGAGGAGCAGTGAGTAGCTTTTAGAATGACAGAATGGAAATCGACATCCCTTTTCTCGTTTAAAAGAAGGCAACCGTCCCTCCAACTGATTTTTCAGTTATTTTCTTTTAATGCAAATTCAGCAAATGTATTCCTCCGATCAATATATATAATTAAAATATATTTTGCGTATATAAATTAATAGTAGCTAATGTGATTTAATTAGACAAGTAATTACGATGTATATAATCAAATGTAGGAAGATGTATATAGTAAGTAAATCTAAAATTTAGATGGCGTTGAAGCTTTTTGACTTGGATGTCATTTGGGAGTCGATCGATTCTATCTTGTGTCCGTGATAGAGAGGAGCCCCATTAAGATATGCTTGAGGATTTTAGAGCCAGGCTTTGGACTATAGTGAGTTGTAGTTGTACATCGATATGAATGATATGATATGGCCGTGAGTGTGGTGAGGGTGACATTGTAGTATTGAAATGTCAATACTACAATTTGATTTCTATCATCACACTTATATTCAGTGCTCTCACTTTGATTTCTCGAGAGACATATTCAAAAGAAAGAAAAAAAAGAAGTTATAGTTAGATCCGAGTCACCTTTCAGATCGACCAATCAAAATCTATTTTGACAGATAGATATGTAAATTCATATTTTCTTTTTCTAAAAAAAAAATCCCTTAGTAGCTCGGACCGGGCCGGATGATGTTGAACTGGGTTGAATATCTGGGCTTGTTTTGGGCTTATCCCGGCCCATTAAACACCCCATCAGTGAAAATCCCGTAGCCGCCAGCCACGTTGTCTCGCACAGTCAATAAAGCCGAGTCAGTCGACCCTTTCAACTTCATTTTGAGATATATAAATCAATCCGGTCGCCAAACAATAATACATGCTGATTTGTGGTTCTCTCCATCTAATTCCAGCTATGGATCTGATTGAGCGAGTGTGATCCACAATAGTGGTGCTCCAGAACAGTGTTCCATGTAGTCAATTGGAAGATGGCACTGGTTTCTTTTGTACTCCGTGATTCGTGCTGTTCGATTTCGATCCTGTTAGACCCCCAACATCATGAGTTCAAGCAAAAGTTAAGCGAGTTCGATTGGCACAGGAAACTTCGCCTGTGAAGTCCGTCTCTGTGCATGCGAGAAGAGCTGGCAGTCGACCTTAATCCAAGGTGAAGGACCACTCTGGCACACAGAGAAAGGACTACAAGAATCCACTCCGACCATTACTCCGACAAAAGGAGAATCCTGCGCCTTGGCCTCTCCATGCGACTGAATCCTCTTCCTGCATGCCATCAGCACTGGGGAAGCATAAATCTGGCCTCTGGTTGGACGTTTGTCTCTCTTTGGCGTTTGCCACACCCAATCATCGGTCGCTTTTGTGGTTGCAACCCAATAGCAATGGGCCACGTCAGTACGTTCGTGTTCAAAGTTCAGGATGCCACACGTGAACCCTCACAGCCTGGTCATCGTTAGAGCAGCTCTCTTACTCGACAGTGGCAGTGGGGTCCAGACCATGTGGCCGGATTTGGACGCTGCCGGGTGTCGCAGCCCAGAGTTGTGATTGCCAAAGCAGACGCAACGAGACAAAGCTACTGCTATTGGGGCTGCTGAATGACCCATACCTCACCCGTAGCAACCTCACTATGGCTACGTCCCGATGGGCCCCAAGTCGAACGTACAGAACACTCGTGCTGGACGCCAACTGCCCCAAAGTTGAATTCAAAGTGAGGCTTAAACAGGACAGCCACCGCAGAGCGGTCGAGCGGAACATACGACACGGAGTCTACTGCTTGCTTCTATCTCTTTCTCGAATCCGACGTGCATGGAATCTAATTTAGACTCGGCCATGTCGGGATCGTGAGAACGACGCCATTTAGCCCGACCCAATCACACTTGAAAACGTCACCGCTATCGAGAGGGACCAATCACCCCTGCCGAAGCTTCAGGAGGGATGCCGTCTCGTAGCACGCTCACCTCTGCAGAGCGTCGGGGCCCATATATCTGCGCACATAAGCGGGAGAGCCGAGGACGGCAGCGGCTGGTTGGGTACGTGTGTTATGGTGCATCTGGGAATTGGGGGGCCCACGGGCCACGTGAAGGGAGGGCCCACATGAGGGACGGACGTGGCTTTAGTGCAACTCGTCTCCACCAATCGTCGCTCGTCGCCCACGTGGTCGCCGGCCTGGCTCTGATCACATCGGTGCTGCCGCGTTCTTTTTAAGGACTACTCCCACCCCCCCGGTCGTGTAGCTTGTGTTTACGCCGACCGCGTCTGGTTTAGCTTCGTCATGGGTGACTCCTCTTCTTCATCATCGGCCTCCTACATCCGCATGGTGATCCATGAGGAGAAGAATCCCCTACATATTTACTCTTCTGTTTCCCCGGTTACCGTGAGACATCTTGATCTTAATCTTCCTTCATGGGTGTTGCTTGCAGGTGCAGCACCTGATCGAGAAATGCCTCCTCTTCCACATGAGCAAGGAGGAGTGCGTGGAAGCCCTCTCCAAACACGCCAACATCAAGCCTGTCATTACTGCCACAGGTATATATGTATGTATGTATGTGTATATATATATATATATATATATATATATATATATATATATATATATATATATATATATATATATATATATAGAAAGAGAGAGAGAGAGAGAGAGAGAGAGAGAGACGACACATAATCCATGACACGTAACAAAAGCTTGATGCTCTTTTGTAAGTGATCGTATCAACATTCGAACCGTGCAGGTAACCTAGGGATTTATGTCTTAGGATAGACAAGAAATCTTGTAATAGCTTTACGTGCATGCTCGCATATAAGAAGGAGACCTCCGTTGTTGGAGATGTAGGAAGGAAGATTATAAGCGAGGAGATGAGCTAGTCACTAGATGCCTTCTCCTTTTACGAAGAAAGAATTCTAATATTAAGATCTAACATATGCGAAGACCGTCATTGATTTTGATCTAGCATTTATGATAGCAGTTGTGTGCTTAAATTGCCAGTGTGGGCTGAGCTGGAGAAGGAGAACACGGAGTTCTTTGAGGCGTACTCGAAGAACCGAGAGGAGAGCGTGATGGAGATGAGAACAATGCAGATGATCCGGACGATGCTCACCCGGATGGCTTCCAGAGATCCGGACGAAGACGAAGACTAAGGTGGCACCCATCCGTTGAAATTAACTATCTATATAGCCTGCGTCCAAGCTAGCGTTACTGTCGAAGGTGGTGGCCACGAGCTGCACCCTCCACGCGAGGCAAGGATGGTAAGGTAAAGTAAATTAGCCTCCGGAGATCATCCTGCGGCGGGCATTAGATCGAACAACTCGGTGGCATAGGCCGCATGCAGCATGATCTTTGTCATTGCAAATCTGTAAATTAATCCCGTACGTCGAGATTGCAAATGTAGTAACGTTTTGTGGCTAGTGTTGTCGACTTGTTGTGTGGTTACAGTCGACCTGTGCTGAAAAGTTTCGGTTGAATGGGACTTCACCAGTAATGTAGGTGTGCCTCTTTACCTTTACATGTATGATTTTGGAGGTACCGGAACAGTCATGTGACATAAACGATAAGAGAAACCCCACCTACCATCACAGAAGAAGTTGTCAGAGTCGATGCTTTTCAGCAAAGATTAGCAGCTTTCTGCGTGACAGAAACAACGGAGAAGACACATGGGGGACATCTCTGCTGTTGCTGTAGCTTCTTGATATGCTCACACAAGCCAAACAATGGACCGAGGCAATTATATGTGTGTCATTTCTAGTTTCGATGAATTTGCTCTTCCTGAATCATGCCTTCCCGACATTACACGGTATCATTCTGTTCCCGGGAAGCCAGAGCTTGTCTCCATGGTTTTTACATGTGTATGGATTGGAGTCGAACAAGCGTGATGGTGTCGTCGTCGGCGGGCAAGCATGCGAAAAATGAGAGTCGCAGGGAAGTCCGAAGAAGCGGCCATCTGTTGAAAGCTGTAATCATTGTATGAAGACATTGTAAGCGCATTTATTTCTGCAGTGTCCCTTTCCAGTTCTCTATTTCTTTGACAGGGTTTGGATTCTGTCTGCACGTGATTGATGGGAATGGCATCGTTTCAATGGTTTGTTTGTCACGAAACACAAGGGGAAAGCAAATCAACACGGAGCTCGGTCGGCCGCCATCATCATCATCACCATACAACCTTTTGACTGGATCATCGATAATGTCAGAAGCACAGCTTCAAATCGTAAAGAACATTAGAAGAACCTTTCGGCAACAAGAATCTACTTTCAGATTGCTTGCAATGACACTCATCAGATGACTCTAAAAGGAGACGAAAGAACGTATAGTACCAGAGTTTTGTTTTGCCGGAAACTGCAGTCGCCGAGGACAGTGGCGGCGGCTTTGACGCAGGTCTTAATCGGTTCCGGAGAAGCCATTGGCGTAGGAAATCGGGGACCGGTCTCCCTGAGCCTAAATTTGTAGGCAAAGCCAGCAGTGGCGCTCAACTCTTTGAGCTCAAGAGCTTGTGGATTTGGTTTTGTTTCTTTCTCATTTCTGTGGACATCCACAAAAGTTCCTTTCTTTTTTTTTCAAATAATATATTTTCTGCATGGTTTTTCAATCAACATTGATAAAATAATTTGTATTGAATTTTGAGTTGATTATAGTAATTTTTTTAAAGGTTTACAATATTTTTATAGAGTTAATAAAAATATGGATGAATTTTCATAAAAATTCTTAAGTTTAAAAATTTCGTATAAACACATCTACGTATGTAAAAAAATAATTTTACTTTTATCATTTTAAAAATATCATACCCCAACCCCATGATTATTTTGATCATTAATTCTCATTATCATCATTTGTCACAAGGGTGAATTGTCCTTCTCATTTCTCACTTATCAATTGATAATGAGAAGATACGAGGAGCGAATCACACCGACAATGAGAAGACATGAGAGGATCGCACCGACAATCATAGTAGAGAAGGCATGAAAGAATGCGAGACCATATTCATTTATCCTAAATTTTTTTAAAAATTCACCCTAAAAATAATATAATCTTATTAAAATACTATAATTTATATGATAATAAATCGATTCACCGCATACTGCAGTAATGTCTTATCGTAGAAATTTTTCTATAAAATTAGTGAATATAATTTATATGACAAGTAGGAAAGTATCCTCTAGTCCCAATAGATGTGCAATTTTAAGATTTAGGCTTGAAGGGGCACCCTCCAACGAAGGATCGCCCTCCAAAAATAGGCGTATGCTGCTCAGAGTGGCGGGCACACGGTATTCTTTAGTAAAAGGCGAAAGAATAGTTCGCTTTGCACCCACCACGCAGCTGCGTGACATTATGAGCGGCAGGCCGTGCCTTATGAAGGAGGTCACCGGATGTGATCTGTTTTTCTCGCCGATGTGGGACTAAATTATCAGAACGGTCCACAGAACAAACAGGAACTGTTGTTGAATGAAGCCTTCTTCTTCCAAAAACACATTCGAACAGCGAAAGAAAGAAGGTCTATATCATCGACCAAAACCCATCGCCTCTCGTAAACTCAGCTCCACGAATCATTTCTTGCCTTGGAATTCTTTTTGGGTCAATATCATTGATCAAATTATATATGAGAGTCTCCTTTGGAACCACACATAATTGATAATTCAACGTGAAAACAATAATAAAATGTTACTGAATTAGCCAAACATTTAACAATAAACAGAGGTCAGATTATGGTAATTTGTTCTCATTTGATGAAATCCAACGATGCTGTTGCTATGGTGACTCCTTGGCGATAAATGCTGATGCTGTCACTACTGGGAAAAGGACACAAGGATCGAACTTTCACCTTCTTATTTGCATCTGAACGTTTACCATCTAATGTTAAAGCAGAAAGCAATTGGCATCAATATTTTAGCAAAATTGCTTTTCTTTATCAAAGCTATATGTCCAGTCTTAACAGAGTTTGCACAAGCAAGGAAGACAAGTTACAGACTCATGCTGTGTGAAATGATGGCTTTTGATATAAGCGTTCTGGGATCAACAGGAAGAGACACAGCAACATGAGATGATCCGGGTTATCTTAAACATCCAAATCATCATCCGGGTCCTCATCTGAATCTGGTTGCTCATCATCTGAATCACGAATATAATGTATTTCACCATTCCCAGAAGCGGCCTGGGCGTCTGTCATCACTGAGAAAGTAGATGGCTGGACTAAATGTGGATCCTTCTGGTCGTCAGAAAGAGATCGCCGCCCATCATAGATCTGTATGGCCTCACCATTGCCTAATATGTAAATAGTGTCATAAGAAACCAGAATGCAATCATGCACTAGTTGACCATTTCCAATCCATCATATTTAAATGTTGAGAATAGGCAGCTTAAAATAATTAGTAGTATTGTTCAATTGTTGGTCAACATAGCTTCCATGAATAGAGACATGGATCTGATTGCATCCAGTATTAATATTGTTACAGTTCTTTAAAACACCAAAACTGGGAAGCATGCAAATAGTTTGTTCCCTTTGCTCCTACAACCAGTTATTTGAAACCTTTAATACTACATATCATTCTAATATCACGTAGAACCAACATCTTAATGCACCAAACAACAAGAACATGCAAATGAAGCATATTATTTTTCTTCAACCAAAAAACGAGTGGCAGCTTTTTATTATCTTCCTAAGACTCGGGCATTTTAAGTTATGAATTGTCAAGGAAACGTTCTCATAGACATGTCAATATCCCTTAGTCTGCTTGTGTCACCCAATGACATGGCTAAGCATAAAAAATGAAACTCAATCATAAATGATCTAACCATGTCTGCAACTTATGCATCAAAATCTACATCACCTTGTAAAAATTAACTCCTTAAATTATAGAACTGGTTATCATCAACAACTGCAGTGTGCACTTTTTCTCTTACCAGCACCATAAATGACAAATTTTCATCATAAAGAAATAAGATAAACTAGATTAACAATGATAGTAAGGCCACAAAATGTAAATTCATTAAATATGTTTTGATAAGCTCTATACCTTGATGTTCATATGGAAGCACAACTTTTGCCCTATCAACACGTTCCTGATCTGATAGCTGAAGATTGAACTGTACCTGTTGAAGGATAGTGTGTTATGTATGGGGAAGCTCCTCACTTAAGTTTGTAACATTCTGAATCTAGAGTGAAAAAGAAGCAGACATGCAGGCTCCTAGATACAAAAGCTATTACAGGAAAAGGTAAATGGTGCTAACCTTTGGCAAAAGGCTTTTGTTGACAAATGAATTTTCAGAGGTTACAGCTGCAAATTTAACACCAACTTGATCCATGTGCAGCTCTTCTGCCTGGAAATTAAATACCACATTATTCCGAATATATGAGTCTTTGTTCCTTAACATAAAAAAATACAAAATACGAGGGAGCCCACAAGTAGCTTCACTCTCCCATTGCGACGTTTAAGGCGTACATAAAATTTTGCTTTACAAGAATTCTTCTCAAGCCATAGAAAGTCTCGTCGACTTCTATGTTCATCAGTAAGCTGCATTATTGGCTGTACACTAGCAACCACAGTAGACACATATGCAAGAGCTGTGGAGACCCTGGGTTCATGAAGGTCCGAGTGTATTAACCAAAAGATACATGAAATTTGATCTGCAATTAAAAGCCAATAAGTTTTCCACATTCAAGTATCCATCTTTATTATAATGATATTACAGAAAATTATGGCAATAATATTTAGCAGCAACAATGTTGACAAGTGTGATTTGAGCATTTCAGAGAGTTTGAATATGATAAACCTATTGCCACTTCACAAACTTCCACCACAAATTAAAAAATAGCCATAAGGTATCCAATTCACTGAAATTAAAAGTTAATGCACGTTTTCATTTGTTTCTACAGGAAAAAGAATGCCTACTAGCAAACCCAAAAAATATACAAACAAGAAAGGATTACTACAATGGAGAAAGAAACTTTCACAAGATGTGAAATTCTATTCACACTTCACAGATTGATGAAGAAACCCAGAAGCTCTATTCACAGACTTCATGTCAGTGCACACAGAAGAAATGAACCTTATATAATTTTGAATCAGCAAGCATTTAACAATATATGTAAAAGAAGATATAGGACAACACTACAATATCAATCACTGTAGGCATTTCAAATGAATTATTATGTGGACACACAAAAATAGACTTGGAATGCTTTCCTTATGTGTCACCATAGTAGCCTGCAACTGTAAAGCCCTTGTTAACTTCAAGCGTCCATCGTTGTTAGCTTCACGACGAACTATATCATGTCACAGAGAGATTCTGACATACTAAATACAGATTCTGATATGCACCCAGTCTCATAATCAGAGCCATGGGCTGTTCTGGAGTGATAGCTCAAAGGGAAGGCTTCTCCAACATCTGGGTCAAAACTGATTACCTCCAGACCGTTAACGTTTTGAACAAAGTGATGGAATGCCCCTGGTCTATACAAAACATTTTGTCGGATGTTTCATCCTTCACCACCCAGGCCAGAACTAATAGACTCCCTTTCACTTGAATTGCCCAAGTTTTAACGATCTGCACTCCTTCCCATTTTTGCTCTAAGTTAATCTTTGTCACTTTTTCAAAAAACAAAAACCATTTTGCTCTTGGGCCACTTATTGTCTCTCCTAATTAGTTGAATCTACAGACAAAGAAAAGATAAAATTCTGTATAAATTTGTCTGTTTTTCCTACTTATAAAAACTCATACATGGCAGATATACTCTGAAGATTATATCATTCATTTTATACCGTGTATGGTATAAAAATACGAGACAGCATTATACATCACAATTAGGCATGCATAGAAAATTGATCTATCATTCAGACATCATGAAAAATCTCTTTTTATGAAATATCAACTATGGTCATGACATCTGTCCAAACTCTCAAAATTAGCAGGTTAATTTGATGATAAAGTCAAACAATGATTAACATCAACAACTATTGTTGGCTTTCAGATTCTAAAAAAATTATTCATGTAAAAAACTGAAAAAATGAATATACCATTGCTGCGAAGATTATTAAGTAGGCCTGCAACTGATGGTAATGATGTGTGTCGCAGCAAATTACTAACCTGAAAAAGATTACATCAAACAATAACTTACAGTAAGAACATAAATCTGCACATTTACTGGAAACTCAGATGTAACGAGCACATGGAACTGGGAAACAAAAAAGCAGAATAAGGATGATCCCAATGAGAAATTAGGTGCTAGTCAGACTGTATATCCTTCATTTGCAATACTTAATTATCATCAAGCATGTGTTACTGTAAGATTCTGAGCATACCAGGTCAACAGCTACTGCAAAGCGAGTCTTGCCTTGCCCAACAAACCCTGACAATAGAAGTCGTGAGTGAACGAATGTAACCCCTGGTTCAAGAAAAATAAATTAAGAGAATCAAACCAACTACAGGTAATACCTTTTCCAAGGTCAAGAACTGAAGACAACAGCTTATTGATGTCCCTCACATCTCTGAAGAAAGAAACGTTTTCCCTCGTAGAGGGCTTTTGAACATTCATTAACGGCGGAATTCGGTCCTTCCAACCGAGCGGGTCCGAGTAGCAGTCCAGAATCCGAACCCTGCTACCGAGCCGATACCAAATGACGTTCCAATACCACTCCAAGTAGCAACGTAAATACAGGTTTTTTATTTCACTTCGGCGCCAAGAACCCTTACCATTTATCAACCAGCGATGCGTCTACCCCCTTTCGTCTCAGCAAATCGATATAGAAGGACGGGCTCCAATTCAACGCAACGAGCACCAAGCCACTGCCTCAAATAATCCAAGAATCAGTGAGCAATGATGTAAAAGCCTAAAAATTCGAACTTTCTACATCCCCCTACTTGGGGGCACTTGCACCGACCGTGCTTGAGATGTTCCATCGGCGATTTGGGACGCGAGATTGGCGAGGAAGTGATCGAAGACGTGGGAACCGAGAGGGCTAGCAAGGGAGTCTTCGATGGTCAGGGCCGGCGCGTGCTCTCCTTCCAAGCATCCGTCCCTCAGTGACCTTGAGATCGATTCCGCCATCGTAGAACCCCCAGGCGGGAATAGAAACCCTAAAACCCCTAGCAACTGTTCGTTCGCAAGTATAGGGAACGCGCGGTCGGGTCACCGCCATGCATTTGAGGCTCTATGGAGGTTTCAAACACTAAAACGGGCGGTCAGGTCACCTCCCTTACAAGAGGAGAAGCTTGCGGTCAGCTGCCCTACCTTCCCCAAGAGCCATCCACCGCCGTTCGATGCCAAATGGGTGGCTGGATCATGCGCTTTCCAAGATTATAGGACGTTGGAGAACGTGGTCATCGGCCGGCAACTAATTAAACTATTGATATCGGAGATAGGGAGAAGGGCTCATGATTTCGTCGGCGAAGACGATAGAAAGATTGCCTCTTTGTCCCCTCTTTGTCTTAAAGCGCCTTCCGCATAGGTTTGTCCGTCTCTGAACTCGGCGCTCTTGAGAGCTTTTCTCTTCTTCTTCTTCTTCTTCTTATATCCTTTTCTTTGGAGGAACACTTTCTGAAGATATGATCCCCAAAAGATTTGGTTTTGGAGCAGCCGTGGTTGGAATTAATGCCTTTGACTTCTATCTTTATCTTCAAAATTCCAATTTTTTAGTATTTAGGCAGTTGTTCTCCGCTTAGCGCAAATTCCTCTATTTTGCTTGTTGATATTAAAGCATTAATTTTTTTTTTTCATATTTCTTTGCTTCCTTTTAGCATGCAAAGTCCTAATAATGAATTTTTGACAAAGATGGAGTTTTGTAGTGACTCCTTAATGTTTGTTCTTTGCTATCGATAGTATCTGTTGTTTCAGGTGTGTTCAGGTTAGTAGCTTTCCTCTTTTGTCTCAGAAGAGGAGATCGTCTGGGGCTATCCGGAGCTATATGTCGCAAAGTGTGGACAACTCTGAGATAGGCTCTAAGGTTAGGGCAGGAGTAATCCTTCCAGCAACAGATGATCACATTGAAGAAGCAATCGAGGCGATTAAAGCTGAGCAAGTTATTGCGGTGCCGACTGATACACTTTATGGATTTGCATGTGATGCCTGGTAAGCGGGCTGGCCTTTTTCTTTGAGCTTCAGATGCTTTATTATTCTTGGCATCTTAACTCTTCATTTGTTTAATATTCATGGGACATTCTAGTTTTCAGTTTTCTTCTGGTTGAATGCCGAAACTGATACTCAAACTGACAATTCAGCTTCATTTTAGTATGCATGAAGTTCGATAGGTTCCCCCTTTGTAGGGAAAGAAGGAATTAGACAGAAATGCTGAGAAAATAGAAAAGAAATGCGACAATTGGTATTCGTAATCTGCTGCAATGAGTAAGCAGAGAGGAGGGAAAAATATGAAAATAAAGGATATTCCTGGTTCACAAAAAGTATGATTAGTTTTGGACAAATTGAAGCCATAGAAAGAAAATGATGAATTGAAGAAACAAGATGATAAGATGAACAAAATTGTTCTTTGTTGATCATTTCTACTTCCTTTAGTCAATATCGAAGCAAACTGTTGCCAAGAAATGTCTAGGAATTGGGTTTCATGGCAAGGGTACAAGGTTTTCATAAAGCAGGTGGTACAGATTTTGGTACTGATGTGAGAAATAATTCACCCACTTAATCTTCAAGATTGGTGTTGGAGTTGTCCGTTGAGCATAACCATCAAAATGGAGGGATGAAAAACTTATACTTAGCAGAGAATGAACTATTGCAGTTGATAATAAAGAATTGGTGAATTTGCAGAATTTGTTACTTGTTATTGTTGCTTTTGCAGCCACAGTTGCTGCTTTTACATTTACGAGTTACTTGGTTGGAGAATTTTCTAGTGGTATGCAAATTTTCAAAATTTTCTGTTATATCACATGCCTTAATATATTGTCCTGGGAACATTATTTTGGACTTTAAAAGTGTATTTTTGTCAGCTCTGCAGAAGCAGTAAATAAAATTTATGAGATTAAAGAACGGAAGCAGACAACTCCTCTAGCAATTTCTGTTGCTGGTGTATCGGATATATCTCGCTTTGCCACCGTTGATCACTTGCCTCATGGTTTGCTTGACAGCCTCCTTCCTGGTCCTGTGACTGTTGTTCTGAGGCGAGGTCTGACTAATTTTACATATAAGTACAGAACATCATATGAATTTTTTCCTTTGTAACATTCAGATTCAATTTTCAGGTGATTCTAGCATATTGGACAAATCTCTCAATCCAGGTTTAGATAGCATTGGAGTTCGTGTGCCTGATTTCAACTTTATTCGAGCCGTTGCTCGTGGTTCTGGAAGTGCACTGGCTCTAACAAGTGCTAATCTTAGTGGACAGCCCAGTAGCGTCAGTATCAAGGATTTTGAAAACCTTTGGCAATATTGTGCATATGTTTATGATGGTGGAGTGCTTCCTTCTGGCCGTGCTGGTTCAACAGTAGTTGATTTGATAAAGCCAGGAATATTCAAAATTCTAAGACCTGGAAGGTAATTCTTTCAAATTTAATAAGTAATTATCATCAGATTCAACTATGCCAATTAGGAGGATCAGCTAAGTTTTGCACTACATGCATAGTTTGTGTGCAACATAACAATTATATGCACATTACACAACATAGTTGCTAGGTTCTACCAGCAGAGAGTTCACATGCTACGGATGTTTCATTATGTGTATGACATACTGGGTTAGATATACACAGTTTGTATTACATACATATTGGTTGCCGTCGGTGTATTTCTGTATATGCTTGCATGAAGTTATATATGTATGCATGTAGAGAGATAGATGGGTATTATTAGTAAGGTTTTGGAGGATCAGTGATCTCAGTTGAGATAGGGATTGGTTGAGTCTGATACCTAAACCCATGATTCAGGCTAATTGGCCAGACTCGACTAGAATTAACTGAAAGGCAACCGGAGTTGAGAAACACCTATCAGGTCTGGCCAGTTAGCGGCTTTTACAACTCAAGGCTGTTATTCATAGAAATAATGGTCGTGTTAGCATTTTAGAAGTACATTCTATAAATTACTTGATTGTCGTCGTCAAAAAATTGACATGGTTTTCATTTATTCTGTTTATCTTTGTTTACAGTGCAAGACAAGAAACAACAGCAATTCTTGAGAAATTTGGTCTAGAAGAGGTTCCTTGAGAACGGGGAGTTCATGAAACTATTCTTTTAAACAGCTTACTATTATACAATTTCTCATGTTTGAGATACACCAGTTACAAAGACCCGGTGCGGAAGGGGCTTACCCTGAATCATTTACATAAGATTGAATTTACGGTTTACCCTTTTCGTGCATTCAGTGTTCCACATCAAGCAACAATGGTTCCCGTGGACCGTCTTTGTTATGTAGCTGCTGATTGCAAGGGATAAAGCTGCAAGATCTTTTCAGTTAACCTGCTGTTACAATGGAATTCTAGCTATATTAGAGTCAACATTCTTGGAGCTGCAAGCTCTGTTTCTACTGCTTTAAATTCCCTTTTTTATCTTGCTTCTCAATGAATTGAGCGTTGCAGCAGCTCCCTGCAAGTCTGTTAATAGTATTATCATATGTTAGGCACAGAAACAGAGATGCATGGTGTTGGACAGTGCGAAGAGAAACAAACATGGTGGTTGTGATCCTTATACAGCTCCTATTCATGCTTGTGGGGTTCTGTGGCTTGTGGTTCCATGTGGGAACACTTGTTTCTTTTGTCATCATGAGCTGCTGCTTCCTCCACCATTAGTTAACACCGTCAAACAATTCCTCGAACCATTTGTTTTGCCTGATGAACTTTCATTTCGATCCAATAAAAAAAAAGGAAAGAAAAAAAGAATGATACAAACAATTTGGTTTGCTTCGTTGGGCTCACAAATAATGCCACAAACCAATATTCTATGTGATTGTAACATGAACATGAACATGAACAGTAATATTTGCCGTGTTGCTGCCAAAAAGTAAAATTACTAGAGAAAGAAGAAAAACATAATTATTCGCATTTTTTTTGTTATTGAATATATTTAAAGAACTTATATCCATATAATCTCGGGCTTATTAAGAACTCAGGTATTTGTGTCTCAACAGATCTTAATCGGAGGCAACTCCGGATTTGACGGTGAAGAAAAGATGGAATTCAATAAGTAAAACCTTATTTCCATATCTGAACATAGATTTTCACACCATTCATATTATTGCATGCGATTCCCGTATCCCAACATAGATCTTTTGCGTATAAATTTCCGAATCCAAATACGTATCACTCACATCGCAAGTAGCCGCCACTGCCTTATGCGTGTATTCTATTTTTGCCCGACACTGTGGCATACCCGCAAGCGTACCACACGAGGCACGTACCCACACGCCACACCCAACCACCGCCTCGCCGCCGTTTACTCGATCGCTCTCCTCCCCAAACGTTGCGTTCCCAATCACGGAGCTCTTCTCTCGATTTCTCTCTCCCGTGGCGGCTCGCTTCGACAACGATTCGGAGCGTCTGGTATTCGCTCTCGATTGTTCCGGAGAAGAGGAACCATGGAAGACACGATCTGCGGGCATTGTTAGAGATTTCTCCTCCTCCTCCTCCTCCTCCTCTATGTATGGGAGAAGGGAAGGGAAGGGAAGAAGACATGGAGGTGGATTGGTTTCGGACGCAGAAGGGTTCAGGAGTCCGGCGAGGCCGGCGGAGGAAGAGGGCGTATCGGGTCGGCGGTGGCATGTTGCGGACACCCGGTGCGTCTTGGATTTGTTCCGCCCCCTTCCCGGTGGTTTGGATTTGCGTGCTTCGAGTATTTATGTCTCTTTTCGTCGGTTTCTTTTCTTGGCTATGCGTGTGGCTGCGTGGCTTTCGTAAGTTGTGGACAGAACGATCGAGTCTTTGACGATGACGATTACTTGTGGCTTTCTTTCAATTTGTGGTCGTGCTTTGATCCTGTCATATGAGAAATATGAATAAAAAGGCAATTTTGGGAGGGCCGCTTTTTTAGTGGAGCGTCGGGGCAATTTCGCTGTCGGAGAAAGATTTGATTCTTCTTAATTCACGATGATTGATTTCAATAGCAGGAGTTTGTCAGAGTACTTATGCGAAATCTCTGCAGGTGAAGGTTGTCAAGTAGTTCTTCTTCGATGTGTTTCGTTCTTAAGGTTACCTGAAGATTCTGTGTTGCTTCATCTACGTGAAGTTCGTACCACGGCTGACACTTTGAATCATTCATCATCATCATCGTCGTCCAAAATTGATGCCTTCTTCCACCAGGATCTTTTTTGCTCTCTTAATTGAGGTTCCCCTTTATATGGCTTCTTCTTCCCCATTGTTTCGGGTTTGCTAAGCATAGAGTTCACCGATGATAGCCATATAGGCCTTTTCTGTTGACGAGACATGTCTACGCACAGAAGCACAGCTAAATTCGTTTGTGTTTTTGTTGTAGTCTTTCCTTAACTTGAGAGTTCTGCTATTGATTGGATGAATTGCTGTTAGTTATCCCTACCGAAGAAGCAATAACTACTCCCAGCAAAGCTTTTGCAGCAGCAGAGTCCCTTTCCGCGACTAAGCTAAATAATTCCACATAGTTTTCAGATACCGCGACTAAGCTAAATAGTTCAAGCATCAATGACCGATTCTGTATTTATGTTTGTATTTTGCAACGTTGTCGCCTTGAGACTAAATCTTATGCATAATTTGGTTCATGTTCTGAATCTCCAATGCCTGTCGTAAGCTATTCAGAGCTGTCTGAGGACAGCGATTAATGTTTACATTTGTTTGAACTTATATTTGGCTAGTAGTCATCTTACAATTAGTTTTTATTTTTTTTCAGGATGCGGTTATCTAAAGGGCCAAAGGAATGGTTTTGGCGTAGAATATGGTTCTGATTGCAGCAGTAGCTTTCAAAAAGAAGAAAGTTCTGTAAGTGTCACTCTTCCTTCTTAATCTAATATTGCTTCGATAAGCTGCATGTGCGCTGGAACAAGAATGCATTTTGCAAGAGGATCTGCATATCTTCATGCATTTAACATGCAAAGAGTTTTAAAGAAAAAACATAGGATATTTTACTCTTTTTTAGGTTAATTTTGAAATATCCAGATAGCTGTAATGGATGTCATAGTGGTTTAATAAAAAAGCATGATGTTTTTTTTTTTCAGCAATATTTGATGTTATCTCAAGTTTTCTTGATGGATGCTGTAACAATCTCTCATTACTTGTACTGGAGACTTGATATCAGATCCAATCATCTCACACCCAAAACAAAAGCCCTTAACTTGAGAACAAAAAAGAGAGGATCTTTCTTCTGTCTGATTTGTGTGTTTGGACACGTGTTCAATTTGTGACGCCTATATTATTAGTTAAAACATTCTGATGGTTCTGATTTGCTCTTCAGTCAGGCCAAGGCTCATATAATACCAGTGTAAAACCAAGAGAGAGACCCATGGATAAAGAGATACCAAGAGAAGCAGATATAAGGTGGTCGTCGCCTAGTGTAATTGCAAAATTAATGGGTCTTGACGAACAGCCACCTGTACAAGTAGCCCGTAAACGAAAGAAGACAATAAATGGTTATTTTCAAGATATACCATCTACAGGCTTGCAAGAGAAGTACCTAACCAGGGAGGAATGTTTGCCTCGGATGAGCATGGCTGAGCACCAAGAATTTAAGGATGTCTATGAAGTCATTCAAAGACCGAAAGTTGAGAGGGACAGGACAAAAACAGATAGCAGTGCATTGCCAAGTTTAAAACAACGCAAGCTTAATGCAAGCAAACAATGGAAAACTGATGTGAGCTTTCTCGGCCAAAATTTATTGGATGTAGTGCATCTTCCAAGTGATGAATCACTTCAAATTTCTGAAAAATTTACCAATGAGTTGGGGAACCAAGACTGCACTGAGCATAATTTTCTAAATGTCTTCCGGGAACCCGATTTCTTGTTCAGAAAGTATTTCCATGATTCAAAGCGGCTTGCACCCTCTCATTTAACAAGCAAGAAAATTTTCAAATCATCAAATGCTGCTAAGACAGAAAGTGGTGAAGTATATCGTTCATTGAAGAAGACGGACAGGTTTGTTCATATGCAAAATGGTGTCTTTAGCTCTTTTCGGATACCCATTGCTGGTAAGGCTAGTCGCTTTCTCAAGGTTCAGAATGATTCTCTTTCACATAAGTTAGCACGGTTTGCCAGCAACAATTACCAGTGCATCCATCCTAATCATATTGTTCTTTTGAAGCATAACACTGATAAAGCCCGTAGAAGTGTTCATTTAAGAACCCCTGAGAATTTTAAGTTTTCTCACAGGAGACCATCCGCTCAAACTGGGTTTCGAGAGGCCCACATAGGAAGAAGGGATTGGCTGAACTTTTCCCATAACTCGGAAGCTTTTCATTGCAAGAATAAAGGTTCCAGAGAACTAGATAGAGAGATTACAGAACTGAGAGAGTCTGTAAGCAGCAGTAAGATGAGCGTACCAGTTGTGGAGTATAACAGGTTCTCCAGGGAAGACAGCTCTTGCAATATCTCTGGCATGAAGAGTTTCTGCAGCCCTGAAGGATCATCCAACCATTTTAATAACCGGAATAGCATATGTTTTGCCTTAGCTCCTTCAACTGAATTTATAAGAAGTGAGGCTAGAAAAAACTTCTCTGGGAACTGGAAGATGGTTGGCAACTCTAAGGAGACAGTAGACTGTGGTAAAGGCTCGAGTGCTTTGGCTGAAATGCTTGCTTTATCTGATGTGGAAGGACAAAATTCAGTGTCTAGTTCATCAAAGTTTCATAACGTTTCAGTTGAGAAATCAACTAGACCTGATATGCGAGCATCAGGGGGTTCTCCTTTGAGTATTAGCAACAGTGACAGTTGGGAAGATGGATTCTTAACAAATCTACCAAACCCTACATCTGTTCCAGCTTCATCAACAACTTATGGAAGTCAAAGTCTAAGTAGCATGAATCGATTTTGTGATGAACATTTTTGTACACCTAATGATGTGCTGAAATTGAGACCTAAAAAATCCGATCAGAGAGGAAGTTCTTCACTCATAGGTTTTAAAAGCAGTAATAATCAGCTTTACTCTAATTTGAGCGGGAAGGAAAACAACCTGTCTTCACAGGAAATTCACTTGAACCAAGACAGGACAAGGAAAGGTGTGCTTGTGAAAACGGCTGGTGAAGGAAATTTTAAACCTCTTTCTATTCCCAATTATATGGATGTGGATATGATGATGATAAATAATGAGGAGCCACCTCAGTTGTCAATGGCCAATAAAGCTGCAAAGGATCCTAAAGTGTCCAGCAGTAATCTGCTGAAGGTTTGTGTCAACTTTACTTCAGAATTTACAGAGTATGTGTAGCAGTACATCATAAATAAGAGGATATCATGTGAATCCTCTCTTCGCCTATTTGTTTCTTTGTTTACTATTATTATCATTCATTTATAATGATCTTGCTTCCAAATTCCATGCATCCTGTGGTCATTGTAAATCTCACATATCATGATATAGTCTCTTTTGTGTCAAATATAAGTTACTTTAATTTATTTTATCATAATTAAATTACTAAATTTTCTTCTATCCTACTGTTTACCAGAACCTCTTACACCAGTGTTATAATGCATTTGCTATGGTATTATCTGAGTATAATAGCAGCCTAAGTTGACCCTTGTGTTTGTTGAGGTCTCAGGGGAGTAGTAAACCATTACTTGTAGAAAAATATCTTGTTATATTCAAGTTTATACCTGAAAGGGTTTGTGGACCATACACTACAAGATCCAGCTTTTTTTATCTTTTGATGTGATATAAAACAATTGTAAATGATTTTGTATTTCTTTAACAGGGAGTGAGAACCTATATAGAGAATCTAGATTATATACTTGGGTTCCACCATCACTAGGATCCAAACTAGAAAGCACAGATAAATTTTTCATTATTCTCATTGCTGTTAATCATAGCATCAGAAAGCTGAGCATGGGCTGATGTAAGCCTACACTGTGTATAAGGGTATGCCTGCACACCATCAACATGGAAGGGACCACTGTCCTGACAGTGTGTCATCATATAGCTGAAATTTGACAAAAACTTTTTAAAGCACATTAAATTCTTCCCAAAATTCAGACCACTGTTTGAGTGTAGGAACAAATGAGATTCTCAGATACGTATGTGAATATTACCTTATGCAATGTCATTTAGAACAAATGTAGGAGAAACACAAGGTTCTTCTTTCATAATTTTTTGTTTGCCTAGAAGCTTACTTCTCGGTTTTTGTTAATTGTGGAGCTCTTCAGTTTCTTGTCATCTTTTTATTTTTATTTGTACGGAAAGTATCTAAATCATTTTCAATTGCAACTTGAAGCTCAAGATGGATCACTTTTATAATGTATTTCTGTTCTTCCAGGAAACAGCATTCAGTCATCTTCAGGTAGATCGTGAATGGCTCACTTCTGTAAGAATTACAGAGGCTTTGCGACCATGTGCTGTTTCTGAACTCGAGCTTCCATTGAGAGTAAATGGTTCAGGATGTTCTGAAAGCCTAACTGGAGATCTTGGTAAGTGTAAGAAGTCATAGTATGTTCTTCATCTCTTGTCGTATTCCATATGATTCTTAATACGTACATAAATGACTTTCTTATTGCAGAGCTCCATTCAAAACCTTTAACCTCCAAGCTAGGAGATCCATGTGCTGAGGCATCAGAAGTTCTTACTTCATGTAATGACGATGACAGAGAAGAGTGTGAATTCTTTCAACAGGCTGGTCATCTAGAAGAGGAATTTATGGATGAAGAGGAGAGGGAGTACACCTACCTGCTCGACATACTTATCTTTTCTGGTGTTCACAGTGCCAAGCAAGACAGTCTTCGTGATGCATGTTACTTACCAGAATATCCGGTGAACCCAACCTTATTTGAAAAGCTCGAAAAGAAGTACGGTAAGCTGGTTGCATGGTCACGGTCGGAAAGGAAGTTGATGTTTGATCTGTCGAACTCAATCCTGGCTGAGATCCTTGCTCCATGTATGGATCTGTATCCATGGGTTAATTCTATGAGAAGGATCGGACCCATGTGGGGTTCTGAGGGGCTTGTTGAGAAGATTTGGCAGATGTTGGTGAAAAAACGTATCGAGCTTGGTGCAGGTAACGCAGAAAAGAAAGTTCTGGATACAAAATGGTTTAATTTAGGAGGCAACATCGATGAGATGGGAAGGGAGATTGAGCGGACGCTGAAGGAGGAACTCTTGGAAGAACTTGTTGAAGAGTTCATCATAGGTTAGGCTCCTCTGGTTGGAGGAAGCATGTGCTTCTGTGAGGCTATGCTTCAGCTTAACATGTCAATCACCACCAAGCTTCAGCTGATTTTTGAACCATCGGCAAGTGCGACGGTTTCTCCTTAGAGATCAACAATCAGAACTGATGCATTTATAACTAGAGGGCTTTCAACAATATGCAGTAAGAACTCCAATGACAATGGTCTTTGATTGGATTGCCACAAAATTTCGATATTATGTCGGTGGTGAGTAATGAGTAATTTCGCTGGTCATTTACTCAGTTGGTGAAATCACATTAAACTGGTCCAAATCATCAAAAGGCTGTGCCGATGGTCAAGTATACATTCTTATGGTCTTGGCTTTGAGTTTGTGCATCTCATACCAGAGCAAAGAAATACAGATAGGAACACTAGGAGTTATGCAATATATTAGCAGGATAATGAGAGTGAGTCATTTGTTAGGTGGAAGTCAGCTACCCTGAGGCAATAAAGGTTTTTTTGTTTTGTTTGATTGTTGGGCTTGCAGCTCAGAAATTATTTCCTTTTTTCGGGCGGATGTAGAACACGTTTGAAGGGTGTATTTTCGTTTGTGGGGTAATTTTGTCTGTGACTATATTGTTTTTGCACAATACAATAAAGGATTTGTCAGTCAATTTCCAGGATTCATTCTTCAATGAAACAACTAAAGCATGAGTCGGGAATCTTTCAACAATTCTGAGGATCAATATCATTGTTATTTTGTTATCGACTGCAGACAGCCTCAGATCTGTTTTCTCATCTTTTCCTGGTCTGCTAAGATTCTGAAAAGAGAACTCGATTACTAATTTACAGCCAATAATGTTAACACAATTTCCAACCTTTTAATGCTGTTTTACCATTTGATGAATACCTGAGTTTGGTTGATGCAGAATTGATGGAAAGGTTCTCAAAATTTGCATTAATTGTTGATCAATATGAACTGCAACTGACCCTAGACAATGAAAAAAGTTCTTTTTTCTTTTTTTGAGGAAATGGTGCCTAATTGTTCCATCTTGTTATTGTAAAGATTGGAAAATTGAAACAATCCCAAGGGGGATGCAAGCTTGAAGCCTAACCAAGTCTTCTCCATGGTACAATTGCATCATGTTTTCACCCTGTTTCTGAAGTAGCTACTGCAGGATCCTCATTACACAAACTGTTAGGCCTTGACTGACTTTAATGTTCCTGATGCCTCTTAGATTCTTACAAGTGTTTTGTCGGGCACATCTACTAATGTTGAAGTGCACTTACTGGAAGCTTGTTGTAGTTTATCTTATGAGGAATAAAGTGGTTTGTTAATTACATTATCGGTGCAAGAGTGGAAGCTACTATGCTCTTTAATTTGCCTGCAGGAATCTTTAGTTATCATGAAGTTTCATCAGCATAGAATTCTCAAATTTCTAGTTTTTATATATCAGGATAACTATGATTCATCAGGTTGCTAATATAATAATCCATGGGGCCAAATGTTAGGCAATTAGCAATGACCTGATGTCCCAGTGAAAACCATTGCTGTACCAGAAGAAATCGACTTCCTCCTCTAAATTTGTTGAGGTTATGTGAGCTCAAGCTGATCTTTATTCTTTATCTGAGTGGGGATGTTTGATCCTTTGCCACGAGTTGGTTTTGGGAAAAAAAGAGGTGTTGAATCTCTATCCCAAAAATAAATTAATGCTACTTTCTGCTGGTGAGAGAGATTTCTGCCAGCTTCAGTATTGTGGCTTAGTGCTCAATGATTTCATGTAGTGAGAGGATGATATGGTAATGAAGTCAAAGTCTGAGAAACAAAATTGAGATCGCTCGAAATGCTAAGAGCCTAAGATCAATAGCTAAAGATTTATCAAAAGCGAAAGCTTTTCTTTGGAGATCGACTTCTTTGATCAGAACAGGTTTTGATGCAGAGATATAAGAACAATTACTGGTGCTTCTGATGCAGAGATATAAACCTGAGAACTCTTGTACTCCATGCATGGAAGCAGAACTGGTTTCATGGAATTATTTGAGACGAGAATCCAGTAATGGGGCACAAAAGGGGAAGAGAAAGAAGCATCTGATTCTATCGTTAGTGGACCAGAGCTTTGACATGATGGTGATAAGAAAGGCGGCCGCTTTCTTTATGCATCGCCATCGAGTTCTCCTTCCCTGATCATCTACCAGTCTGATGCCTTGCAGATGTGAGAACCAATGCTGGATTGCTCCTAAACACATTACCGTCTCTGTTCAACTGAATTGGATCTGTGATATCATTCTGAGATCCTTCGAATATGTTCTCCCTGACCAGAATTCCACTACGAAAAAGCGAATCAGGTGTCGTGAAGCTTTTTCTTAAGGTGACAGGAAAGAATCCATTCAGATTTCTGGAAGAACAGTACTCTGGGGATTAGGGAGCTCAGGTAACTCATATTATTCTGCACAATAATGACCATGGTTCAGCTGCAAAGTGCCATGACGGCAGCAATAGCAGAGATGAAATCATGGAAGAGGATGATGATGCCCTCATTCCATCACAGTAGATGAGCTCGATCGCCGAGAATGTATATACACCAAAATGAGTACGTAGGTAGGTGGAGGCAGTACAAGCTCTCTGTATTCTTGTTTTGCCTTTGGATTGTGGTGTATGATGGAGGAAGTCAGTGTTCACGTGAATCGAGGGCTCAGATCATGTGAAGTATCCCACAGTTCATGTTATTACAGCATTGCAACAACAAGTTAAATCTTGCCAGCTTGCTTTTGAGATGTTTCTCTGAGTTGAGTCTGGTAAATGGTCCAAAGAGCATTAAATTGAACTTACACAGACGAGTGTTGCCACCCAAAGTTTTCTTTGAGGACGTCTGCAAGCTCTTTGAAGCACTGCTGAAACTTGTGGGCTTCAATGATGGATTAACCGAAGGGGAATGAAGAGATTACAGATAACTAAATCTTCCCACCTTCTATATATCCATGCTTATAAGTACATCAAACCATCTCTCTCTCTCTCTCTCTCTCTCTCTCTCGTATCTTCCTTCTCTAGTTACTGACTGTACCATGGCTTCTTTGCTGTTCAAGGAAAAGAGAGGAGCTAACTTCTCCTGCGTCTCCCCGGCATCAGCAGCAATATGCACAAGCATAGATCGGCGCTCCATGGTACAGCCGAGCACCGGCAGAGCCATCGACCGCCACACGCCTCGTCTGAGAGATCCGCGACGAGTTAAGGCGACTGTTAACTCCATGTCTCAGACCCCCACCAAGCCAAAAACCTGCAACCAGAAGAACGGGAAGAGCTTGGAGAGACCAAGTGACGCGTTCGGTGTGCCAGGCTCTACTCGGTATCTACTGGATGATGAAGCCGATGATGCCTACTTCAATACCATGTTGCCTGATCTGGAACCTGTCCCTCCTCTTATATCCTTGGGGCCACCTTCTCTACGAGCTCTGATGAGAGAAGAACCAAGAAGACCGAGGCCATCTTCTGCTGCCAGAATGCAAGACCAGGTTCTGAACTCATGCAACTTCCTTTACTCTACCGTTCCGCTTAACTTGCTGGAGGTCCAACGTAAATTTAGCATGTCTGCTGCTTAGGTTGTGGTGTTGAGGGTGTCTTTGCACTGCAAGGGCTGTGAAGGGAAGGTCAGGAAGCATATTTCGAGGATGGAAGGTGAGACTCTTTGCGTGACGCTACCAAGTGACCAACACCAACATAGTTTAGCTCTTCTGTGATAATTCGAGTGTGTTGTATTCATCAGAAGAAAGAAATGTGATGATGGTGGTGGTTGTTCTTGGCCAGGGGTGACATCGTACGACATAGACTTCGCGACGAAGAAGGTGACGGTGGTCGGGGACGTGACGCCACTGGGAGTTCTGAGTAGCATCTCTAAGGTGAAGCATGCACAATTCTGGCCATCGCCACCACGCGCACCGGCTACCCTGTGACGAGAAAGGCTGTAAAAAGGAGAATGTAGTGTCTGTAAAAAAGAAGAGAAGATATGTAGCGTAGCGTGCATCTTCTCGGATGTTTGGTGTAGAGCATGATGAACTCGTGCGATGGTGGTGCGTCTGGCAAAGAAAGGGATGATTGACTTGATTCATCTCCGTGTCATTTCGGTCATCATGAATCCCATCTGTTCCTTATCCACTAGAGAAAAAGAGAAAACTCGTTGGTCTGCCTGATCACTATAACCAGCATGCATTTAATCTCAAGCTTCATATCCTCGTCTGCAACTCTGAGATATCACAAATCTGTAGTACTTCCGGTAATGTGGCCATCACCTTCACCCCCTACTTCTAATGGCCGATACCGGTGACAAACTAGTGTTTGGAGATGCTTTCTTGCAGGTGAAGCCGTCGAGGCAAGAAACGGGAATTTTGGCTTGTACTCGATGCATTTAAGAAAGCAATAATGGCTGGTGGTACAATGATACGATTCCATCAGCAGCATTCAATTATTTCAGCATGGTACTTGGCGCATTATGTAGCAGCATACTTACCGAGTAGCTTCCGAGCATCGGAATCCCAAGTAGCCAACTTGTTTCTTTCTTCTAGAGACACCACAATCAGAAATTTAAATTTCGAACATGTTGCTAATGTCTTGTGTGGGTAATTCTCAGTGAAGTGGAGAGATGTCAGACTGATGCTGTTTTGACATATTAATCTGATCACTCCGTGGGGTTCTGCTCGACACAAAAAGAAGAGGTTGTACAGCAAGAAATAATGGTTGGAAATGGGGTTGATGAGATTGAAGTCTTTGAGATCCACCAGCTCTCTTCTGGCTGAGTCAGGTTGTACAGCAGTTGCCGACACTTGGAAATGACACTCGAGCAACAACGTAGCCATTGAAGTGTGGCTATTCGGCCACATGAAAGGAAGCAGAAATACAACTGTTTGGTCATGAGATGATGTAGCAGCACTGTGGGCATTGCATTCTGCATGACACTGTTTCACAGCCACTTCTCTCTGTAACACATTGCTGGACGACAGTGCTTTCAGCTTTATTCACGCACTAATCGGTTCGTTTTCTCAAAGGAGTACTTTATTTGCTGTTCTGGAGGTAAAGTCTATAGTCTGCAATTGAAAGAAGATACTTTTTTTTTATTTTAAACAATTATCAAAAACTTCATAAATAAATCAGGGCGAAGAATGACCAACAAGATTGATTGTACATACCATCTTCGAATTGCTGGCATGATGAATTGAGGTATCAAGGAAGCGATCACAATCAATAAGATCACCGATTCCTCACTTGTTCATGAACTGGAAGCTTAAGCTCAGTACCAAAGCAAAGGAGTCCTGTGGGTCTTAGTAGTATCTCCTACTCAGAAGATCACTGATTAGATGCTTAGATCAAAATTAATAATAATACATCCATCAAATCCCTTATAAATAAATCAATATGCAATACAAGTTTGCTTTGAATAGACAAAGACAGTTGAAAGTTTAGGCACTTGCCATGCTTTGGTGGTGGATGTCAAGGCAGCCTCGGTGATCCTCTTCAAACCGTAGTGCATCTCTTCGTGTTCATCTTCAAGTCATGAAGAGCCCATAGACAAGTGAATCATCGGACAGGCCAACGATAAGGTGACTGGGGTTCACTTGGAAGCACTAGGAAACAGCAAACAGCAGCTATCCAACATTCTCAACAGAGTGAGACGAGAAAATACTATAAGCGCCACACTGGCATAACATTGACATTGACAATGAAGCACCAGGACATGAACATATTTCACGTGTCAAGAACATAGCTCATATTCCAGATGGAAACTCAATGTTTGCAAGTTCAGAACTCTCTTAAAAGTAGTCTCTAGCGGATAAACTAATAAAACCACAGCTGGAAAAGAAGAGCTTGGTTTAGGAGAGACCCAATCTTCGTCTAAGCTTTGATCCCATACTTCCTAGTTGGGAAGTACATCTCTTTCTTCTTCTGCCGTTCTGTCTTCAAGGACTCCTGCATCCAGAATGAACCAACATTTCCATCAATACATACCAGCAAGATGGAAGAACAGATTTATATTGTAGCCGTCAAATTATTGATTATGAAAATGTTCTATCATGGAATGTCACACTATTATCTAGAGAATCATCTATATTAGCATTACAGAAACATAAAAGTGTGGCATATATATCCAATGTAATTATATATGTATGACATGAGATAAATGCAATATTCGTGAAATTACTAGTGAAACACCGAGTCAATGAATGACTACAAAAGAGTTTGAATACTACTTATTCTTTCACATTTTAGAACCTACAATATCTGCTGTAAATATAACAATAAAACCAACATCTCCACAGATCTCCATTTTACTACTTAACTGAGCTTATGGTTCAACGGAAGTAAGGCACTATAAGAGGTTATCCAAAAACAATCTTTTTGGTCATCGAACTTGCTAATCCTAGAAAAACAATCTCACAATAAGCAGCAGAATAGATAAGCCCTCCATTCTTTATAGAGTCTCTAACTGTTCTTGCTTGGGCCTCATAAAGTCTCGCTTTTAAATTAGCTCTTTATTACAAACGTCAAGATTATATATTAAAAGGAAAACAATGTATAATGCACAAAAAACTTTTAGTCATCCGACTTTCTATTGCTAGAAAGTCAATCTCCTCAGCAAGCGGCAGAAGAGGTATGATGCCCTGGTCACTCTATTATTTTACACAGCATCTCACTGTTCTTGGTTGGGCCGCATAAGTGACTTGCAGGTATCAGCCAGACCTAGTTACTTATCAAGACCAAAAGAAAGATCCTCTTTACAACCACTTGGATTTGAAACCTACATATTACTCTGGAAAAGATACATTCTAGGAAAGGCAACCACTGTACCCAAATGGACATGACTCTCTTTAGCAGTCACATAACATTGTGAATGTACATGTTATCCCAACACCTTTCTCAATTCTCATGTATTGGAACACGAGGCTCCCCTCAACATCAAGATTTGGATGAAACATCCATGTGGAATCTCACTTATTGCTACCCTCACTATGGTGTGACCAATAACAATGGCAATAATACATTTAAAAAGTTGCCATCAAAGTAAAATATACACATCATACAAATTAACACAATGGCGGAGCAGACATATGGTATTAGTCTCCGAATTCTGAAAAAAACAGATTTTGATACAGTTCCATAACAAGCTTGGTGTACTTTGAGCCCAGATTAAGCTAGGTTTGAGTTACATCAGGTTTTGTTCTGGTCTATTCTTTGTCCTTTTCAAGAAACCTATGTTCTACCATCATCCTAAGCCCTGATATAGCCATAATTCGAAGCCACATATGGGAAGAAAAAAGGATAAGTCATTTGCTCTGTTTGGCCAGCATGAGACCCAACAAGCAAAAGAGAAAAGAATTCAAATATATCGAATGGAAGGAGAGGGGAGTGGGGAAACTTAAATGGAAAGAAATAAGCTACAGTTGTTCATCCCGTTTTATCTGGTTGTCTCAAGAGTTAAAAATGGAGTCCATGCCTCTTATTAAATTAGCCTCTTGTAAACAAAAAGGACAATCACAAAGCTTAATCACTCTTACTTCCACTTTTTCCCAACACAAATTACCCACATTTTCAAACACCATACATTCTAATGGAAATAGGTAAAAGAACAAATGCAACTATTCACGAAACACAAAACCATACACACACCATAAGCAGCAAGCTTGTAAATCCATGGGATGGACTATCGGTAAACGTTGCACACACTGGAGCACCACGTTTGAACCCAAATTACCAATTATACAGAAGCAAACAATAAACAGCGGATGCTAATATGCATATCAGCCATATCAACAAGCAAAACAATGCCTATCTCCCAAAGAAATCATGTAGCTAGCTTTAAAAAGAAGGGATTTCCTTTGAAACAAGCATTACCTGATGCTTGGTAAGGCGGCGGCGGATGGCGCGAGTCTTCTTGGGCCGGAGGTCCAGCGGGATGTGCTTCTTCTTCTTGTATACCTCCCTCAGCGCCGCCTTCTGCTTCTGTGAGATGACCGTCAGCACCCGCGCGATCGACAGCCTCACCACCTTACTGCGAGACAAGAGCCGGCAGAGTGAGCGCCCAGGGATGACATGGATCGAAGGAGGAGGAGGGTTACTAGGAGATGAGGATAGGGTACATCTTGGAGAGCTTGTTGGGGGCACCGCCGGTGACCTTGGCGACGCGGAGGAGGCTGAGCTCGTTCTTGAGGTCCTTGAGCTGGTTATGAAGCTCCGTCCTCGACTTCCCCCGGAGCTCGTGGACCTTAATCCTCGCTGCGACGGAGAATCGGCAGTGAGATCCGACGGCAATCCAACCTTTAAAGGGAAACATTTCTTACCCATTGGGAAAGGATGTCTTCTTCCTGGGACTCTCCGACCTCGAATGCAGATGGCGGCGGGCGGCACTCGGCGAAGGCCGGAAGGGAGAGGCTTCTTTTAAAACCCTAGACGCGTCTACAAACCCTTAGATGGTCATAATGGGCTTATCGGGCCCATTACAAGTCAACGGTATCTTATCCCAATTATTCTTATTCATTCAAGCAACGGAAAGAGCATATAACTACTATGGTTGACTTGTCAAGAGAGATATTTCAGGAATTATAATAAATAGAAGACATCCTTTGAGAAATATAAAAAAAGTAAATCCACCTCTCAAGAAAAAATTCAAAAATAGAGGGGTTTTTTAAATTGAGAATTCATTATTTGACTTAAGCTTTTAGATTATAAAAAATATATAATTACCATATCGATCGATGTCTTGGTGTACTTTTCCACGATGATAGAGATCTCTCTTATTTGTAAATGGTGTGTGGAAGCAGCTGATGGTCAATAGATCCCAGCGGAAACATCCTTTTTCCTCCACCCTTTTACCAAGAAACAACAGAAGAAAATTCCTACCAAGGATTTATTTCGATCTTATTGCAGGATCTCATTCTCTCATCGTTCTTGCTTTCAGCTAAATCTTTATGTGGACTAATCAGAGTCAACTTTTCAAGCTGAGGTTGCCGACCGCAACTTTCGGAGTCCATTCGTTGATGTGGAAATGGCTGCTGTCGCTGCGGCTGATTGTGAACCGAACCGTCGTTGATGTGAGTTGACAAGATTGTCGAAGCAATATATGTTTCCACTGTAAGACGTGTATGATAGTTGAACGTCGAATTTTGATGATGAAATTAATTAATAATATTATAATATATAATAATATTAGAAACGATTATATGTTTTCTTATGAAATCATATCATGTAAGAGATAATATTATGATTCATAATAGATGATATTGTGTTAATCACGTGATGGCAAAATATTGAGCACATATGATGTCAAGCTATTAATGTATTGACTATGTGGTAAGTAAATATTGATCACATAATATTTGATGTGGACTATATGATATATAGATATCAGTATTATGAGGGTGTTGACTACATGACAAGTGGGTATCGATCATGTCATTATTCTCTACAAAAGATTTGATGTGATGGTTTGAATATTCACTTGATATATATTGAGATGCTTATCTCATAATCGATCCATACGAACATCATGATCAGTTGGTTCCTTGATATGATCTCTTTGATGATCAAAACAGTAATCGATAAAGATAAAATAAATTTAATAAACAATAATTGACATTAATTATAATGCTTCTTATAGTCGATTAACGAGGCAGAATATTCAACTGGCCTTGATAAAGATGTTATGATGTTTTGAAGAATATTTTCTCAATCCTTCGATCTTCCGGTATCTGCTGGATCCGAATCGAATCCAAACCGTTACCAAAATGGTCAATTTGTTTGCTCGGCAGGTTGATCGAGTGTTTGACTGTGGCCACACGAGACGACGATCATGGGTTGGTTGACTTTTCCCGTGAGACTAATTCCACTTGACTGAGTCCCGCGCTAGCGTGGGTTTGCACGGACCTATACAAAGCTGCTTCCGAGGCTGTGGTGACCTAACCAATCCAAATCCGAGACTGTCACTGTTACTTCATGGTTACTCATTGCATCATTGATCAACTGTTTTAAGATTGAAAATTATAAATGATTAAAAACAACCGAACCGATTGATCCTACCAGAAAAATACCGATATTAATCACAATATCCTTTGTTTCAAATATATTTGTTTTTTTCTTTCTTAAGGGTTATATGTGTGTATATATACATATATATGAAAACAGTGTTTTCTCAAAGTATATGTTATTAGATCTTTTTTTCCATGTCCTCTTTTACTCTTTTATTAACTCCCTTTTTTTATTTCAAATAAATAAAGGTAAATTAAACCTTTATTGGTCCACAATATGACCTTTGCAAGTCATTGCTGAAGATGGAGGACACTATTTTCTTTTCATACAATATAGAATTGAGTAATTCTTTCTCTCACAACAGTCAAATTAGCTGTCTGATTGCATTCCTTTTAGATGTCCAAAACCTTTTTTGTTTAATTTCTTCGTTATTTTTGCATAATCTTATTATAATTTTTTTTTCCTTTTTATCACGTTAGAACATTTTAGTCATAAAAAATTATCCATTTTTTTATAATAAAAATGTATTTCATGACTATATTTTTATTATAATTTTAAAAATATATTTGTATTTTTAGGATGAATTTTTGAAAAAAAAATTATTACTTTTAAATTTTTTTCATAGAGCATCCGAAAATTTTGATGATCTTTTTATAAATGATCATTTGTCCCTAGCTCTAATTGAATCTATAATTATCTCTACATTACATCATCTGTGCTTATTCACTACCATTATCTCTGTGAGCTTATGTCGCCTCTTTTCCTCTCTGTCTCGTCAAACCTGTTACTTATAATTTTCAATCGAGGAAAGAGGAGGGGCATCATCACCTCCATGAATCTTATTGGCCTCGTTGAATCCATCGTAAGTAACTCTCGTCCACAAAAAAAGGAAGTCTTGCTGGCCCTATCCTTATGCTCCTCGTTTGTAACTCTTGCACAGGGAAGAAGGTGACACAAAGGATGTCATTGCTTTTGTATTCCCTTATTTCTTGTGCGAGGGCCATGCATGAGAGTTACAGGCGGTAGTGTAGGACGGATATAATGGTGAGTTTAACAAAGATAAGAGTAAAATAATTTTTTCATATAACGAGGGATGATCTGTCGGAAATATTTAAATGTATGTATGACCTTCTACAGGAATTTCTTCCCTTTTTGTTATTTACATATGTAATATATAGATACGATATTTTAACATTTTATATCAAATGTAAGATCCGATTTATTGATGAAATGGTTAAACCAATAAACAAGCGATCCTTATGGTCAAACTGACCACTATGTTCCTATCATGTATTGCCAACACAACAACGCAGCCAGCTTTCGCACCTCCTTCCTCTGTCTCCGAATCCGACTCCGCTCGTTCCTCCCTCCTCTCCTTCCCCTCTACTCTATAAATAGCTGTCTGATTCCCTCTCTGGGGACTCAACTTCGCCTCGTGATCTCCTCTCCCTCCTGCACAACTCATGGCAACACTAGCAGAAGCTCTTGGTCACTGGAGAGGCAAGGGAATGCGGAGCCTTCTCTCATCGTCTCCCTCGCCGCAGGACGGTCCTCAGCTTCACCATCTCCATCGTAATCATCGTCGTCCTGTGGAGCTCTCGCCTTCCCGACAGACGTTCTCGAACAGGATGATGGAGGACAGCATCGCGGCTGCGGAGGAGGTCATCAGCAAGTGGGGTCCAGAAGTGGAAGCCTCCCTCTTCTATGGCAATGGACACGCCGAGGCCGACCGATTCCTCCGCGCCGCCTCGGACCTCCACCGCTCTATGCTCTTCTTCACCTCCCCTTCGGCCAACTCCGCGGCCTCCCCGGCCACCCGCTCCGCGGTGCTCTTCCGCGCCCAGTCGCTCCTCTCGGCCGCCATGCGCCGCCTCGAGCGTGAGCTCCACCTCCTCCTCTCCGACCATTGCCGCCTCCTCGACTCCCACTGCTCGTCCTCCTCCGACGCCTCCACCATCGAGGACGCCGCCGAGTCCATCACCGAGATGGAAAGCACCTTGGACGTCGTCATGCGTGATCTTCGAGCGGTCGCCGAGGCTATGTTCTCCGCCGGCTACACCAAGGAGTGCGTTCGGGTCTACAAGACGGTGAGCAAATCCTTCATCGACAAGTCCATCCGTCGGTTGGGCTTCGAGCGGCTGACGCAGTCGCAGGTCCAGAAGCTCGACGGGTCGGCACTCGAATCCCGGATCCGAGCTTGGCTCGCCGCCGCCCCGATCGCCTTCAGAATCCTCTTTTCCCGCGAGCGCCTCCTCTGCGACCGCATCTTCGCTGGCTCAGACGCCGTCCGCGAGTCCTGCTTCGCCGACGTCGCTCGCGACGCAGCAGCCGCACTCCTCGCCTTTCCGGAGTCGGCAGCGAGATCGAAGAGATCTCCGGAGAAGCTGTTCCGTATACTGGATCTCTACGACACCCTCGTGGAGCTCTGGCCGGATATCGAGTCTCTGTTCATCTTCGAGTCCACCGCCGCCGTCCGATCGCAGGCGGTCGTCTCCCTCCTCAGGCTAGCGGAGGTGGCACGGTCGACCCTGGCCGACTTCGAGGCGGCTATCGAGAGGGACGCCTCCAGGTCACCAGTTCCCGGCGGCGACGTCCACCCAATCACCCGTTACGTGATGAACTACCTCGTCTTCCTCGCCGACTACGAGATCGCCCTCGCCGACATCTTCGTGGACTTCCCTTTGCAGACCCCGAGCCCCTTGCTGGATTCCTTCTTCGAAGCGGCAGCTGTGGCGACGTCACGCACCTCCTCTCACTCCTCCCCCTCCTCAGCCTCTACCACCATCTCCTTCGAGGGCAGTCCTTGGAGCTCCTCCTCTTCTGCCGCCGCCGGGTCGATTTCGGACCGAATCGCGTGGCTCGTCCTGGTGCTCATCTGCAAGCTCGACGGCAAGGCAGAACTCTATCGGGAGGCGGCCCTCTCCTACCTCTTCCTGGCGAACAACATCCAGTACATACTGCGGAAGGTGAAGGAGAGCGGGCTACGCCCCCTCCTCGGGGACGAGTGGGTGGAGCGGCACGGGGCAAGGGCGAGGCACTATGCGGCGAGCTACGCGCAGCTAGCGTGGGCGAAGGTAGCGGCGGCGATTCCGGCGGACGTGTCCGGCAGGGAGGCGGAGGAGCGGATGCGTGGGTTCAACGCGGCGCTGGAGGCGGAGTGCCGGGGGCAAGCAGGGTGGGTGGTGGTCTCAGACGGTGGGTTGAGAGAAGAGGTGAGGGAAGCGGTGGCGGAGATGGTGGTTCCGGCGTACCGAGTGTTCTACGAGAGGTGCCGTCCGATGCTGAGGGCCAGGTCCACGGCGGTGTTGCGATTCTCGCCAGAGGACGTCGGCAACCGTTTGAACGGGATCTTCAGCGGCTCGACCGGGTCCGGTTCTTCCAGAAACAGAGTGTCCGGTTCGTCTAAAGGCTCGAACCGGTCGCAATAGAAGATTGATTCTTTTTCATCATGTAAAAAAGAAGAAGAAGATCATATTGAATTTATTATTATTAAAATTAAACTTGTTAAGATATCATTCATTATATAAAAAGAAAATTCATTACATCAAAAGAAAAAACACAAAAAGGACAAATCAAAATTTACTATTAATTCTTGAAAGGATTTCTTAGAAAAAAATGATTCATATTACATATAATTAATATAATATGTTTTTGAAGACTACATAAACCTATTAGGTCATAAAATAGAATCTTTATAGCAAACATTTATCCAACTCACAGTAGTAAAGGTGGGCGGAGAGGAGAACATGATAAAAGATGATGAAGACGACGATGGTTTCAGCAAATGATTAATGTTCAACAAGTCAAATCAGTCAACAATCATTGCAGATAATGGAGTACGAATGCTCATAGAGAAACATGGGAGGACAGCTGATGGTTTCTGCAACCTTTTTGCGTGCTCACCGATTCTTCGCGTTCCTGCATACCCCTCGTGCTTTCCCTCAACGACTCCACTGTTTTGGTGGAAGCTTAAGCTCGGAGCTTAGTCGTCTGTGAGTCTTCACCCATATGAGATCGTTCATGGCTGCAGGTTTGACAACATACAACCTGAGAGCATAAATGTCGCTCTATATACTCATCCCCCCACCCCATCTGCTGTATTCGGAAGGAAGCAACGCAAGCGCACACAAAAATGGAAAAAGAGAAGAGGACCTCGAACTACTCTTCTATATACGCTACACTCATGGTGGGCGTATCTGCTTCGTCTCGTCACCAAAATTTACTTGGTTGGGCGGGCCCGGCGGTGTCATATTTTGGCTCGAGTAGAGCAAGCACGAGGAAAAACTCGAGCCGTGCCAGCTTCCCCCTCCTTCCTCCCTCCTTCCTCGACAGTACCATCGCCATCATGCCGCCTGCCTCGCCCTTAAAGAACCCCCCTTGCTATGCTCAAACCCTTCCCCGGGTTCTTCTTCCTTCTCCGATCGCCGTGGTCTAAAAGCAGCGCCAATGGGCCTGGAGATCGAGAAAGGTACCGCCTCCGTTTCTCGCTCCCTGAGGTTCATTCTCCTGATCAAGTTGTTTCCTTTTCCATGTTGCAGCCGAGAGGGACCTGGAAATGGGACCGGCGTCGGCGGCGGAGCCTTCGACGGCCGGCGCGACACCAGCTCTGGTTTTGTCGAGCTCGGTGGACGAGAAGAGAAAAAAGTACGTGAAGCAGGTGTCGGGCAGGCACAACGACACCGAGCTCCATCTCGCGGCGCGACGAGGGGATCTGGCGGCGGTGAGGCGGATCCTCCGCGACGTCGGTGCCCAGATGACGGAGACCGCGGAAGGGGCGGAGGTGATGCCGGCGGTGGTCAACGAGACCAACGATTTCGGGGAGACAGCGTTGATGACAGCCGCGGAGAAGGGGCAACTTGGTGTGGTGGCAGAGCTGCTCAAGTACTCGAATAAGGCAAGCATATCGAGGAAGAACAGATCGGGGTTCGATGCTTTTCATGTAGCGGTGAAAGGAGGACATCAAGGTGAAAGCTTATATCTATCGCCTGCACAGTCTACTTGTCTTCCTCCTTCATATTACCTTAGAGCTCAACCCAGGGCTTCATTATCGAAGCTAAGACACTGCATTCTGATATCATTTGCTCATGTCACTTCTCAAATCTTCAACTTTATGTGCCCTTTCACTTTCTGACAAGGGAACAAGCGATTGCAATGTTTCTGCAACTTCAAACATGATCCTTTTTGCTTTGCAATTATCCCACAAATCACAAAACCACTCGAACTTTGGTACAGTAGTCGCCACAGAGATAAATTTCAAAGCTTGGACATTGTTTGCCTTATGCTGTATGCTATATGCTATTTGTTTCTGTCAGTGAAATCATGTGTCCATAAATGCACAAGGAATGAAGTCAAGTGATGGATAGATTTCTGTAAGCAAGAAGATCACATTGAAATATTAGTGAATCAGTGAGCTTCCAGCTTTTGCTCGAAACTATTTTTGTTCAGTGGCATGCTAAAACTTTACTAACCTGTTTTATACAGACATTGTCCGGTTACTTCTCAGCCATGACCCAACACTCGGCAAGACATTTGGCCCTTCAAATGTAACACCTCTTATATCTGCAGCAGCAAGAGGCCACACCCAAGTGATCAAGCTGCTGCTTGCTCAAAATTTCAGCATGGTTGAGGTGGCCAAACGCAATGGGAAGAATGCTTTGCACTTTGCTGCCAGATCAGGCCATGTGGAGGCATCGAAAGCATTACTGGAGAAAGATCCACAACTCGCTCGAAGGACCGACATAAAAGGCCAGACTGCATTGCATATGGCTGCAAAAGGAACAAGCCGTGATGTTATCGAAGCACTTGTGGATGCTGATCCGGCCATAGTTATGTTGCCTGACAAATATGGGAACACAGTCTTACATGTAGCTACGAGAAAAAAGCGAGCAGAGGTATACTTTGCAGAGGCTTGGTCAATTATGCAGTGTATCTTGATTCCTGCATCAAATTATTTCTTACTTGAATCTATATGAATGAGCTCTTATGTGATTGATCTCTGTTGTGCTTGGGTTTGCTTGTCATATGATACGACTTATAATGCTTTGCCAAGATATAGAGGGTTGACTCTGATGACTATCATTTTCCTTTTTTGTAGGAAAATTCACTCTTATGGTAGCTTAGTATATTGGTAATGTATCATAGATCATTGAACTAACATCAATAGTGTGCAGAGATGATACAGCAAATTCTGATACAGCAACTTCTCACCTAACCCCCACCCTTTAGAAACTCCTTGATATCTAATTGTTCATGAACTTTACTATTTTTTACCTAATTTTTCTAGTAATTTCAGGTATTCATCTCAACATCATTGCCTTAGCAACAATGACTTCTTTTTTTGTTTTTGTGTTGCTTCTAGAGATCCAGTATTCTGATACACAAATCCTGGTTGGCTTGGCAATCAACTTACAGAAGTTTACTACATGGCAATCAGATATCGATTTATGTGGTTATAAGCTTAGATTTAAAGAAAAATTTAGGTTTAATAAAGTTCTCTCTTACTGCTGTATAAATTATCCTATGTTTCTAAAACAATTGTAGACACTATCAGTGTTATGTTGACTTTCCTGTTTCCCTGATCTCCATTTGGTCACCTACTGCGGTGAGATCTCGCAGCTTCGTATAGGTTTTGATTGGAATGAATTGGTTTATGTTAATTAATTTCATTCCCTTTTTTTTTTTTCCTTATGATTTATTATTCTCTTTCAGATTGTAAATCTTCTATTACTTCTACCAGACACACATGTGAACGCTCTGACGAGAGACCATAAGACTGCATATGATATTGCAGAAGAGTTACCTCTCTCCGAGGAGTCCACATACATCAAAGAGTGTTTGTGTTGCCATGGAGCACTGAGGTCAAAGGAATTAAACCAGCCTCGAGATGAGCTTCGGAAAACTGTGACAGAGATTAAGAAAGACGTCCACACACAGCTTGAGCAGACCAGAAAGACAAACAAGAATGTCTATGGCATCGCAAAGGAGCTAAGGAAACTCCACAGGGAGGGCATCAATAATGCCACAAACTCTGTGACTGTGGTCGCTGTGCTCTTTGCGACTGTGGCGTTTGCAGCTATATTCACTGTTCCAGGTGGAAGCGAAGACGACGGCATTGCCGTGGCTGTTCATGCCGCTTCTTTCAGAATCTTCTTCATCTTCAATGCGATAGCTCTGTTTACATCGCTGGCGGTGGTGGTGGTTCAGATCACTCTCGTGAGGAGAGAGACGAAGTCGGAGCGGAGGGTGGTGGAGGTGATCAACAAGTTGATGTGGTTGACGTCGGTGTGCACCACAGTCGCGTTTCTGACCTCCACCTACATTGTGTTGGGCCATCGTTTGCAGTGGGCAGCGGCACTGGTTACGTTGATCGGAGGAGTGATAATGGCCGGCGTCCTCGGCTCCATGACTTACTTTGTGGTGAAATCGAAGCGCATTCGTAAGAGCAGGAAGAGGGACAAGTCGTCGAGGAGAAGCGGTTCTGCTTCATGGCATCACATCTCCGACTTCTCGGATTCTGAATTTAATCCAATCTACGCAATTTAAAGATGGATGGGAATACATCGTATATAAGAGAATATCTTGATTTATATTCGTTTCCGATGCAACTTGTTCTTGAAGGTGGCGATTAGATTTCATTTGGAGTTTACACGTCGACTAAGATTCTTTGACGTCCTTGCGATAGCAATGGAAAATGTTTTTTAATTCATTTTATATCAATTGTAGAATATTTTCGACTCATTGGAGGTTAATTATATATTATCTTAGCTATAATTAATATATCAATTATTTCTTTAAAAAGTTATATTGATATTTCTATAGTTATGAAAATAAAATATGAAGATCTATTTATTCTTACTATTATTATTTTTATCGATGAAAATATAAAAATAAAAAAGTAAAAAAAATAATTTTAACATTTTAGTTGATGATGATAAATGATAGTGTTGTTGGAGGTTGACAGTGTAAGAGATTAGAGTCATTCTATATTTGCGTTGGACACAATTGTCGGGCGATTCTTTTTTGTTACTCGATAACTACATCGACATCGATACAAAGTGACTCTCAACTTTCGTCAACGTACTTTTCATCCGTTACCACCAACTAGAACATTATAATTATTTTTTTATTTTTATTTTTACGTTTCCCTTAATAAAACAGACGATATTAAGATAAATGAACTCGGATGTTTTACTTTCGTAATGGTAGGGTTGTCAATATAATTTTTTAAAATATGAAGATCAAAATATTAAAGATAGTTAACTATAAAAAAACCTATAATTATTATACTGAATAATTTAATATGATGATTTAGTAATTTCAAATCAAATCCAAACCTATACTGTACAGTTTGGTTAGCCGATACGACAGTTTGTCAGCTTGGTTCACAAATTTTAGTAACGGGAACCGTGGGCATATGGGAGACATTATTTTCCGGGCCCAACAAACGGTTTCCCGTCTCTGGCATCTACCTTGTCATTGGAGATGCTTTGGGACCCGCAAACCAGACACATGACGTGGACAAAGATCGTCGCCTGCTTGTCCCGGCGATTCCTTCGAGGTGACGACAGACCACGCGGAACGCGGCGACGTGGGTCCCTATAGGTGAAAGAGTCCCACGGAAACTGGCTGATTCGTTACCCGTTCTCCTACCTCACCTGCTTTGTGGTTCGAAGACTCTGTTGCTGCTGCTCCCTCCAATCACAGCAGAGAGAATGCGCACAGGTGAGCCGAATAAGTACGTGTCTCGTGTTCCTTGCGTGTCATTGATGAGAGCACGACGCGTCGAGTGCGCGTCCCCGAAAGATGGTCGTTGACGCGTCCGTATCCCACCGCGGCACCTTCCGATTTCTCTCTCCCCCTCTCCTAACTTATATACGAGATTGATGGATGCATCGATCGATCGATCGAGATATTTAGTTGCGGACGCTCCTTGGAGAGGCGAAGGGGAGAGCGCATCCATTTGGTTTGGTAATGCCTCTCCCTCTGTTTGATGTCGTTGTTGTTAAGATCGTATGGAACCATTTCCGGTGGACGATGTTCCTTCCTCGTTTGTTTGGTTTCTGCATCGTGTGCTAGGGCTTCTTTATTTACCCTGTTCTGTTGATTTCCCTTTGATCTTGATCTTGGCATGTTTTAGTAGCGGAGAGGTCGTGCAGAACCTTAGGGTGATGGATATTCTTGGATCGGATTTGGAAATGCTTAATAATCGAAAAGTAGGGTTCAGGATTGTGGGGTTATGAATCTTAGATGATCTGTCTCTTCGATTTGTTTGATTTTGTTGAGATGGAAGGCGTTTGTTTATATTATAGATTTAGGGATTGTGCTAGCCCCAACATATTCCTCTTGGGGCGACCCTTTCCCCCTTCGAAAGCCATCGCCTTGTTCGATTCCTATCCTTTCCTCTGGACTGGCCTTCCTACTAGTTCCCCTCGGTTATGTCTTCTTCTTCGACCTCAAAATTGCAAAGGCTTAATCCGCCAAGTTCGCGATGTCGATCGATTCTCACCACAAAGATCCGATCTTTGCGCCTCTTTATCGTTCAAAGATGAATGAGTCGCAAGTAAAGAGTCCCCGCCTAACAAGTTTGGTACGAACACGTGTCCCACTTTGCGTGACCAAACTCGATTCCTCATAGCACCATCCGCAGAACGCGTCCATTGCGCGTGCTCAAAGGAAAGCACGCGAGCGTTATCTCCGTGTTGTTTATCTAGTGGAATCGATATCTCTCCGATCTGTCTATATATTTGATTAGAAGTATCACTACGACATACATCACAGCGAGAGAGGCTCATCATCTGGTAGAATTTGCCCCTCTCTCTTCTGTTCATTCTTTTTGCCTCTCTCTTTGCCGTTGATTAGGATTTCCTGTCGAAGAGCAAGATATTGGATCTTTGTTGAGGTTTTCAAAGCCATCTTTTCTGCTTGGTTCAACATGTAAGGGTTTATTTCATCACCCTTTTTTCCTTTTTTTGTTCCTTTCACTTTTTTCACTTGTAGCAAATCGCTTCTGTGTTTGGGAACAATTTTGGCTTGATTTGTCAAAGAAAGCTTAGGATTGAGTAACCAAAAATATTAATATTTTTCATATACTTTCCTAATTCTTTTTTCGTTTTTTCTTCTTTTTCCTTTTTTACCATTTCCTTCATCTCATTTTCAACATGCCATTTTAGTCGGGTCATTGAAGACCTGAAATTTTAACATACCTGAGAATTCTCTATAAAAAGCACCAAAGTCTATTTTGATTTTTCCAAACCCCCAAGATCTTCTTTTCTCAAAAGATCTTAGTCCCGGTCTCAACTTGGGGTATCTTTTCGACGTCACTTGATTTCTGTAGTTTCATTGGAAATGATTGGTTGGGGCAATAGGGTTCAAGAACTTAAATTGTGTTCTTATGCATCATATTGTCATTTGCCTTGTTGGATTATCAAACTGGCAAAAGGAGTTTCTTAGGCTAGGTTATAAGCAATCATTTCAATGTAGGATTTTCCATCACCTCATGTGTCTGTTTGATTTTTTTTTTCTTGACTGCATTATCAGTTTGATAAAAGAGACCTGTAAGAGGATTGTGGTTCATTTCTCAGATCTTACAGCATACTACTTTACATGACAGACATCATTCTATTTGATCCACACACACAAAAGAATTTGCTTCGATGTAGAAGAAAGAAATTTTATGACTAGCGGAGGCAGCATGTGACCTTTTGACAGGTTTAGGATTTTATATGGGATGGAGTAAATGATTTGCCATCATCAAACTATTATTTTGGTTCCATATCAGGTTCTCACCTGGATAGAAGAAGGTTTGCTAGAGCCAAACGTACATGTTTTCATACTGCTGGCACTCAAGGATTTTGATCGAGATGGTTCTTTTTTCCTTCTTGTATGGTTAATCATCTATGTCTTTGAAGTCAAAGATTGTGTCAAACTTGTTCTATCAAATGAAATATAGTAGTTGCGAAACTTCAGACTTATTCTAACAAATAAAATATGTTAGCTATTGTAAATTATGCTTTTTTATTTTTTATTTTTATTTAAAGGATTTGCTATTAGCACTTGTGCTACCTCTTTAGGTATGTCTTTACTATTTAGCTGACCCTTATGGAGTTGGTAGTGTCTTCTCTCAAATTGGTAGCATCAGAACTCTTTATATTTTGGACACATGACATTATCTGTTAGTATTAACATTTCATCATTAAGTACCCATACACGCCTCTTCTTCTGATTAATTTGGGTCTAGAGTATATCTTGATCCATTACACGCTGCTTCATGGCTGCTGGTGTTTGGAATTGTCTGAAGAGCTGATCTCTATCAGCTTGTTAAGAAATGTTTTAGAGATTAATTTTGCTGTACATATCTATTGTTTGTGATCCATCTCGAGAAATCAGCATTAACCATTGTCACATTTCTTTTTCAGCCATTTCATTGAAGAGAAAATGGGAGGGGGAAAGGATAAGCATGACGAATCTGATAAAGGATTGTTTTCAAACTTAGCTCATGGGCTTGCTGGACATGGACAGCATGGGGGGTATCCTCCATACCCCGGGGCGTACCCACCACCCGGGGCATACCCTCCACAAGGATATCCTCCCGCACCTGGTGCATATCCTCCGCATGGACATCCTTCTCAGGGATACCCCCCTCAAGGCTATCCACCATCAGGGTATCCTGGATATCCTCCATCAGGCGGATATCCACCTTCGGGATATCCACCTGCTGCTTATCCTGGTCCATCAGCTCCGTCACATCATGGTAAGTTGCCCAACTTTAGTTTCAGGAGATATACTTAAGCTTCTTTAGACAGACCATGTTAAAATCACTATTGCTGAGAACTCATTCCATCACATGGATGGCCAAAGTGTGTGTGTTCCCTAAACTTGATGAAAAATTGTGGACACAGGACATGGATCTAACATGGGAGCGATGCTGGCGGGGGGAGCTGCAGCTGCTGCGGCAGCTTACGGGGTTCACCAATTGTCTCACGGCCATCATCAGATGGGACATGGAATGCACCATGGCTTGGGCCACCATGGCAAGTTCAAGCACCATGGCTTTGGCCACCACGGCAAGTTCAAGCACCATGGCAAGTTCAAGCATGGAAAATTTGGCAAGCACGGCATGTTTGGTGGGAAACACGGCATGTTTGGTGGCAAGTTCAAGAAGTGGAAGTGATCCGTGATTGCCTGAATCCATCAGCCCGTATCCATATCTCGCTATTGTTTTTATTTTCTTGCTCTAAAAATTCTGTCTTATATGCGTCACTCTCGTTTGTGATATGACTGTGTTGGGGATGTGTTATCGGCCTTAGTACATTTTTAATCTTTGACTATTTGTCTTGCACCTCCTGGTATTTATTATTGGTGCCCGATGATGATGCTGTTCATAGTGTTCGAAGAGTATACTTCCTATTGCTTCCTTTTATGCTTGGCAAATGCATGCACGGTTGATTTTGGCTCGACCACCATAGGGCCTATTTGTTTGTTGTATGATAAGCTGTATGGCACTCCCTTTTTCAGATATTATCTAACACGAAATTTACATTAAAAACCTACTCAACATTTTTTATTTTCCTCTTAAGGCTACTTTAAAAAATATATAAATATTTTTGACAAAGATGAGATTCGATTTTACATCTTACGATAAATAAGTTAAAAAAAAGTTAGCATCTTATTACGATAAATTAAGTTAGCATCTTAGAAGGTTAAGGGTTTACACCTAAAATATGTTTTTACACTGTTACACCTAAGATATTGACTTGGTGAAGTGAAGATATATCAAATTCATTTACAATCTAATCCGACATATATAGATGATTTATTGATAATGATTATCTTCAAAACTAATATCCAACACATAATAAAATTAGAACAATTCAGAGAAGATTTATATAACGCTCCATAAGTATGAAAGTTAAAAAATAAAAACAAAAATTCGAAACCTCCACCACCGATATATGTTTAGATTATATATCAATGTTGGTTGTCTTCAAAACTGATGTCACTCTGAAGACACCCGATAAAATTGGAAGGGCATAGAGAGTATTTACATAACCCTATGCAAGTACGAAAGTTCAAAAAAGAGTTGCATCAAGGTTTTCCACACGCAGCAGTGGCCCGCATGGAAGTTTCAAAAGCTTCAACAAGGGAAAGCAAGGCAATTGAAACACTGTAACGCTGGCTGAGCATGAGGAGGTTGGAAAAAGGGCATGGTAGTGACCTTCAAGCATCATCCGCTATGGTTTCTCGATACCTTCTGATGACATCCTTGTTAGGTTTCCTGTAGGTTTCTTCTATGTGCTTTGCTACAAACAGCCAAGTATTTATGAGCTTCTTTATAGTTCTGGGCTATGTAAATACCACAGCCAGTTCCCAGCAAAAAAGAGAAACTGCTTCTTATCATCCCCATCGTAGACTGCTCACTGTTATCCAAATTCAAAATGAATGCTAATATCCCTACAAAGGAGAAAGAAGAAAGAGTCATTCAAATTCAAAAATGTATAACTTTGACGCAAGGGGAAAGAAATGCCTTAATACATGAAAGTATCACCTTGAGAAGCAGCATAAACCGGACAACCACCGAATATGGTGGTGGCAGCAATGCCTAATGATTGACCATCTGGCATCAGGTGCTGTGACTTTCGCTCCTTTCGGTGCACGTGCTTACATACACGACAAGTAAAATGTGCCTAAGACAATTGTGAAGTTTATTTTTAAAAAGGCATTTATCAGAAACAAGTTAAGTTTCAGTGCAGGCTGAAAGACAGCGTCAGCTTGCAATCAAGCAGATTTTGACTATCTGACACAGGAATTTCTCCCTAATAACTTCTCTATGATAATAAAAACAAAGTTGCTAAACAACATCAAAATAAGTCAATTGGTCCCCAAATATGACAGACCTATGCATCTACAGATTACCAAAACAAAGTTTTCTAAAACTTGGATGAACCTTAAAGTTGGGCTGCTACAATGAGCTCCACCATTGTTTTATCAGTGAGGTCATCCTTCCTCCACACCCTCTTTTTCCTCTAGTTTCCTCTTCTTCATTAATATCTTTAAGAAACACAGTCTCGGTCTAAACCTAGCAATGGTAGTGACCAAAAACCCAATAACACAATTCAGTCCTTTCTCAGAAGATCGATATTTTTGACCTTCTAAATAGCAAATTTCTTTTATCAAGATAGCAATTACACAAAGTAAAAGAACTATAATGAGATGTCGAGAGCAAATGTTCATCTCTGAAAATTCCCCAACACTTGACCAGCTTCAGAAGTTAAAACTGGCTTCATTTTGGAATTCTCTCACCTAATAATAAAAAAAACATAAATAATTTTGCAAGTGGTCACCCAGACCCAGAGGATGAGACATATATTAACACGTCAATGGCATGCATCGAATATAGAACTGGTGGAGCACAATTATAATTCCGAATACATTAAAACCGATATGAGATGAATGTTGGCACTTTTCCTATCCCGTACTAAAATTTTAAATTTTGAAAACTTTCAGTTTTTGTAAATGTAGCCTGGATCTCTTCCAGGCTTCACTGATCTTATTGAACATCTTCATTTTTCAGAAGTATATTTCCAGCACACATATTGTACTTTCGCATTTTGCCATCAAGAGTTGATGCATTATCATTTGAATCATTTTCAAAGACATACAAATAAAAGTAAGTTCTGATTTTAAGTTCATTCCATCTTTGCACTAACGAGTTAAAAAGCTTGAGCGATTAAGAATCTAACAATATTTGAAATCCTAATAAATTAGGTCATTAAATGATTCACATGTATGATGGATCTGTAGACAGGTGAACTGTGATTTAATGTTTCTTGTATTTTAGTCTTTCATACCTTTCTTATTTATAAATTATTGAAGTTGTTAAAGCTTAAGTTTGTACAAAATATGGATCGCGATGCATCAGGTGGGAGTTCCTAATTTGCTACAGGACAAGAACGATTGAATAGATGAATCATCGTTTCAGGTGTGAGGTTCCTCTTACTATACCAAATAGGCAGTAGTCCTCCTAACATTTAGCTTCCTCTTACCTTGGTGTTACAGCCCCAGACACCGTGCATGACCATGAATTATCATAGCACTGTGACGCCACTACAAAAGACCAGTGGCATTGGAAAGAGAATAGCTCGACTGGGAATCAACACAGCAGAGGTTATAATACCGCAGGCAGATGCGATGCAACGATGATCGTTGTCACTTCACGTATCACACCTCTTTTTTCTATTCCTTCTATTTGTTGTTACTCTCGCTCATTTATCCTGTCGAAGAGCAAGATATTGGATTTTTCTTGAGGTTTTCAAAGCCGTCTTTTCTGCTTGGTTCAACATGTAAGGGTTTATTTCATCACCTTTTTTCCCTTTTTTTTTTCGTTCCTTTCACTTTTTTCACTTATAGCAAATTGCTTGTGTGTTTGGGAACAATTTTGGCTTGATTTGTCAAAGAAAGCTTAGGATTGAGTAACCATAAATATCAACATTTTTTATTTGCTTTCCTAATTCTTTTTTCGTTTTTTTCTTCTTTTTTCGTTTTTTTCCTTTCCTTCATCTGATTTTCGACATGCCATTTTAGTCGGGTCATTGAAGACCTGAAATTTTAACTTACCTGAGAATTCTTTATAAAAAACACCAAGATCTCTTTTGATTTTCCAAACCCCAAGATCTTCTTTTCTCAAAAGATCTTAGTCCTGGTCTCAACTTGGGGTATCTTTTCGACACCACTTGATTTCAGGTTCTTTTCTTTAATTTTCTGTATTTTCATTGGAAATGATTGGTTGGGGCAATAGGGTTCAAGAACTTCAATTGTGTTCTTATGCATCATATTGTCATTTGCCTTCTTGGATTATCGAACTGGCAAAAGGAGTTTTCTTAGTCTACGTTACAAGCAATCAGTTCAATATAGGATTTTCCATCGGCTCATGTGTCTGTTTGACTTTTTTTTTCTTGACTGCATTATCTGTTTGATAAAAGATCTGGAAGAGGATTGTGGTTCATTTCTCAGATCTTACAGCATGCTATTTCACATGATAGACATCGTTCTATTTGATCCACACACAAAAAAGAATTTGCTTAGATGTAGAAGAAAGAAATTTTATGACTAGCGGAGGCAGCATATGACCTTCTGAAAGGTTTAAGATTGCATGTGGAATGGAGTAAATAGTTTGCCATCATCGAACTATTATTTCTGTTCCATAACAGGTTCTAAAAACATCTGGATAGAAGAAGGTTTGCTAGAGCTAAATGTACATGTTTTCATACTGCTGGCACTCAAGGATGTCGATCGAGATAGTTCTTTTTTCCTTTTTGTACGGTTAATCATCTATGTCTTTGAAATCGAAGATTTTGTCAAACGTTTTCTTTCAAATGAGATATAGTAGTTGTGAAACAATGTCCTCCTTGTGGTAGCATCAGAACTCCATATTTTGGAGACATGTTAGTACCCATACTCGCCTCTTATTGCAAGTAATTTGGGTCTAGAGTATATCTTGATCTGTAACACACTGCTTCATGGCTGCTGGTGTTTTCCTCTATGGTTTGCATTTAGGGTATGCGTTGGATTAATGTTCAGAATCATGTGAAGATATGATATCTTTCAGCTTGTTAAGAACTTTTTTACAGATTATTTTTGCTCTACATATCTGTATTGTTTGTGATCCATCTTAAGGTAGATAGAGCAATAATGTGGAATCAGCATTAACCATTGTCATATTTTTCTTTCAGCCATCTTCATCAAAGAGAAAATGGAAGGGGGAAAGGATAAGCATGATGAATCTGATAAAGGATTGTTTTCGAACTTAGCGCATGGACTTATTGGAGGACATGGAAACCATGGGGGATATGCTCCACCACCCGGGGCATACCCACCTCCTGGGGCATACGCTCCACACGGATATCCTCCCGCACCCGGCGCATACCCACCTCCTGGGGCATATGCACCACACGGATATCCTCCCACGTCCAACACATATCCTCCGCATGGCTATCCTCATCAGGGATATCCACCTCATGGTTATCCACCTTCGGGATATCTACCTACCGCTTACCCTGGTCCATCAGCTCCGTCACATCATGGTAAGTACCACATCTTTAGTTTCAGGCGATATGCTTAAACTGCTTTAGACAGACCATGCTAAAATGATTAGTGCTGCATTACGAGAAGACCAATTGCTTGGATGACCAAAATATGCATGTTCCCTAAACTCGATAATAAATTGTGGACATAGGACATGGATCTAAAATGGGAGCGTTGCTGGCGGGGGGAGCTGCTGCTGCTGCAGCAGCTTATGGTGCTTATCAATTGACGCATGGCCATCATCAGATGGGACATGGAATGCCCCACTTTGGCCACCATGGCAAGTTCAAGCATGGGATGTTCGGTGGGAAACACGGTAGATTTGGTGGCAAGTTCAGGAAGTGGAAGTGATCCACAGTTGCTCGACTCCATCAGCCTTATCCATAAATCCATACGGTTTTTATTTTCTTGTTTCTAAGTTCTATCTTATCTGCATCGGTCTCATTTGTGATATGACTGTGTTCGGGCTGTGTTATCGACCTTAGTACATTTTAATCATAGATATTTTTCTTGCACCTGCCAGTGGCATCCGTGCCCAATGATGCCATTCATAGTGTTGAAGAGTATACTTCTATTGCCTCCTTACGCCTTGCAAATGCATGCACAGTTATGAGCTAAATTTTGATTTGGCTCGACCAACATGGACATATTTGTTAGTTGTATAATAGGCTCTCAGCCACTCACTTGTTTCAGATATTAGCTAAAACAAAAATTACTTGAAAAATATGATATCCGAGCCTAAGATCTTACAATGATGTATCAGATTCACTTATCAATTAAGGTTTAAAATTTCATCTTTACACTTTAAATAATGATCTAATGGTGATATATCAAACCCTACGTCTAAACTAAAACATCCTCATCCAAATACATTTTTGATCTGATGATGGCATACTGAATCCAATATATCTTTATACCTAAAATATTGATTTGATAGTGGTGTATCAAATCTACTTAAAGGTTGAGAATTTGAAATCTCATCAATTTTATTTTGATGATTTGTCAATGTTGATTGTCTTCAAAATCGATGTTTCTTAGGAGACACCCGATAAAAGATTTACATGAACCCGTGCAAGAATGAAAACTAAAAATAAAAAGAGTTGCATTAAAGTTTTCCACACACAACATATATTTCAAAAGCTTCAATAAGGAAAAGGGCAAATAAAGAACTGTACCAGTAACTGTGGTTAAGCATGAGAGAGCTTCTTTATGTTTGGGACTTTGCAATTCTGGGCGCTGTAAATACCACAGCCAGTTCCTAGCAAAAAAGAGAAACTGCTTATTATCCCCATCTTAGACTGCTCTGTTATCCAAATTCAAAATGAACGTTAATATCCGTACAAAGGAGCAAGGAGAAAGTGTCGTTCAAATTCAAAAAGAATGTTAACACCCCTAACAGAGAAGCAAGAAGAAAGAAATGCCTTAATACTTGAAAGTATAACTTTGAGAACCAGCATATACCTGACAACAGAGTATGGTGGTAGCCACGATGCCCAACAATGACGGTCTCAGATTAGGTGCTGTGACTTTCACTCCTTTCCATGGGCGTGCTTACGACGAGTCAAATGTGTCTAACAATTGTGAAAATAATTTTTCTAAAAAAGGACATTGATCAAAACAAATTCAAAAGTTCTAGTGCAGGCTAAAAGAGAGTGTCAGCTTTGCAATTAAGTAGATTTGATTATCTGATGCAGAAATTTCTCCCTAATATCTTCTGTATGATACAAAAAACGAAGTTGCTAAACAACATCAAACTAAGTCAATTGGTCCCCAAATATGAGAGACATATGCATCTACAGAGTACTAAAACAAAGTTTTCTAAAACATGGATGAACCTTAAAGTTGGGCTGCTACATTGAGCTACACCATTGTTTTATCAGGGAGGTTTTTCAGATGGTCATCCTTCCTCCACACCCTCTTTTTCCTCAAGTTTCCTCTTCTCTATTATTATCTTTAAGAAACATAGTCTTAGTCTAAACCTTGTAATAGTAGTGATCTAAACCTTGTAATAGTAGCGACCAAAAACCCAATAACACAATTCAGTCCTTTCTCAAAGAATCAATATTTTCACACTGACCTTCTAAATAGCAAATTTCTTTCATCTAGATATCAATTATACCAAGTAGAAGAACTTCGATGAGATGTCGAAAGCAAATGATAATTTGAGAGAATTCCCCGATGCTTGACCAGCTTCAGAAGTTAAAACTGGCTTCATTATGGCATTCTCTCACCTAATGATAAAAAACATTGGTGACTTAGACTCAGAGGAGAAGACATATATTAATATGTCAATGACATGCATCAAGTACAGATATGGTGGAGCACAATTATAATTCTGAATAGATTGAAACCAAGATGACAACTGAGGAAACTTAAAGGATGTCTTTAATCTCATAAGAACTCAGCTTCCACTTTTCTTTATAAATTTGGATTTCGGATTGATGCATAACTTACCATGTCATAAGTAGGTCTTGTGAAACAAATGAAGCCTATCACGAGTTTCTTAATCCTTTGGACGATTTCCTATTCACTTACAGATGTCACTTGTCGTCATCCTAGGCTCCTAGAAAAAAATTTAGTTTGCTGACTTGACAGATGTGTCACTAGTGTCATCCTACAGCGTAGAAATTTCAATTAACATTCAACAAATTGTCTCATTTATGAAATAAACAATCCTTTTTCCATCTGCTATATACAGACCAATATGAGATGAATGTTTGTCCTTTTCCTATCCTCTACTAAATTGTAAATTTCTACAGCTTTTGTAACAATTTCCGATCTTTGAAGCGTCATTGATCTTATTGAATATCTGCATTTTTCAAAAGTCTTTTTTGAGCTCACAGTACTTTTACATTTTTCCATCAAAGACTGACACATTATCTTTGAAATCTTCAAAGACATACAAATAAAAGTGAATTTTGATTTTAAGTTCATTCCATATTTACATTAATGAATTAGTAAGATACAACATCTCTTTAATATGGGAAGGAGGCATAGGAAGGCTATAAATTTTTTTTCTGAAAACTCAAATAACAAGTTGTCCCACCCACTATTTTGTGTAAGTTTTTCAGTTCTTAGCAAGGATTTCAATTGCTAATACTTGGACCAAGTGCTTGAATGTCATCATCGGTTAAGTAAAATATCATATATAAGGACTATTGTCAGAGCCAACAAGGAAGAAAGACAAAGAAAATCCATGCCTTAATTATCTGTAAACTCTTAATTTGATTTTAATCTTTAGATTCTTTAAAAATTATATATTTATACAAGATGCTGCAAACTCACTTCGTAATTCATCAAATTAAGACTTAATTTGCAAACTCTACGAAGTCTTATGCACAAGCACAGCACCTCTGTAATACACAAACGTCCAAATTTTATCCATTTTTTATAAAGTACAAATAATTCATCAAAAGAAAAGACATCAATCCTTGATGATATCATGGTTCTATAATTTATTTATACAAACCATGTATCTCAAAAGATGACCCTGAACAAACCCCAAATTAGTGGGGATTGCCTTGTGCACTAAGACACCCTCTTTACCTTAGTCACCCATCAAATTGGTTAGCCAAAATCATTTAGTGTCATGACTCCATGACCTACGAAGAGCAAGTTCAATGACACCCGAGACAACGACTTAATTTGGAGATCATATTTCCATGTTTAAGCAACAAAATTCAAGCCATCAATGAGAAGTTCATGAGACAACCTACCTTGTCTTGGAACTTTATTTGACATTCCCAATTGGAACTCTAATTGAAGACACCACAGATCATTTAATAGATCTAACAATGACTTATTATGAGATCATATTGCTAAGTCTAAGCACCAAAATTCAAGCCATCTTCCTTGTCTTGGAACTTTGTTTGGCATCCCCAATTGGGACTCTATGACATAATTGAAGACTCACCACAAAAATCATATATCAGATTTGTCAAATCTTTCAAATTTTCAGCAAACAAAGGAGTCAATGGAATAGATTTCAACTATAACTGAGGACAATGTGAAGCCAAAAAGAGCATGAATCCACGAAGAACAAACCCTACGCGGAATAACACCTAACGATCCCAGAGTGCCAAGAATTTAAAGGGAAGACGAGCCCCGGAACCTTTACATTTACGCCTCAACGGGGTGAAGACGCTCGTAAATGAACGCAGAACCCTGATCGATTCGGCAAAAGAAAACAAAAACACTAGGGCTGTGTCCGTTCTGTTCTGCAGCAGAGATCAGGTTCTGCTCCTTATTCTGTTCTTCCCCAAACCAGATAATGATCTTACCAGAGGATAAACGAAACGACACCAGAAATTTAGAGGTTCGATAGAAAACAAATCTCACCGGATCGTCAATGCCCTCGAGACGGAGCCGTGACCGACGACAGCAGAGAGAGAGAGAGAGAAAGAGATGTTTCCAGATACACCGTTACGCGTGAACGCCGCCGGCGCCGCCTCGTCGGGTTGCGTTCCATGTGAGTTGGGTCGGGATCACTTGGAGCACCGTAATGATGAACGGCCCTGCGAACCCGATCCTAACCTCAGCATCCCGACGCGAATCTGGACGTCCACTTCCTTGTCTCGTCCTAAACGGGCGGGCGGCATCCCGGCGAATCACACGACGGCTTGTTAACTTGTCGGATCCGAATCCATCCAAATGTTCTTCGGTTGCCGACTCTCATCATCCGATCCGAGGATTTATTTGCTTGGCTGTGTTAAATGTAGAGGACAAAGAAGAAGATTAAATAAAAAAACAGAAAAAAATCTCTACTATTTCGGAGAGTAGCAATTCGGAAGAGAATCCAATCATCTATAATTTTCCTTCTTATTTATTAGGATTATTGTTTTGATCCAATATTACATGTATCACGTAACAAAATTTTCGATAAATTTAACCACTTATCTCTTATTTTTATTTTTAATATATATATATATTTATTTATTTGACGACACTTCAATCTTAACCGCCTCGAGCTCGGATCTGTACGACAACCCGACAACAGTATAGGGTCATATTATGATATACGTAAATAATACGCAAGCATTCTACGCTGTACGGTAACTGCAAAGCACAACATACATAGCATCAAACAACTAATTTTATGCTTCAAGCGATTATTACAGTACACCGTAGACAGTAAACCCCATTCAACAACATCAAACGAACTCATGCATACAACTACTTGGATGAAGTTTTGTCCCAAAAAGGAAAGAACAAGAAACAGAATGCATAGAGAAGCCATCTCTCTCATCTTCTCCACTCGGTTGTCTCTCCCTGCATACAGCTAATCTATCTATTACCCACTCTGCTGGATTATGGCATCAGATCTCTCGTATTGCTCGCATCGTCTCTTGAACGCGCGCTCCCGCTACCTCAGATCTCTCTGCTGAACACAATAACGTACCTCGTTGCATCATCGATCTCCTTAACGCGCGCGCGGACGTCGGATCTCTCGCTCGAACTCATGAACGTGCCTCGGAACCGTATCGTTCGCATCATCTCTCGAGCTCATGAACGCGCCTTGGAACCGTACCGTAACGTCGTTCGTGCCTCCAGCTGTGTGCGTCTTCTGCGAGGGAGACCTGTGGTTTGCTATGTTCATCTTCCCTCATATATAACATACGTCCTTATCTTCTCGAGCCAATTAATCGTCACGATGCTACGGCACTCTCTCGATGCTGCAGTCATCTCGTTCTCCTACATTATGACGTGGATTTGTCTTCTGTTCCAAGTTAACTGACACGTAGAAACGTCAGGAGGCGATCCGCTACGGCCCGGTAGATGCTACGCCCACCGATCTACTACCACGTAACGAGGTCGGTGGCCGAGGAGGGACAGGTGTCGAGTGGAGTGCGGGGATTGGACGGAGCTGCTTCCTGTGAAGATTACACCGGATCCAGGGGAGGAGAGCGGTGCAGGGTTCGGCTGCGCCGCCGCGGCCACCACGGGAGGTGGTGGATGAGCGACGGAGCCGGTGTTGGTCGGATCCAGCAGCGGGTGATCATACCGATACCACGGGAACCCGGACAAACGATGAATCTTTGTAACGCGACGTCGTGTTTGTGCACTTGAAAACATAACATCACCACCTACTAATTATCTTGTTTAAGCTAAGCCATTAAATTATAATGTTATCAGAAAAAAAGCTTGAGCGATTAAGAATCTAACAATATGATGGCTCCGTAGACAAAGTGAACTGTGATTTAACGTTTCTTGTATTTTAGTCTTTTATACCTTTCTTATTTATAAATTATTGTAAGTTGTTAAAGCTTAAGTTTGTACAAAATAGGATGTAGTATAAGGTGAGAGTTCCTGATTTCGTACAGAACAAGAACGAATGAATAAATGAATCGTTGTTTCAGGTGTGAGGTTCCTTTTATTATACTATACCGAATAGGCACTAGTCCTCCTAACATTTAGGTTCCTCTTACCTTAGTGTTACAGCCCCAGACACCGTGCATGACCATGAATTGTCACAGCACTGTGACACCGCTACGAAAGACCAGTGGCATTGGAGAGATAATAGCTCGACGGGGAATCAACACAACCGAGGCTATGATATCGTAGGCACATGCTATGCGACGACCACTTCACATATCACAGTCCATCACTTGACCTCATTGGAAGATACGTGTTGAGCACAACATGAAACAGAGCAGAACAGAACAACCCACCTCCTGTCATCTCTGCGCGACACAGCACCTTCACTGGATCCACAGTGAACACCAACGAGGAAGGGGCTGAGACGACGGGACAGCAAAAGCTGCCGCAGTTGCAGGGTCTCCCTCCCCATCCATCACATCCTCGACTCTGACACGAGAAAGAAACCACTCATTAGGCGCCTTGCGGTTTAGTCTTTTCCCCAGTTGTACACTGGACAAACGTCTCTCTCTCTCTCTCTCTCTCTCTCTCTCTCTCTCTCTCTCTCTCTCTCTCTCTCTTCTAGTCCTATCATCCCTGAAACCACAAACAAGAAGGAAACAACAAACGATGATGTCTAATCCTTGAAAGGTGGAACTCCCCTCCCCAGCTACTACAAGTCAACATCACGCACAGCAGGGAGGCATCACAGCTGGAAGGCAGTAAGGAAAAGTCCTCCAGCTTTTAAATCAGCTACAGTTCTCGAGCATCAGGTACTGTAGTAGTGGAGTGAATCGGCATTCTTCATAGTAGAAAATGAACGATGCCAGTATTGTTTCAGACGGCGGAAGGGAAGCTGGCATCTAACCCCACCCAGCATCTCTCTCATTAGTAGCCAAGACATGGAAGCTTTTCCCTGACCAATGCTCGACCATAGCTATCACCTGCCTGCAGGTATCCACCATATCGAACTTTATGACTTAATGCAACAAACAGTCAATACCGAGAATGGAGTACCAAACATTTCTGATCGGTGCTACCTAGCACCAACTCGTAATCAGTTTCAGAAATGGTAGCTGGTGCTTGCTGACTGAGGGAACAATACGGGATGGATAATTGGAGGTGGCGGAGCTGGCGGCGGTGGAATCACAGCCGCTGTGGAGGCGCTAGAGAATCCTGATGATGCTGCAGAAGAGACTAATGGCAAGAGAGTTGGACCATGCATTTGCCACGCCCAGTTCGGAAAGACTTGCAAACGCACCTCCTGCCTCTCATCTTTCCCTCTTTCCTGTATAATTCGATGCTGTCCATTAGACCATATCAGCATGAATTCAACAATTGTAGCATAACAAATTATTTCATGGGCATATGAACACCGATGCATTAGTGGGAGCCTCGGACGTTCACTCTTTTCATCAAAAACCCAAGCACGATACTGAAGTTGGTCAATAATGCATTTATTATTGTCAAACTGATGCTGATTGCTGAAGAAAGTAAATGAAATGAAAATGACTTTGTTGCTTAGCGTATAGCTTATAAAACAGTTGATTATGTAAACAAACTTCTACTTTCTTGCAATGCACTTGGATGTCTCGTGTACACTAAAACCAGGCAAGAAATATGCGGTTGATTGTCCTAAGAGATCTTCTGAATATATAAACTATTTCCCTTTTATCTCCAACTCCATCAGTTTCTGACGTAATAATTCTTTTGCCAGTAATTATTGACCATCATACCAATTTTTTTTTTTTCTTGTTAAGAGATGCGACTTCAAAAGGACTTAATCATAAGAAAATCATAGTTGGAGCTAAAGTATTACTGTCACAATAGAGGAATGGGGGAGATCAGTTAGAAGGTCATTAGTATGAGAGAAAAACATTTACAGCAACTGGCACATTTAAGAACATTCAGTATATGCCTGATATCTCAACAAAATGATATATATCGAAAAATCTACAAGGTAAAAGACTATTTACCTGAGCATTTCCAGTTTCCATATCTCCAAATAAGCCACAATTGAAATTGGTACTAGTAGAGCTACCATCCCTTTTTGCACTGTCGAGGTTAGGTTGAGAAATCCTCAGGCTTAAATCAACATCCTTGAAGCCAACTATCACGAACATAAGTTTATGAAAAGATTACTCAGAAACAACTAAATGCACAAAGAACATAATTTAGGATAGACAGGAAAACACGAATATTTCATAATGATACCTTCATTTTCAGGCTCAAGAAGTATCTCATCTTGATAGAGGCTTGGCTCAAAATTGGTGATAGCTACCCTTCCATTACATTTAATTGCAGCCTTGTCATATGCCCTAACAATCAAAGAAAAATAAAAGTTTTTTGACTGTTTTTATTAACCCTTTAATGTAAACATTTGTATCAGAATATGGTTATAAGCAATCAGAAATTAGACCTTGCAGCCTCTATTTCGCTGTCGAATAAACCAAGATAGATATACCTGTACAAGATAAAGGAAAAAAAAATCATGTTTTCAAATGTAAACATGGACTTTAGTCTTATAATTCAAGAAGCCAGAAAGGTTTAGGAGATGATGACCTTTAGTTTTACATTTATGTTTAATAGTGATCTAATGTTCCATGCGCTTTATTAGTGGTATTTATGTGCTATCTAAAAATTTGATTTGGGTATAAGAATTTATATGTCTAACATACTTGTGTTTCACTTCTTAACCCCTGCATTTTTTTTCCTATTACTTCTCTGCATTAATAACTGTTCCATTCAGATTTCACTATAGTTGCATATGAATACATAACTTGCATTAAATCCTCAAACTGTCTTTGGGTTCAAATACACAAACCACCTAGTTGAGATTAGATTGCATGGATAGAAAACATAAGCTTATTTGAGATCCAACTCAGAGAATGAAGCAAGAAAATTAGAGAAGCTAGGACATCATACTTTTTGCCAAGGAACTGTCCCATGCGAGCCTCCCAACGGCCACACTTGTGAAGTGTCACGCCTCTGTACTTGGAGCTTCCCCTTGCAAACCCAGTACTTTGACGACGAAGTATATGCACAAATTCTTCCTTTGATAGACTCCTCATCTGAAATCAAATAACATATTCACTGTAGCTTGCTTAAATTTAATGTCAGTTCTACACACTTGCAAAGAAAGATGGAGGCCTGTCAGTACCACACATCAATGTGATGTCACATTGATGTTCATACAGACATGTCTTTCTGTTTCCAGGATTACCTGCTTCAAATCCTCGTCATAATCACTGAGACTAAAGTTAATGTCAGCACCAAGTCCCCGAAATTTGATTGCAGCACGATCATATGCTCTGCAATCCATTTAAGAGACAACATAACAGTTCCCAAACGATGAACTACTGGAATAGTACATATACTCCACGACCAAAGCACTTATGGGGGATGGAGCAAAAGAAATCAAACCTTGCAGCAGCATGAGCAGTATCGAAGCCTCCTGAAGTTTCCATCGAAACAGAGCAAAACAGTTAAAACCCCAAACATATCGAATTAGCAATCTTTCCCCTGTTCAAGCAAAGAGAGATCGATTCTTACCCAAATAGACTTGCTTTCCACAATCCCTGGGAAAGGTTAAGGGAGAAAGGGGCACATCCCATTAAGTTAGAACATTACATAAATAACAAGGGGCAGGAGAAAGAACTTGCTAACCAGATGTGGGACTCCCATCTCCCGGTTCTCCTGTAGAAGGTGACGCCGCGATACTGCGAACTCCGAGACCTTGGGCCTCGCCTGCTCTTCTTCACCTGCTGCTGCTGCTGCAGATGACATAAAGCCTTCCCCCCCGCCGCCTCGACCGCACCGCCCACCATCCCCGTCTCGAAACTGAGATCGGCCCAACCCAAGGACGAGCAAGAGGCCGCAGCCACCGGAGGCTGGAATGTCACCGCCTCCGCCGTAGGGAACAGCTGCTGCGTGACGATGCCCGGTTCCGGCCAGACACCACTCTCCTCCTCAATCTCATCGTCATAATCATAAAAAACCGGCTCGGTGGGGTGCCTAAAGATGCCGAAGCGGCAGATGGCGGTGCCGTTCGTGGAGCGAGGGCCCTCTTCTCCGTTGGCGGCGGTTGCTTCGTTGCTGGACGCCTCAGAGGAGTTGGAAGCCGCAATGAACGACTCTCCGGGAGAGACCACATTAAGATCAAACCCCATCTTCGTCTCCAGAGACACCGATGAGCACTCGGCCAAAGTCCGAAGAGAGCCAACAGATTGCAGCAATCCGAGAGGAGTCAGAGGGAAGCGAGGAATAAACTTCGGAGGATGAATTCGCCGTCGGAGGAGATTCGATCCATCTGGAGGGAGACGGATTGGTGGAAGGCAGAGGGAGCGAGATGGAGACGAGACAGAGTGACGAACAGTGGAGGGAGAATGCACGCAAGAGGCATGTATATTATAGTATTATCACGACCAATAGAGCTATTGATGATCCGTCTCTTGTCCTTATCGAATCACATAGCGGGGGAGTACGCCGCAGGTGAGATATGCCGAATCTTTCGGTCACGTGCTCGCGTCCTCTGTGCAAACGCTGGCAAACTACTGTTATTGAGAACGCCGTGCCTGCAACTAGATACCAACTTAAACGTAATCCATGTATTCAAGAAAAATAATAATAATTATTTCTTGATCTCTTCACTTTGACGAACAACAATTAATTCTTTGGCAATAAAAAAAAGCATAGATTAAAGTTTGCTGATGATAGCAGGAAAATTCAATCTAGTTATTTTCACCCAGAACCAAAACTTGTCAAAGGATTCAAAATAGATTGCCTGCAGTTGCATTGTTGACGGAAAAAGCCTGAAAACTTCAAATTTATTAAAGGAACAAAAAATTCACTAGAATGCCAGGACATGGTAAGCATGTGATAGCTTATCAATTCAATCAGTAACAACTGTCAAAACAAATACAACGTTAACACCATTCATAAAAGATTCTAAAACACCAATATTTCGAAACAATGAAAAGATTGGTTCTACCTTTTCCGTCCTTATGTTCTGTCATCCTTGTATTTGTCACTGAAAGAATTGATGTGGACTGCACTGTATGCTTTAATCTTGTGTGGTGGATGCAACAGTGAGATAGACTGACCCGTCAATCATTCATCTAAAATATATACCAAGTCCACGTTGGCCCTCATCCCTGCTTGATCACTGTGGATCGCCAATCATTCATCTAAAATATATACATTAGTATATCCAAGTCAATCATTCATCTAAAATATATACATAAATCCTTCCACTAAACGCTTATGATTTAAATAGGATGATCCATATCACTTGAAGATTGCCACGATTATGCTCCATCATCAGAAAAATCAATGACTAGTTTTTCTGGTCACGAAATAGAAGTATCGATAGTTCTAGTCCATATCTGTTAGTAGTATGATATTACAACATAACAAAAGAGAGCCAGGGAAGCAATACTCCTTGCAACGTGTTCCTCAAAGAAACACGTGAATAGAACTCCACAAACAAGAAATTAATGTGGGATATGAGAACAAAAACTTATTATTATTGGAAGCTAGATGCATTCTCGAAATCTTTTTGACTTCTTTCAGACTAATGAAACCATCTCAAGTTGCTAACTCATAAACCAGCAAAATACTAGAATTCAATCGTGTGATACCCAAAAGAATATAACAGAGATAATTTTTTCTATCCAGATCCCTGCCACAGAAATCACCTATAGATGTCAGCACTCGGTTTTCCTGTTTACACTCGATGAATAGAGAAGAAACTGAGAAAAAAAGAAGGATTTATCCATCTTTACCGAGGTAATTGACATCAGTTGATTCTGCATATCATAGATAGCGATCATCCTTGTCAGTTCACAAAAGAAATTTTAGCAAGCAATGACCCTATCACCTTCATTATTGATAGGGGGGAGTTGACCCCCCTCCCCTAATCGGAAATTCTTACGGGTCGGCTCCTCGATGGATGTTTGAACCATCTTTTTGGCCATCTTTAGACTCTTGCGCACACGGCCCAGGATCAAGTCGGGCAGACAGAAACATCACTGACAACCACATCATCAACTATCAAGCCCTTAATTTGCAGCAAATCATCAGCATCTTTGTATCTCTCTTCCCATATATACTACAGCAAAACTCTATTGATTTAAAAAAGCTCATCTAATCTGCAACAAGAATTCCAAGATCAATTCTTGGAACTATAGATTAAATTCAAACATTACTTCCTTAATTTAAATGTATGTTTTTATTTGTCTCTTGGATAACTTGGATAACTATCTAGTAACTTCATTTTCATTGAGGTTTATGCCTAAATCATCGGCCCAAAATACTTAAAGCCCAAGTTGCCAATAGTATACCTACCAAATCCCAATATAATTTAATTCACTTCCGATATGAGGTTAAATCAGAATATTACATTTATCTAAATAGGTCAAAAACTAGTATGCAAATAAAACAGTTTCCACGGCCTACAAGATATTATCACTTCAACAATTTGATCTCTTTTTACTCGTGAAACTGTTCCAGAATTATCATGAACGTCATAACAGTAACAACTCCTTTGTCAAACTTATCTTTGTCTAGTTCTTTTTATTAAAATCTTTCTCTAGTTTCTTACCATGTAGCTCTGTCGGTAGACTTCTAGTATTGAGCCTTATCAACCAGACATCAGATACCACATGGAAGTCAAGTATGCACGTTTCCCCAGCCTGCAAGAAATTATTCCATGATTTCAAGTTACCTCAAAGCTGTCTTGATGAAAAAAATCTTCCATAAGTATCTAAATCTCAAGAGGAAGGAAGACCAAGTTCCATTGCAACTTGAAGCAAGTTTCGTAGCCAGCTGGCCAATTCATCACAGCTACTCTTATAAGAAATTCTTTTCTTTTTTTGGTCGTTTGGCAGGTATTATTTGCTTGCAACACATGACCGTGTCATTACCCAGAAAAACGCACAAATACACCCTTTTCATTCTGATCAACAACTGCAGCAAATTAGATGAGCAACAATTAAAATACCATCTCCTCTAGCACAAGTTACATGAGTGGGAATTTGAGGGTAATGTAAGTTGATAAAGATGTAGTCATTAAAAATAACGAAGTTTCACAACTTAATGGAAAAGTTAACAATTCGGCCCAGGATGAACTTCAAGACCGCATGATAAATATAAAATGTTGAAAATAAAATATAATGAAATATTACAATCCGTCATGTCTCGCCCAATGGGATAATCATATCACAATCCGTCCCAATAGGATAATTATATTCTTAATGTATTGAGTTTGAATCATTATTTCAAAATATTTAAGTCCAAACTAATAATAGTACACCTATCCAATACTTATAGATAAATTCAAAATTTTATCCACTCTTGATGTGTAGTATACTCATGGATGTTAGACACATTTCCTGTGCTCTCTCCTATGGATGTCTTCACATGAATTCTTTCTAAATAAACTAAAGTATTTATGGTCAAGTTGTTTTCTTCTTGAGAGACAAAAAATGAAGTATAAAAGCAGGCTATATGCGACTTCTGATAAATGTTTACTTATATTCGCCTATCAACAGGTGGTTTATGCATTTACTCTATTGATTATTCACATTGTACTTATGGAAGGAATGCCTAGCCAGAAATTTTGAAAGGTCATCACATTTGTTTGACCATTGTAACAATGAAGAAGAAGAGTGTGAACATGTGGATAAGGTAATAGTTAGTTTGCAACTGATGCCAAGCACAAAGAGTAGATTCAGCAAAGGGATGATAGCTTCTATCGATGATGCATGCTGTGCTTGCATGAGGGATTTAGAAACATTGCCAAAACTCGTCTAGTCTGGACCGTTACACAATATAAAATCAGGGGAAACAGCATTATAAATGAGCTCTATGAAATGGCAAGATTATAAATTAGGGGTTCTGTCTAAATGCACTAAAGGATTTATGGTCAACTTGTTTTCCTCTTGAGAGAGCAAAAATGAAGTATAAAAGCAGGCTATATGTTACTTCTGATAAATGTTAAGTTTTACTTATATTCACCTATCGACAGGTGGTTTATGTATATTGATTATTTACGTCTTACTTATGGAAGGAATGCCTAGCCGGAAATCTTGAAAGGTCATCACATTTGTTTGACCTTTGTAACAATGAAGAAGAAGAGTGTGAACATGTGGATAAGGTAATAATTAGTTTGCAACTGATGCCAACCACAAAGAGTGGATTCAGCAAAGGGATGATAGCTTCCCATCGATGATTGATGCTGGGCTTGCATGAGGGATTTAGAAACATTGCCAAAACTCGTCTAGTCTGGACCATTACACAATATAAAATCAGGGGAAACAGCATTATAATTGAGCTCTACGAAATGACAAGATTATAAATTAGGGTTCTCCCTTGTCGCTTGGACGACAGATTTAGTCAGATTCAGATTAAATTAATCTGTTCCAACTTTGCCACACCGAACCAATATCCGTTGTACAAAATAACATCCAAACATGAAGAGACCAGAACTTGGAAGAAGATTACCAACAAACCAAACGAAAGGAAACAGAGAAACTGACAAGACTATGATGAGATCTAGGGTTAAGTCGGCATTTGGTGTTAGAAAAAGAAACCACCGGAAACTATCGATGACTAGAGCAACACGAATTGGTGCAATATCATATCATGGAACGAACATCGCATAAAGCGAATAAATAATTTGTGTCGATAAAAACTCCCAAAGAAGTGACAAGATTTCCTTACTAGAGAGACGTCGCCGCCGCAGAGCGACGATGCTGTTCTCCAGCTCCAACGTCAATCACGCCATCGTCGCCAGTGATCAGGACGAAGAGGAGGAATCCATGGGCCTCTCTCTCTCTCTCGGATCCATAACGGAGGGGCTCGGACCGGAACAAAAAATTGGCAGTTGGGAGCGGGTTGTTGGGTTTCGATCCGAAGTCTAATCTTAAGGAAGAGCACCGAAGGATCCGATAGGAAGTTTATGTTGTTCATGGGCTTGACTCACCAACCCGGCTCAACCTTGCCACTTAATTACTTTTTCTATTAAAAATACTAAATATTTATATTATATTATGAAACATTGATGTTAAATGATGTGGGAAACATTACGATAGCAACTGGATAATATATTTCTAATTTTCATGGTTCTATATACTTTTTATAGAGATATGTTCTGAATAATACATTGGCATTCCCAATTTAATATATAATTGATCAATCATCTTTTATTGTTTTTTGGACTAATTGATTTAATCCATATATATTTTCTTATTATCCATATAAGATTAAGGAAGGAACAATATGCGGATGTGGGTGGTGACTTGGTGAAGATTTCATGTGCAAGAAGTTCTTTGTTGTGGTCAAAGTGACTCAAATGCTTACTTGGTGATTAAGAAGGGCTCTAACGTTTGCTTGATGATCAAAATTAAATAGGTCCCTTATTACTATGGTCTGATCAGTCTTTTATAGTAGGTTTAATCAGAAAAATATTCCATCAACATTTTATGGGTTTACATCCATTTAGGCTTAATAGTTGATTGAGGCCTTCTTCTCCTTATGCTAATTAGGCTACCATGTGTCAAGCATTAATGGAGGCTAATATTTTTCTATCATCGAATGTATACTTCAGGAGTTCTCTTAGAGAGATTTATACTGGTCCTTAGTGCATTGGACAACCTATTAACTTTTAACCAATGTGAGCACATTAGATATCCTTCGATGCCTAACTCGAGAAGGACACATTAGGTATATTTTAATGTTTAATCTGAGAAAGATACATCAAACAATGAAAGAAGAGATGATGCCAACTAAACTATTTTGATGTTTTACATCAAGTAGTGGAGGGAGGAAATTATGTTACTCAGAATACTAGAGTAAAGCTAATAAGCATATGTTGGGCAGAGTATCTCGACCAATTGGTCAAACTTTATATAGTTGCACTGAGATGCCTACATTGGGCGATAAAGGAAATGACAATCGATTCACTATAGAGTTACCAATCAATTTGTTATAGAGTAGTCGAGATGACCACATCGGGCTATAAAAGAGACAATGATCGATCTCTACTGCAACGATTTCAAGGAAGCCACATTGGGTGATCGAAGCTTGTCATCACATGATCCATAATGAAGATATTGAGAAGCCCACATTATGCAATAGAATTCAATCATCAATATGTTGCATATTGTGAAATAAGTTGAGCGATGTGGGATGCTACGGTTGACCAACTATAGGGCTACCAAAGGGCTCACATGAGAAAGTTTCTACATAGATTTTATAAGGTCACCGGGGGATCCACATCAAGCAGTGGGGATTATTGATATATAATAAATATGTTGAGTTCTATAGAGGAATAATTGGTATATCAATGGGGTGTCAATTAGGGTTCTTTGTAGAGGAATAATTGGTATGAAATTCTTCGAGGGTAAACATATTCAAAGAGTGATTAATCATGGACCCCAATGTTTGGAGTCGATTCTTCGTAACTGTATCAAAGCATCATTAGTCCATGTCTGAATCATGATATGTCGATGTATCTCGGGATCCTAATCTTTATAGTTGAAGAGATATGTATCTTAGGTTTGAGGAGTTTGATAAAGGAGAAGATGATCCACATAGAATTTCCCTATCCACTATGCTACGAGGATTTCAACATTTTTGGTTTCTACTACAGGGTTGTAAAGAGACCCACATTAGATAGTGGAAGCTCGTTGTTGCTTAATCTACGACGAAAATGTCACGAGGCCCACATTAGGTGATAGAAGTCTTTCATAACCTAATCTAGCCCACTTTGTAACCCAATCTATAGCTGAGATACCACGAGGCCCACATCGGACGATTAAAGTATGTTACAACTAGTTCTGGCCCATATCATCACTTGATTTGCTATAAGGTGTTAAGACGCTCACATCAAGATGTGAAACAAGCCAATGTGCCCATCATTGCCCCACCAATCAAGTCATATATAGCATCACCAATATATTACAATGAAATAGAGAAGCCTACATCGAGTGTATTCTTGTCTCTACCCAACACTAAAATAGAGCCAAGGGACCCAACTCAAGTGGGCAAGATGGCCTCCAACTGGTTAATTAGCTTTAGTGAACCTCGATCTTGTTGGGAAATCTCATATCGACATCTCATGCGTAGTGAAAAATAAAAAACAAAAATAAAATTTTCAAAGTTAAGTACTTGGTCATTGTGCAACAATTAGTGTGCGAGAAAATCGTAAAACTAAAAACCACACGCATCATGTGAGAAGTGTTACATAGGAAGATCGTATATCCCTAAAATTTTGAGATTTAATGAAGATGATGAAGAAGAACTCACGTACTCATCTTTAACGGTGATCTACATGACAGATGTAACGATGATGCTCCTCAGATCGTTACGAGATCTCCTTCTCTACGCGTATCACAAGGTTGCCAGAGCCAAGGAGGAGGAGAGGAGGTTGAGGAGAATAGGATGAGCAACCACCAAAAGCTCTAGCCTATGAACTTTGAGGTTTGTCCTATTTATAAAAGTGCATGTAACTTAACCCTTAATGGATCATGCCATTATTGGGTTAATGATCTCTATCCAATTATATAATCTTATTGGATCTCATCCATAGGATAAAAAATAAGAGCTCCGTGGATATCTCATATACGCACATCTTCTCGTCGCAACATCTACCATATATATGTGACCCGCTAGGCCCGATAGCTGGCCATGAGTCGGTCCTATCAGAACTCTTTATGACTTAGAATTTCTTCTAATATAATAAATTATTATCTCCAAAATAATTCACTCGACTCATCGATTATGAGTATATTAGGCCACTATGTCATAATCCCCTAACGATATAAGGGATCTAATCCATCAAACCTATTTGTCCATAGTTACCGTGTATCTATAGTTTCTCATCCATCTAATATCTCAGAGACTGTATATTGGGCATGGTAACGTCAGGCCCATATAGAATCCTGTTTGAATCTCACTCTAATTGGATTCTCTCGAAGAACTCATTCTCTCTCAATCTGAGCGACCCTAACATGGGTTTTTGTCTGAGTGAGCATATATAGGATATTTTTTTCGTGATACTAAGAGTGGATGATTCTCTGTTGATACTTAATTTTCTTTGTAAGGTTGGCTGTCATTCTCGATAATCGATTGTACCACATCTGAAACTTTCAAACTTGTAAGTCCAACGTCCAAGAATTTAGTACTTATACAAGGTGCATTATTATTGTCTTAAGTCTAAGGACCAGACATACAACTGGGACGATAAAATCACTGTCTGACATTAAGTATCATTAACTATCCAACATTCCATAAGTGGATCAATCAATAAACTCATTCTCTAATGAGCACATGCACTATACCTCTAGTGTCCCCCCATAAGCGACTATGCGACCAGCTGCCTCCATCATATGGATGAGTATACAGTATACCAATTTGTTTAATTATCTTGATGTCCCTCTCGAGTAACCTATGATTGGAATGATTTAAGGTCTGTGTTTAAAGGTGAATCATTCTTATTATTGTGATTTCATCATGATCTGATTCCTATTACATAGATCTAAGGACATCAGATTATACATTCAGATAATATATAATGTGATAAAATACTAGTAATAATAAGCAAAGAGATTATCATAGTATGTCATAAGTCTCATCACTCATATGATTGGCTTGTAGGGCACCTATAACTAACAGATCCACTCTTATTGGGCTTGTAATCTTGCACTTCGATCAGATTGCAAGAGATCCTAAGCTGCCCATATCAAGTTGCTTGCTTTGTGTGGTCAATCAACTATGGGTGTTCCGATTTATCCACATAGGGCATATTACTTTGTGATCAACCGTAAGGGCTCCCGACTTGCTTTGCATGACCGATGAATTATGTGTGCTCTTGATTTATCTACATTGGACATATTACATCATGATCAACTATAAGGGCTTCCAATCTACACATATTATGTAACTTTGTTGGGCCAATTTGCCCACTTATCCACAAATTTGGTGTTATAGACGTTCGTGTTCACAAAGGATACGTTGAACATTAGGATATATTTTTTCTCATAAAGGGTGTGCCAGATACTTTGAATGCTTTTGTCCATAAAGAATGCGTTGTCATAGATGCTTATGTCCATAAAGGATGTACTAGGAGTCAAAATACCTTTGTTCGCAAAGGACTCATTAGACGATTCATATGTTTTTTTTCATGACAGACACATCATGCATTGGAGATGCTTATATCTACAAAGGACGCATCATACATTAGGATGCTTTTGTGCATGAATGATGTATTAAATACTTTAAATGCTTTTATCTATAAAAGGCATATTGTATGTTGGATAAACATATTTGTGAAGGATCTGTCAAATATTGAAATACTTTCATCTGCAAAGGATGTATCAAATGCTTTTGATGCTTTTGTACATACATGGCATATCACGTGTTGAAGACACTTACGTCTGTGAAGGACGTTCAGATGCTTTTATCCATGAAGAACACATCAAATGCGCAAGATGCTTTTGTACATACATGGCATATCACGTGTCGAAGACACTTACGTCTATGAAGGACGTTCATATGCTTTTGTCCATGAAGAACACATCAAATGCGCAAGATGTTTTTGTTCAATTAAGAATGCATTACACACAAGAGATAATTATGTCTGCGAAGGATGCGTCGGACATTGAGATGCTTTTGTTGGTGAAGTGATGCATGAGATGCTTCATATGCTTTGTGGTGTTCTAACCATGTTGTGGGTCGAGGGTGGAGCATCTTTGATAGATTACATGTTGAGCAGGTTAACTGATGACATTCTTATGACATGGGCTCTCATTCTAATACCACAATGATAAAAAGGAAGATGACTAAATCATTTTAACTTGAGTCAAGCCCTTGCACGCAAGAAGTCCTCTTGGTAGAAGGGACTCGGATGATTACTCGATGGCTAAGAAGGGTTGAACTCTTGCTTGATGTCGAAGACCGAGATCGAATAGGTCTTCAATGTAGCCTCTCCAATGCTTTAGTTAATCACAAAACATAGTGAAAGTTTATAATAAGCAATCATTGGCCTCGATTATTATTGTATACTAGATTTTTTATTTCGGAGAATATTTTACGTTATAAGCAAAATATTCTCCCAGTCTTCTACTTTGGATTGATGTCCATGTAGTCCAATTGTAAATTGAGGTCTATTTCCCTTTACCATCACGTGTTGAGTCGGATAAATATTTTTTATCTAAATAACATTATCTCTAAATATAAATAGACTATTTTCATAATTTAAATTTTATTTTTTAAGTTATAAATGAGCAACCTTATCATTATTATCAAGGTCATCATCCTCGATCTATTTATATATCTATTGGTTTAATAGTGTTAGAGTAAGAGTGACATGGCTATCGTATCAGCATCTTGTGTGGTTACCTCGTCAGCACTCCACACTATTATTCTTGCCATATATATAGCAAGAGCCCCCGCATTATGTGTTCAAGCTATTTATCAACATATGACCGAGCTAAACTAGCATAATGGAACTACCCAATGACAACTCTAACCGGTGATATTCTAAACAAAGTAATAAATGAATATAACAATATGAGGTCATTGAGCCATTATAATCATTTCTCACTAAACAAACTATATAATATCTCTTCTCGCAAGTCTACTATAAAATGAATTGCACATGTATGCCCAATAGACAATACAAAATAATAAACAAAATCTTGTTTGTCTGACTAGTTCGATTTCCTGATTTGAGTATTGAATAAGCATCAGAGGGGCATTGTCAAGATTGCCCCTAACTTAATTTTGCTTTGATCATATGTCCATCTTGGCAAATTTTTCTAAGACGAGCTTAATAAAGAACCAAGTTGGATTCGAGTTGGCATATAGCTCGGACAACATAAAATCAACTCTAGCATTTTGTTGCTATAAGAAAGGCAACTGCTATATCTTAAAAAACTATCATAGGACCATCTCAAGCAAACCTCGAAAATCCAAACCTTCACAAAAATATCATAGGACCATCTTAGACGAACCTCAAAGATTCAAACCTCCATAGACCAACCTTGATAGCCCTATATACTCTCCGTCTAAATCTCTTAGTTTCGACGATCCCAAATCAGGGTCCGATGGGGGTGTTAATTAGACAAATCCCTCCATCTGTTCCTGACCTCAACCTTTATTTATGATTTATTTGAGATCCAACCTTTACTTAATCATCTTCTCAAACAACCATGACTATTCCTCTAAAAACCTTTCGCACTCTATTTCAGTAAATGCAAGTTTTAATATGAATAGTTCAAATCGTCATTCTATACCTTCCTCACCTTACCCAATTAACTCATCAAACTTCACCTATGTTTATGCCCCTTATTTCTACCTTTGCTCCACCACCTATACTTGTACGGAGATAAGTAGCTGAGTCACTCTATCCCTTGTTCCGACTTGCTTAAGTTGAGCATTGATTATCAAATGAGAGTTGTTAGGACTGCTCTTGACTTAATTTTGAGGGATTAAACATTCAACTTAATGAATTTTTCTTTATTGGAATCATACTAGACAAATTAGCTTTCGGTTCAAATGATCCAAAATCAACTCTAACAAATGAACAATTTAAGATTTAACATACAAGAATTCTCAGTCGTTTGCCGATATGCTCATATGTATTTTCAACGAGCAACCATTTAGAGCAAGATTGATTATCAAAGTAGGTCATTCATGAACTCAAGCCACGGCCAATCTCGGTCAAACACAGTTCGACTAAAATCAAGTTAGGCTCCTAATTGATTTCGATATCGAATCGAACTTAATCGAGCCTAACCAGACTTAAGTCGAGTTAGTCCGAAATCTTTAATACATGGAACAAGGTTGATGATTGGATCGTTCACATGCTTTTCTAGGCTTGGATGTGCTTCACCAGATCACGAACCCACAACCTTACATCTTGCCATGTCCCACGGATCCGCTCATCATCCTCACCAGTCATCGATGAATCTTTGTATATCGATTACCTACCATGAAACTATGACCACCATGCATCACATGACCATGACGCAGCATTCACCTGCCACGAAACTATGGTCACCATGCATTACATGACCGTGAGGCATCATTTTCTCCTTAAATTTAAAATTCCGATATATTATCTCGATTGGCCGGCCGTCCCCACCAAGCAGCAAATGGTAGCTTGCCACGTTACGACATGCACTTCCCGAATCGATTCCACGCGGAGCCAAACGCTGCGGCCGACCGGTGGCAAAGCTGATATAACCATTCCTTATACCTGCTCGTTGATTGCTCTATGCTCTTATCTTCTTTATGATTGGTACGTTAATGTGGCGCCACATATCAACCCGCACTTCCTCCAATCGTAAGGCAGGTAGCCAATCACGGCGATCGCGCGACTAATAATAGAAATAGTGCTGAAAGGAAGGTTTGGATGGTAATTGTCGGAAATATAAGGGCTGTTTGGTGTCGGTGGGGAGCAGGCCAAAATACAAAAAAGAAATAAAAGAAGGGCAAAAAAGCAAGAAAGAGACTAGAAATCGACCCCCGGGGGGGGGGTTTGGGGTCTTCTCGACCTCTCCTTATTTTTTCCCCCTTTCCTCTCCTCTCTCCGTATTTTCGCCCCTCGCTCGAGCTCGGCCTCTTGATCCTTCCCTCTCCGATCCCGCAACCTCCCCGCTCCAACGTAAGTATTCCCTCTTCGATCTCTCTCTCGATATGGTTTCTTTTTCGATCGGATTCCGCGTCTTTCTTCAGATCTGTTCGTTTCCTTGAATTATTTCTGTGCTTAGGGTCGCTGGTTTGCGATTGATCTTGAAATTTTGTCTCGATCTTCTCTGCATCGCGACGATATGCAGGTGAATTTATATGATTCCTCTGATGGATCTTTAGTGTTTCTGTATTTTGCGGTTATTTGTGTGCATGCATGGAGAGATTTTAACCGGTTCAGGATTTTGTTAGATCATAAAATTGAATTAGTTTATTTGTCAATTCTTCTTGATTTTACGCTGCTATTTGCTTTTTCCCCTAAAATAATCTAATTGGGTGATCGAGGCGAGGAGATTGGGGTTGTTAGGACCCACGATTGGGTCGGCTAGAGGGAATTTTTGTACTTGGGAACGGATTTGTTGTGTATTTGCTGATCTGCCAGTATCAAAAAGCAAAGTTGATGGTGCTATTATGTTTGTTTCCTTATTGACAACAAATTGTGCCTGCTGATTTGTTTGCTTCATTATTATCGGTCTGAAACCTTCATTTGTCTGAAGCGCGACAATGAGTGACGATGGAGAAAGGACTTGCCCTCTGTGCGCAGAGGAGATGGATCTTACTGACCAACAGTTGAAGCCTTGCAAATGTGGCTATGAGGTGCTAGTCCCTTACATGCAAAAAGCATTAAACTTCCAGAGATGATCTAACTTGTTTAAATATATGCATTGTTGTTGATATAAAAGATTTTAGGTTTGATGTCTCATCTTGCATTTTCTTTTATGCGTAGATTTGTATTTGGTGTTGGCATCATATAATTGAGATGGCCGAGAAAGAAGACAACGAGGCTCGGTGTCCAGCATGCCGTACACCTTATGATAAAGACAGAGTCCTTAAAGTGGCTGCTGCCAATTCTGAGAGGTTAATCATTGTGTTATAATTCTGCTACTCTCTGCTTTCATTAATCCAATAAATTTATTCTTTGTTTTATATATCATACCAAGAGTTCACATGAAATTTCTCTTCCCTTGGGGGCAGGATAATAGCTGAGATGTATTCTGAGAAAAAGCAAAAGTCTCAAAGAGCAAAGACCAAGATATCTGCAGAAGCTATGAAGCATCTTAGCAGTGTCAGGGTGATGCAAAAAAATCTTGTATACATAACTGGATTACCAACCAGCTTATGTGATGAAAGTGTATGGACTTTGACATTTACTGCACCAAGATTAATATCCTATATCTGTACACATGACATTTTTAATAGGTAGCCATGTTTCTGCATCAGATTCTTGAGCGCAAAGAATACTTTGGTCAGTATGGGAAAGTTCTAAAGGTTTCAATTTCTCGTCCAGCTGGAACATCTTTCCAGAAAACAAGTAACAGCGCATTTGGCGTGTAAGTCTCTTTGAACCGGTTCACTATGTTGTCCTCTTGGTTAAGGTGTGAAGGCATGCTTTTTTTTCTTCACCACAAATTCATGTATAGAAGAGAAAATTATATTCTATAAGCATTTTTATCACCAAGAATCTAAATTTTGATTATGCTGGTTCTTCAGTTGACCTTTTCTTTTTAAACAAAGGCTAAGCTATCTCACTCACTCACTCTCTCTCTCTCTCTCTCTCTCTCTCACACACACACACACACACACACACACACACACACACACAATCATGTCAGTGACTTGCTTAGACTTGACTTTCTAAACCTTTTCAAGTCCAATAGTGGAAAATGTCTTACTCATATGTTTCCTTGTTTAGTGATCTATGATGGTGTATTTGCATTTTGGTGTTTTATGATCTAAATGACATCGTCATCCTCCTAGTTGCCTACTTTGTTATTTTCCCTGATGTTTTGATTAATATTACAGTTTGATGACTAAATTTTCGCAGAATTTAGTATTAGATTGTGATGAGTCGGTAATTCGCCCTCTTTAAATTACTCTTGACATATAAACTTACCTTTATCTTTATTAAGGTTTTCCTTCTGAAGTTACTTTTACTTGGGTACTTCCGGTGCAATGTGTCCTAGGCATCACTCTCATGCCTAACTGCCTATGTTTTGGATGGCCCCTTGATTGATGGTTGCCTTTTGCAGAACAGTTGACACAGTATTGTAATTTAGACATTTTGTCTCCAAGATATATATATATATATACACACACACACACACACAATAAATCTTTTCAGAAGTGCTGCATTTTATGAAGTATTAGATGAGTTCACTTAGGTTTGCTGAAGTGCAAACCAAGCAAATAATCTCTATGTTAGACTACTGGAAATGAGATTACAATTCGTCTTCAATAGAAATTTGTGAGACAACTGTAAGGTCATTTATACTTTATAGATCATAATGTTCGGCACCTGAGAAAAAAACTCATAAAAGTTAGTGTTGCTAAGACAAGGATGATAAATTGAATGTGTGGAGCCAGTAGAAAATGATAAAAGAAGTTACATTTATTAATAATTAGGTGTCTTCTCCCATCAAAGTTGTAATGGGGGAAACTGTTTAAGATGCATTACGATTAGTTGTGTTAAGATAGGCAGTTTGAAGATCTAGCAAGAATTTCACTGCAAACAATAAAAGAAGATTCGAAGATCTAGCAAGAATTTTTGCTTTGAGTAGTGATGTTGCTTTTCTATAGATCCAAGAATTTTGCTTTGAGTAGTGATGTTGCTTTTCTTAGTGTTCAACATCAGGTAAAAATCTATATAAACATCCTCAAATAGTTGTGGCATAACAGCTTTTTGCAGTAGCTGTTATCAAGTGGCCATTCATGTGGTCTAAGCTTCACTGTTAGTTTGCTTGTTTTGTTGGACAAACTGGGACGTGTCTTAGCTTTGGCTTGCCACCATTTGCTCTTCATGCTTTCTCCTGTCTAGAGGATATTTAACTGTTACACGACTTTTGTTGGATAGGTATATTACATATGCCAAAGATGAGGAAGCTGTTCGATGTATACAAGCTGTACATAATTTTGTGTTAGAAGGTAAATCCTTGAGGTAAGCACATAACTAAAATTCTCTTTTTGTAGACTTGTGCATATTATCGTATTAAGATGTTATGACACTGGTTTCCGTCAGGGCATGTTATGGTACCACAAAGTATTGCCGTGCATGGTTAAGAAATATGGTAAGTTACTTGTTAAAAGCTCTGCTAATACAAGGTTTTCCATCTATTAGACTTGCATGGATAATTTTTTTTGTTCATTTCCATTCTGAGTTGTTTTTTTTATTCAGACTTGCAGCAATCCCGATTGTCTATATTTGCATGACATAGGTAGTCAGGAGGATAGCTTCACTAAAGATGAGATAATTTCTGCTTATACAAGGTATTTTTTCTCCACACTTTTTGCACGTACGGTGATTTTTAGTATGACCCTTACATTGCGGCTACATGTTAGGAGTGCAATCATATTGGCTGTGAGTCCATCTAGAACCTTTTTTCAAAAACTAAATTATTGAGCTGTGAATTGTCAGTATTATTAATGTTTGCCCTGCAAACAATTCCAGATGTGGAGGTTTCTATTGCTGGCTTGCTGCCTTGATGGCACAAAAATTTAAATGTCATGATTAATTAGGCCATTTTAAACTGGAAAACTTGCTGCCATAATAAATTAATGCATAATTTTTATCTAACATGCTTAGTGGGCACAAGCTTGAAATGCTTTATCATCCTTGAGTCAGCCTACCTTTGTGGAATATTGTAGAGTATTGTATTTACAAGTGCTAGGTTCCAAAAAGCACGAAGGTTCGAAAACTCCCGAGGCATTAGGTGCTTGCCTAGGTGCTCCCAAATATTAAAATTAAAAATATATATTACGATTGATAAATATGATAATAAGAATAAAAATGACACATCAAATTGAAATCATATAAAGTACCAAATTACATTGTCTAAATTCTAATAACAAGAATGTCAAAAGTTGCGATGTTCCTACCTAATAATATACTGTTCTGTTATTTTATGTCTTAACTCCTAATAGTGCACCCACCTCAAGCTGGTGCAGGAAATAGAAATATAAATAGGAAATAGGAGATCATTAAAGGTGTTGGAAATTAACAATGTTGCTGACTTGTTGTTATCTATAAAAGGAGAAAGAGAGAAGATGGAAAAGTAATCGGCGAAAGGTATGGAGGAAAGTGGCATTCAGCAGCGAAATGAAGCTACAGACAACGACGACGGACAAAGTTGCAAGCAACGACAGACGATATTGTAGCAGCAGACGAAGCTACAGACGGTGATGGACGAAGCTATAAATGGCAACAAACGAAGCTTCAGCGACGAACGAAGCTGGGGACAATGTAGTCAAAGGCGCCAGGCGCTAAAAGTCGCCAAGGTGTCAAAACACTTGAGGCGCTGGGCGCTTGCAAATATTAAAATTTTTAAAAATATATGATTAAGGAGAAATGTGATCACTGTAGTAAAATGAGGAATTACATATGTTCTATATCACTTTATATTTCAGATATCACCACTAAATTAATTTACATTCATTTAAAATACCTAAGTACTATATTGTTTAAATCTAATAATAAAAATGACAAAGCAAGAGAAGATTACTATTAAAAATCCAATAAATTCCCTTAAGAAAGTCGATGATCATCAAATTTGTAGACTATAGAACATTATTAATAATGATTAATATGATTGCAAGAGAAAGAAAAAAGAGGGAAGAAGAGGAAGAAGGGGGGCATGTTGTTGACTATTGGTTGGGAGGGGAGGGGAAGATATAGAGAGAAGGCAATGAGGGGTGTAGTTGTTGGGGACAAGGGGGAGGGAGAGGGGCTATTGGGGTCGGAGTAGGAGGATGGAGAGGTTGTCGTAGTAGGATGGAGAGGGGGGTTGTTGGGATCGAAGGAGTTGGAGGATGGTTGTTGGGGTCCGTCGGGGGGCTGGGGTGGCAATGAAGGAGGCCAAGGTGAGGACAATGGTGGGCGGTCCTAGGGTAGGAGGGAGAGGGGAGCTATCGTGGAGAAGGCGAGGGGTGATGTAGGAGAGGGTGAGGATAGTAGGAAGAGAGGAGCTGTCGGAGAGGGGAAAGAGAAACATGTAGAGTTCTTGTAAGAAGAAGACATCATGGAGATCTGCCTTGCACATGGAAGTTGCTCGTCGGAGGCTAGTGACAGCAAAGGAGGAAGAGGAGAGAGAGGGGAAGAGCTCGGTAGAGGAAGACGATGTCGTCGTCGTCGTTCACTAGAGACGAAGACGAAGTTGTTGCTGCCACCATTCATTGGAGAGGAAGACAAAGTTGTCGCCATTGTTCAATAGAGAGGAAGACATTGTCATCACAATTACGTTTCCAAAGGGGGTAGGGCCTCGTGCGTGTGGGGTGGGTGGGGGTTAAGATATCTAGTTTGATCGAACCAGAACCAAGGAACTAATACATTTAAGTTCTACCTATGCTTCAATTGAAGGCGCTCGCTTGGATCTCTTGCTAGGCACTCAAGCCTCGCCTCGCCTGGGTGCTTAGGGCAGCGCCCCTTGACTTCCCTGGTTGTAGATGGCAATGGGTGAAGCTGCATATGGCGGCAAGCGTAGCACTATGGTTTTGTTGAGTTCCTTTCACTAGGGTTCGAGGGGGAGGGGGGATTTGAGGGAAGTAAGTTGAATCAAGTTGGTTTGGTTGAACCAACTTAGTCGCCTATGATTGAACCTAGATTGAAGAACCCAAGATTGGCTCAGGCAAACGCCTGAGTCGCTTAGTGCCTGGCCTCAGGTGTGCGCCTAAGTGGTGCCTCCTTTAATCGCTCGCCCAAACCAGCAATGAGGCGCCTGAGTCTCGCCTCGCTTGAGCGCTTGAGCACCTTTTGAAACCATACAAGTATCAAGTAAAACATGGGAGATATCTTGTTTCGTTGTATTTGCATGATATCATTTACTTCACCATGAAGTAATATGCACCATTTAACTCAATTGAGTATGCAATGGTGAGCCATGTTTTTGGATTTTACAGTTATAGTATATATAGTTTCTGATGGCATAATCCATATTCATTAATTATTTTTACATTGTATTTTAAGATTTTCTCCTGCATACTATATAATACTAATTGTATGTTTTCTGTATGATCCTTTTACTGCATAATCTTAAAATTATGATATAACAAAAAATATGTTGTTCCAAAAGTTTATATAGGTCATCCCAATGCATAAGGCTTTTTCTAATAAGAAAACTGAAGGTCCTGGTACACAACGATGCATGTAGTTGTTACTATGACTTGAATTATTGTTATGGACCTGGACTCCGCTACTGAATTCCTTGAAATTATCCCTTCTGTTAAGTAATCATCCCTCTTGTTGATTGGCCTCATGCACCGTCCTCAACTATCCATCTTCTTCCTTCTACTCCCTTCCTCCCTCCCACTCTCTCTGTCTCTCCCAGTCCCTCCCTCCATCTCTCTCTCATCTACATCTCACTTTCAGTGAGAGCCACAAATTTTAAGAGATTAAAATACCTTTTCCCTCCCTCTTGCAGCATCTTTTTACCGGAGAAATAGTGGAAGCCATGACCAGCACAGTCACTGCAGTTTTCTTTCCTCTTATCCCTGTCTTCATTTCTTTGTTGACTTTCATAGAAACATGGAATCAGCAAGAATTCGTTGATTCCTGTATGGAGCATCCAATTCTTAGAGGTTCTGCTGGTTTTGCTTGGATTTTAATGATCTACATAAATAAATGATGATGTTGAATCATCCATGGCCTATCCTGACGTGAATTGACTGATCCAGCAATCATTGATTTTATCTGATGAGTTTTGTACTTGAACTTATTTAAATTACAAATTATCTGAAGGGTTATTGTGTTTAGATTTATGTTTGTATGAGAAATAATATTTTGGATTAACGTAAATTGTCATCCTGACTAATGCAACAAGATAATTACTTCATAATATGCAAGATAGAATACTTTATGGGTTTCCACCTTGGCATAGTTTGTTCCAGCCAGATCCATGCATGAAGTTTCAGTGACTAAATAAATGATCTATTGACCTAGTAACTAATATATAGTCAAGCTCAAGTTATTGTTGATTGGCCTCATGCACCGTCCTCAACTATCCATCTTCTTCCTTCTACTCCCTTCCTCCCTCCCACTCTCTCTGTCTCTCCCAGTCCCTCCCTCCATCTCTCTCTCATCTACATCTCACTTTCAGTGAGAGCCACAAATTTTAAGAGATTAAAATACCTTTTCCCTCCCTCTTGCAGCATCTTTTTACCGGAGAAATAGTGGAAGCCATGACCAGCACAGTCACTGCAGTTTTCTTTCCTCTTATCCCTGTCTTCATTTCTTTGTTGACTTTCATAGAAACATGGAATCAGCAAGAATTCGTTGATTCCTGTATGGAGCATCCAATTCTTAGAGGTTCTGCTGGTTTTGCTTGGATTTTAATGATCTACATAAATAAATGATGATGTTGAATCATCCATGGCCTATCCTGACGTGAATTGACTGATCCAGCAAATCATTGATTTTATCTGATGAGTTTTGTCTTGAACTTGTAAAAGAAATGTTTGGCATGTCTTGATTGAACCAAAAGTAACTTGATAGACCAATTGTTTTAACATAGGAAGTTTGAAATTTTTGTTTATTTAAATTACAAATTATCTGAAGGGTTATTGTGTTTAGATTTATGTTTGTATGAGAAATAATATTTTGGATTAACGTAAATTGTCATCCTGACTAATGCAACAAGATAATTACTTCATAATATGCAAGATAGAATACTTTATGGGTTTCCACCTTGGCATAGTTTGTTCCAGCCAGATCCATGCATGAAGTTTCAGTGACTAAATAAATGATCTATTGACCTAGTAACTAATATATAGTCAAGCTCAAGTTATTGTTGATTGGCCAATAAATTATTCCTTAATAAGTGAGAACATTGTGTCATCTCTAGCTTGTGCATGCCAGATGTGACATTAATGCTAAGCTGCAGTAAATTACTCGTGTTAACCGGACTTGCTTTCATGCCATTTGTTCTCAACACTTTATCCAAGTAACCTAATAGTTCAAAGCTTGTATATAATGTATTTCAGCTAGTGTGATTCAAGTAAAGTTTAGTCCTAAATTGTTGGACATATATTCAGATGTGGACCAATCTGGGTGCCATGAAGGATGCACCATAACACTTGTTCATTGTATAAGCTAGGTATATACGTGAATTAAACCTAGTGTACTTCAGACCATCTTGCAGCAGATGACAAGGCAATTATTTTCTATTGTTTTTCCTGTTTGAGTAAAAATAATGTTTTACTTATGGCACATTATTTTCTGCTCATATACTTGGTCTTTTGTAAGTTCACTTGCACTCTTGAATTTGTTTCGTATATGGTGCCACAGGAGTAGGGTTCCACAAATTGCTTCGAGCAATTCTCAACGTCGTTCAGGAAATGTTTTACCCTCCTCATCAATGGATGACTTGAACAACAATGGAACAGTCTTGGACAAGCATCCAGTCAAGAGTGCCTGTAATGTAAGTCAAGTTCTTTTGGGGCATAGGCATGCGTTTTTATAGGATTAGCCACTTTAAGTGAAGTTATTCGCATTATGTTTTGTTATGATTAGGTCTCATTCACTCTCTTTGTTGACCGAGATATATTTTTGTGCAGAGTGCCTCAAGTCAAGTCAAAGGTTTACCTCTTAATACGGGTGCTGGGAAGTCCAATGCATTACCAGCCGCTGCTTCATGGTATGTTTCTTTTAATGCCCTGTATTGGCAAAGGTCATTTTTGCTAATATTTCAATTATTTACAGGGGACTTCGTGGTTCAAATTGCCGGCTTTTGGCTTCCAGTGTACAGTACTCTCAAACTCATGCCAAACAGAAAGTAGAGACTATCAACAATTCATCTTTACATTCTTTATTGTCGAGAAGTCCAAAGCATTCTTCAGCTCAGCATGATGGATTACTTATGACATCAAAGATACCTGAAAGCAAGGAAGCAGTTGGTGCCATATCTGGTCCATTGGAACCTTTACAACTTGGTACTTCGGCAGATTTACAACCGACTCTATCATCGGAGACAATCGTCAATGATGATTCTTCTTTAAGACCTTCATCAAATGATGATGTCATTGTAACATCAAAGCCAGGGGAAGAAATAAAAATGGCAGAGTTGGATGACAGGTCTAGGCGGTTAGAATATCTAAGACCTGACACTGGCAGGCAGCACCAAATATCTTCATCGGAATGGTCAAAACAGGTTGTCTCAGAGATAAGCGATACTTCCCATGTTTCATCAGGTTCCTTATCTTGCTCTCCAGCTGTGGTACTTGAAGAAAAGGAAAGAGACATTGCTTTAAATTGTATTGACATGAAGCCAAGAAATACCATTATTTCTAAAAACCATGTTAGACAATTTAGCAACTCTGGTCCTGATAGAGTTATCCATGATTCTACTGTTGTTAATGGCGAGGTGCAGAGCATGGGTTCAGGATTTTCTTCAGTTAATATAGACGGCCATGATATGGAGAATCAGTTAGATATTGACCAGCATCAAACCTTATCCTCTGATCTCTGCTCAAGTGAGAGGCCCAGGAGTCGAGATTTAGATTCAGCCCCAGTTGCATTGAGCACAAATGAATTAACTGATTGGAATTCTGAACGCCCAAAACAACAATTGATCTCCTTTATGGATGGGAAGGAAGATTCTGTGAAAGTGCATAACAATCAGTCTTTACCTTGTGTAAGTCCCCAAGATACTAATACAAATCATGCAAGTTCTACCTCCTGCAGTGATGGACTCGGAAGTAAACAACACCAATTTATTGATAGTTCATTGGACATGGATAGAAAACAGGTCACCATGTGTTCTTTAGGTGACAAAGAATCTGCGATTCACAATGGACATAGAGAGGATGACATAAGCCCCAACTCTTTTAGCAGGAGCGATTTGAGTTGTCCTGAGTTCAACTGCATGGAAGAAAATATGAGAACTGGTGGTGACAACAATTCTAGTGTAGATAAAATGGGCGAGAGCAACATAATTTCAAACATATTGTCACTGGATTTCGATCCATGGGATGATTCATTATCCTCCTCCGACAGTTTGGTTAAGCTGCTTGGTGAAAAGGAGGAACAAGATGGGTCTTTTAAGCTATCAAATTCATGGAAATCACTAACAAGTAACCAGTCCAGATTTTCTTTTGCCAGGCAAGAAAGTCAACCAAGTCTTTTAGAACCTCATGTTGGAGAAATTGATAATGCTCAGAGACTTCACTCCTTATCACAGGATTCATACAAAGATAGTTTTCATAACAGACATCAATTCAATGATTCTGAGGGTTCTTATGTTATTACCAGTGGTGACACCTTGTCTGATAGGACTACTAGTAAGTATTTCCTGCTTGTTTTATACATCTCTGAAGCTATGTTTTTGAAATATTTGATGCAATAATCTGATGTATTTACTGGTCCACTGTCAATATATTTCTTTGTCATGTTTCTGCTCTTTTTGCTTCCGCTTTGTGTATAACAGGTATAATAATAATTTTGCTCGCTTATTTGTGTTTTTAATTGTCTGCCACAATCTGCCACAATTGAATCTCTATCTGTTGGTATGACTGTTCTCTTGATGGTTAAGAGGCTTCTAACCAATGGTATTATTGCCATACCTGAAAGGTATTATCAACAAGCAACATGCTGCTAAGCTAGAAGATAAATCCTCACCGATACCTTTCAACTCTTTTTTTTCTTTTAATTAATACATTGATCAAAGTTCACACAACCCAGATAGGGGATAGAATTGGTTCAGTGTGATCTGATCTGGGATGAAAAATTGCCAAATTGGACCGATTGAAATATATTCTACAATAAATAACAGCAGAAAGGGTAAATCGGTAAAATGACAGTTTAGAATTATATATGCTTAAAGATTCTTACTGAAAAAGATGAAAAATAAAAATACATTAAAGATAGATTTGATATGTAACCTAGTGGATGGGGGCTTCATCAACGTGAGGTTTAGAGAGGGTCAGTGTATGCACCCTAAACCTCAAGAGAGATTGGAAAACTTGTTTACTATATCACAATGGAATGACCTTATCATTATACCAAGCCTGCTCTCAGAAACATATAAAAGTAAATAATTCCAAACTATAGATAATAGTTCATTAAGAATATATATATATATATATATATATATATATATATATATATATATATATAATGTATTTATATTAAAATAAATGTTGATCAATGTTTTATAAATATGTTATTGCAATAAAGAACTATTAGATATATGTCAGAGAAGAGACCCAAAACTTACCTGCCTACAACTATGGAAATAGTGACGAGCCGTATTGTTGCCACGATACTTCTAATCACCATACGAGTTAAACAATTATGCAGTGCAATGATGGTAAAGAAAAGGATTTTCTTTGAAGAAAATGCATGATTTGAGACTACTACGTGCTTCCATGATGTTTTCTTAATAGTCTAAGAGCTAAACCCTCACCTTCCTTTTCCTTCTTCCTCAATCCTTTCCAACAAACTATTGACATGGCAACAGGTGGTGAATGATTCTGCAGATGGTGATCAAAACAGCTAGAACATCTTGTTTACTTAATTAATTATCGCACTTTATTGTACAATCATTGTGTTCCTTGCCCCCTCTACCCCTTAGAGCAAATCAGTTCATTGCTTCTCTGTTTCAATATAATTGCTAACATTTAATGTGCAAGTCTTTGCATTTTGTGTCTCCTATGCTTTTAGCTCTATATATTTAAAATCCTACTTTTTATTCGAAGGTGTTTCGAAGGCTAAGATAACAGCTCCACCTGGATTCTCAGCTCCAAGCAGAGCTCCACCCCCAGGGTTTTCTATACCAGACAGATTTAACCAGGCATATGAGGGCTACACAGGTTTGTACTTATATTGTCAGGTGCATGCTGCATGCATGATTGAGACTTGTTTTACTGACTTATTTCCCCTTGCAGAAAAACATATGCTTGGCTGTTCTTCAGGTGGAAATAATTATCAATCAGATTTGATTGGAAATTCATGTGATGTGGAGTTTATAGATCCAGCAATATTGGCTATTGGCAAGGGCCGGATACATCTTGGACCAAATAATTCAGCATTTGGGTTGAAATCTTCATTTCCTGAACAGATTTGCACCTCTAGTAGCGATCCAAGGCTTCATCTAATGATGCAGCAATCTGTTTCTTCTAATCAGAACATGAGGATACCAGATCATATGGGAGAAAGATTCTTGCCATTAAATGATGCATATATTGCATCTCAATTTTTAGCAAAAAGCCATTCCAGTGTATCTCCATTTTCACAGTTGTCATACCAGCAACTGAGAAATTCACCTTTTCCTAATAACCAGTGGGATGCCTGTAACAGTTACAACGGTATACGGACTGGCAATGATATAGGCATGAGTGAGATCTTCAGAAACGAGAGATTTGGGCTTAATGACTACTACACAAGCACTCATGAAAACAAGTTCCACATACCGAGTACAGGTGATCTATACAATCGCGCATTTGGAATGTAATGCTGATCTGTTGCTGCGCAGCTTTGACCTCTTTTGTTAAGGGCACCTCTGACCATGGATGACAGCTGATTCTTTGAAGCAGATTTTTTCCAAAAATTTTCTGAGAGCTTGATATTTGGCCAATTTCCATCAACAGGTATAAACATTTCTTCTTAATCTGCCAATATCTAGAAATCTGCAACATTGTCAAATATCAGGTGTGCCATGCCATTTGGATTCCTGGGAAATCTTTAGAAGTGCATAGAATCTTTAATAAATTTCCTAGCTATAAAGATGTTTTGTACCTTTCATATATTGCACGCCAATTGGATGGTCAAGCTCCTTTTGGAGAGGAAAACATTTGCTATGGAGTTGCATGTTCATTGTCTTGCTTTCATTTATTAGTGTTTGAGATTGTCTAGCTGCCTTTTTGCTGGATGATAGTATCTGATGGTAGTAATAACTAATTTGTTTGTTAGGTGTTGTTTAACATGTAATAACTAACTACTAATTATTCATTGAGAGTGAGTGTGCGTGTACTTGTGATGTTATGAAGTATAGGAAGATCATCAAGGTTAGCTGTGTCAGTTGCTTGGCAATGTAAAATTAAGTACATGCCTGGTGCCGAGTTTATTGCATTAATGATGTATCTGGGACCTGGGAATTTGGTTCTTATTTCTGTCACTGCTGATATTTGCGAAGTGGCCTGTCATGGATGCGACTTAACATTAAAACATCTGGAATCTCCAATGGTTGTTGCATTCAAACTGACTAGTGTCTGCTTAAGCTTGTATAACTTATTTAGGTGGTCCCTTTTTTTTTTTTGTCTGTGTTCCTGCTTTCCTTCATTTATAAAACTTATCTAGCTTGGGTATCTGGCATTTTCTTTTTAAAATTTAGTTTGTGTTGCAAGGATTAGTATTATATGGCTAAGTCGCTAAGTGATTTGTTGTATTTATCCTGTTAAACTTATTATCATATTTATCCTTTCAAAATTTTTAAAATTTATACATGGCATCTATGATGAGTTAACCAATAACTTAATTCCAATATCTATTGTAAGTAAACTGTTTGTTGAAACTCTAATTTATATTAATGCCTTCTAATTGATGTTTTGGGTGCTTTTATATTTTTCTTTAAAAAATATTTTTAAAATCAAAGAAGCTAGTTTTAACCATGGTTAGCAGTGGTTAATCTGGGTTTTATGGATGGATGCTAAGGACAGGAACACATGAAGAGATTCTTTTAATACATAGGGGGATATACATGCTACATTAAGATTTGTAAGCATGTTTAAAGCTTTGAAGGATATGTATAAAACTCCTTTATACTCCACACTGTGATGATGTCTTACATGTTTTCAGTGTTAAATCGTGTTTTGATTGATGTTTTTGGTCATGTTGCAGGGAGGGATACATTGGTTTCATTGTGCCCCAAATCCTGATGCTTGTGTTCTTGACTGTGATGATGTCTTATATGTGCAGTGTTAAATCGTGTTTTGATTGATGTTTTTGGTCATGTTGCAGGGAGGGATACATTGGTTTCATTGTGCCCCAAATCCTGATGCTTGTGTTCTTGACTGTGATGATGTCTTATATGTTTTCAGTGTTAAATCGTGTTTTGATTGATGTTTTTGGTCATGTTGCAGGGAGGGATACATTGGTTTCATTGTGCCCCAAATCCTGATGCTTGTGTTCTTGAGCGAGAAGGCATACGGAGTGCTGTCATCTTGATGTGTCTCGTTAAATTTTCCAGGTCATGGTAAATACTGCTGCTTATGCGTGGAATTGTTCTGAAACTTCGACTCTACATCGAAAAACTTCCATGTAAATATATGTATTTTATTTAAATTGGTGTATACCTTTTAATGCCCAAAGTGATTGTATAGTTGAAATCGTGGTTGGCATATGGGATATGTCTTCTAGGCGACATTGGCTCATCGTCGGTTCGAATTTTCGCTTTGTCTTTGCACGTGTTAGTCCGGAATTTTCGTTTGTGACTTGAGGGATGAGATAGCTACATTCACAGTATGATGGAAGATAAAAGAGAGACATGACAACGGAGGGTGATGAGGTTGCATCACAAACGCTGCATCTCCATCCTCACGCGGTAGTCTGACGACAATCACATTTTAAGTGTTGAACTATTAAAAATTATTTTTGGGCTAATTATAGATTTTTTAAGTAGACATTCTTAGCATTCTTAAAAAATTATATTAAAATTTTTATAATTATGATAGTAAAATATTTATTTATTTACTCTAACATTGTTGGATTTATTGATGGTATAAAAATAATGGGTAAAAATGATAATTTTAATGTTCTAATTATGTTTTTGGTGGTATGGACTATATTACCCTTAGGGGTCATGTGTGATTGTTGTAGATGATGAGGGAGAGCGACAAAGACAAGTGAAATAAAAGAAGAGGAGAAAAAGAATGACATAGATGTCGACACTTTTTATTTATTTGCGTTGATGCTAATGTAGTTGTTGAGTGAACAAAAGAAGAAGAGAAAAAGGATGACATAGATGTCGACACTTTGTATTTATTTGCGTTGATGCTAATGTAGTTGTTGAGTGAACAAAAGAAGAGGAGAAAAAGGATGACATAGATGTGACACTTTGTATTTATTTGCGTTAATGCTAATGTAGTTGTTGAGTGACGTCGATATAGATACAGAACGGTGAAAGGACAACAATTTATAAAGAACATGATGTGATCTTTTTTTGTTGGGCCTGTGACATGTCCATCCATGACACTAAATGTTTCGTGGCTTGTCACATCCGCAAGGTCACTTGTGCCGCTTACAACTCTTTCGATGTTTGCTATTACGTCTCCAGCGTAGGTCCACAGTAGGTCTGCTCCCTTTGTGCTTCTTGTGATCCCAATCCTTCTGCATCCTCTTCATACTTTGTGGCCTCATCCTCTAACTTTTGCCTCTCCACCTTCAAGTCCACAACAACGTCTCAGGTGAAGAAGCCTACGGATCCTCAATAGACAGCTACAAAGTGTCGATGTGGGATGATTAAGGAGAGGGTGGAGGTCGTCTTGCTAGGCTAGAGCCAGATGATGGGATTACGAAGCGACGCCACTCTATATCTACGTCGATGCCGCTCTGCATCGGCGACAATGCATATGCAGAGTGGCGCCGCTCTACGTCGTCCTCTTTCTCCTCTCTCTTTGCCTCAGCTCTCGTCACCACTCTTCCTCCTCATCCACAATAATCACTTGTGGCCTTCAACGACGTCTTCGTCTACCACCATCATAAACGAAATTTAAATATTGAATTTATTTTTTTGTTCATTATTTTTATGCTTCTATTGGTAAAACAGATAATGTTATATTAATGGATCTAGATATTTCACATTATTAATTATAGAGATTCTAATATAAAATTTTTAATTATAAAGAGAATAATTAGTCTAATTATTCGATATAGTTATGACATACTTTTATCCATTAATTTTGTGTTAGTGTAGGATATTTGGTGTGAATAATTTACAATCTCTTTTTTATTATTAATATTTTCATTTTGTTTTTTTAGTAATTTTAAATTATCTCTGGACGATTTCTTTTTTTTTTTCTCTCTCTCGCTTCTTCCTACTCTTACTTCACTTCTTCTTGTTCCTTCGAGGGGATGGCGAGGACGATGTGCAGCGATGACGGTGAGCGGAGGGGCGATGAGCAGCGTCGCCTGATTACACCTGCCGGGAGGGGAGTCAATAGCAAAGGGCTATGGGGTGAAGAAAGGGGGAAAATTTGAGGTGGAAATTGGGCCGCCGCCTTCTCCCTTCCTTGCACTCTTCTTTTTCTTCACACGTCATCGGAAGACGGTGCAATTCATCTCTATGCTCCTATGTTGACTTGGGGTGGAGTACAAGTGAGCTTCCGTTTTGTTGCAGTGAGAACGCGCAGAAAACCTTATGAGGGCGGGCGCTCGGGAACTTAACAGCAGCGCCGCCAAAGGCCTGCTTAGGAATCTTGTTGGCCGCAACAATTATCCCGGCCGGCACCGCCAGATGCAAGACTTCAACAACCTCGGACAGCCCAGGCACACGGACATAACGAGCATTCCATCGAATAGCTGGTAAGCATACCATTGACAAAAAAATCCTGCAGGCTATGGCACTCGAGCGAAAAGAGCTTTGGTAACGACGGCCATGGGTGCCGGTGGATCTCGCCGTCTTCGTTCCGATGCAATAAGCGGGGTGATCTGGCGGATCGAGAGACCGGAGGGGCAACGCTTGGCGTACGCGCGATGGCGGTTCTGCAGGACCCGACGCAGACGTCGTGCATTCGGCGACTCATATACTGTTATTACTATATTACGAACGAACTTATCAAAATTTTATTGGATATGTTTTATATTTAAAATATTTGTTTAATGGTCAGTGGTGATGTACAAATCCATTTATTTGGGTTCGAAATCCTATTTCATATATTTTGATACCCAGAATATTGTTGATTTGAAGATGATTTACCGGACCTATTCATCAAATATTGAACGTTTGAAATCTTGTCTAATATAATCTATACCTAAAATATCGATCAGATTACTAACCCACTTCGAAACCTCAGTTCATCAAAGGTTATCAGATCACCACAAGTTCTTGTGAAGAAAAAAAAAAAAAGTGTAATATCATACGACAGGTTAATTACATATTACCTCTCTTATGGTTAGCGACCTTTAGCATTTCGATCTTTATACTTTAAAAGTTATATTCACATATATATATATAGTTACGAAAGTGAAATATTTAAATCTATTTATCTTAATGACATCAATTTTACCAATAAAAATATTAAAATAAAGGGTAAAAAAATAATTTTAACATTAGATAGCAAACGACATCAGTGCTAGCAGATGATGAAATCGCTAGTGTTAACGCCGACGCAGTTGCCTGGCCACTTCCGATAACGATAAGGTCCGCTCTCATCGTAATGTCACTTGCCTCCACGAGGAGCATATTGTGAACCTCATCGGCACATGCCTTGCACCGTTCTGCATCTGCGTTGGCATCGACGTAGATGATGGCTGCCTCGTTGCTGACCCAATGGGCAAATCCTAGCCTTGACTCAAAGTTGGGGTTGTTGGAGCTCTTATCGATCCCCCTGCTACTACGTCAATTCAGCACCACCTCTCGCCAAGCAGCCCTTTCGCCACCTGCTGCACATTGCTTTGCATTTGCGTCAATGTTGATGTAGTTATCGAGCAATAATTATATTGGCGTCGACGTAGATGGTAGTGGCCACAACAATGTCTATGTCAAAGATAATGGATGCCTCGTAGTTGACTCATTGGTGGATCCCATCCTCAACCCTAAGTTGGGGTCATCGGAGCTCGTATCGCTCCCCCTATTACTATGTCAGTTTCGACACCATCTCTCGCTGAACAGCCCTTTCGCTGTCCCCCCATGCTACTTTGTATGTGCATTGATGCTCGACAAGGGCGGGCGATAAAAAGGCTGCTTGACGAGAGGTGGTGTCTGAACTGACGTGGCAGTAGGGGGAACGGTAGGAGCTCTAATGATGCCAGCTTCAAGTCGAGGTTGAGATTCACCCAACAAGTTAATGGTGAGGGAGCCACCATCTTCGCTATAAATGCTACGGTGGCCACCACCATCTACGTTGATGTCAATGTAGTTGTCATTCAGCAACTGTATCAACGTCGATGCAAATGTAAAGCGATAAGGGGCAAGGTGACGATAAGGTCGACAACGCACTCCTCATGGAGGTAGGTGGCATCGTGATAAGAGAGGGCCTTATCATCATCAGAGGTGACTAAGCAATTGTGTTGATGTCGACGTCAATGACATCGTCATTCGCCACCACTGAAGCTAGTAGTGTCGTCATTCGTCACTAACCATTAAATTTTTTTATTATTTTATGTTTTCATTCGTAAAATTGATAAATGAATCTAGACATTTTACTTTTATAACTATAGAGATGTAAATATAATTTTTTAAAATGTAATGGTCGAAAGTATTGATTTGAATGCTACACCGCATCTGATACGACTCGCATGCAATTTCTAGGATGCCCCGACGCCATGTTCTGTACGGCCGATGCTACGATGAGCACTATCGACATGGTTGTCACCATATTTCCATTGCTTCAAGTTCATCATATTAGTCTGAGCGCCACGTTTCTTAGTCGTCCGCATCGCAGTACTAATCCATAGTAACTATTTAGATCGCGTGGTTGGATGCTTCTGATTCCAACTCCTGGAGGAGGAGTAGGAGGAGGAGAGAATCCCAGCGAGAGCTTCCTCTCCTAGTGGGCGTTCTAATCTCATTCATATACATATATCGACGACGTGGGTGTTTTGGATCAAGTGGCCAAGTGGGCACTTCAATATAGGACCGTGGAATCAGTCAATGCACCCCAAACGAAGCAACATGTGCAATTGTTGTCTGCTTAGCCATTTTTTAGAGAGAGAGAGAGAGAGAGAGTGAGTGAGTGCATGGTGCCATGGTTTAGCATCACATTAGCCATTCCATAACCTTCTATAAGCTAAGCACATGGATCGGAAAACATAAAAAACATTGGGTCTTTCTATATCTTTTAAACACATCAAGGTTTCATGCTACAGCCACATCGAACAATATTATATATCTTTCTCACACATCTCATCAGATTCTTTGAAGTTCTTATGATGGATGTGAGATTAAATCTTATTATCTCCCCTATTTAAAGACTTGAAGTCAATGCTCATGTCATGATATGAGGATTTATATTTCTTCATGTCATTGCTTAATTTGATGGATGAAAGCTAATAATACATCATCAACAACATCTCTTTCTTTTTGTCCGTATATGATTTGTTTCTCCCTACAAGACAATTTCATACTACATAATAAAAGAATGAATGATCATAAAATATCATTTCTAGGTTTTTTTGTTTCTTTATTTTTCCGTAAAAATCCGTAGGCTAATGCATCATCGATTCATTCATGGTATGAAACACAAGTGATTACTCCACACAACATCTCCCTGAAACAAGAGAGCTAAGAACCATAGGTAATCCCTTAGAATAATACTAATAAGACACTGTAAATATTGATCTGATGATAATATACCAAACTCATTTATCAAAAGTTAAAAAGGTTCAAAATTTAATCTTGATATTAACAGTTTATCACAGAATCTTTAAGTTCGAATCTTACTTTCGTTAAAAGTTATTTCAGGAAAAAAAGAAGAAAAAAAAAAACATCTCTCAAGGTTAAGTTGGCTAAATAGTAGACACATTGGGAGGTCTCCTCCTCCTCCGGACACTGAACAAGGAAAAGAGACAGCTTTTCCTGTTGAGAAATCCTCCAAGCAAATACAACAAAAGCTAGAAGTTAGAATCCCACCCCGAAGAAAAATCGAAGGACACAGGGATGGAGTAGATTTGAGCATGACAAATCCACCCCCTCCTTCCTATATGCTCTCTCTGCCTCTCAAGTTGCGTATGGAGAAGTGTCCCTTCTGAAATGTCAGCTTCTTCTGCCTATAATATATCCCCGTCATCTGTTTCTCTTTCTCTCTCGTCATATCTCTTCTACAGTGTCAGTCTCCTCTTGTTAGGTTTAGAGAAGAGCCTTGCTGCTCTCTTCTTTCTCTCGGTGAAGGCTCCTTTTCTGCCCTCCTGCCACCTGATCTCTGTCCCATGCTTCCAGATCTAAAAGAACAAGAAACCTATCCTCTCAGAAGAAGCATGGAACTTGGCATTGGGTGCAACACCATCAAATCCTAATCTTGCTGCTGCTGCTGCTGCTATCTGGACACATGTACGACTATCTCTGGAAACGGATGGAGAACGACCACGGTGACCTCGGCGACATAGTCCGAGCAGGCGGCCGAATCGGGCCACGGAACATGGAGATCGAGCCGGCCGTCGAGCGGGAGCTTCCTACCGAGCCCGTTGCCTTTCCCACCAGAACCGAAATCCCTACCGACAGCGTCGGCCATCCTTTGGTCGATCTCCGTGACTCTCTACTCGGTCAGAACACAGGTACGGAGTTCTTGGATGGGGCAGAAGCGATGCTGGCGCCGTCCAAGATGGCCATGGAGAGCAGCCGCAGCGACCCTGGAGGAGGTGGGAGGTTTATCTTAGCTCAGAAGGTACTATCAGGCAAGCAGGAGGTCGAGATATCCTGCAGTATCTTCTCGAGCAAGCCTTCCCTTTCCTCACCCGGGGAGATGTTGCAGTTGAGCAGCGGCTCCACAGCCGGCCCAATGGATCACGGCGATGATATGCAGATCTGGTCTCCTCGGAGTAGTCAAGAGATCAAACGCAGGTTCGAGATCTACAAGTACTCATCTAGCCTTCCTGTCAAGGGCGAGATCTAACATCTTAAGCATTTCTTTCCTTCTTTAGTAGTTAAGTTAATATGAGCCTTGATTTTGTCTTCCGAAGATCCATTCAAAATCTTGGTGTTTAATGCTGAAATTACTTCAAAATCTTGGTGTCGATCATCTTATGGATTTGCTCCTCCCCAGAATCTTTCTAGCCTTCCTGTAGTAGGTGAGCACATTCAAACTAGGTTAGTGGATTTTGATGGAAATGCGAGGAGCTTTCTTGTTTGAACTGACCGATTGAAGAGCTGATGGAAATCTAAGAATCAGAGCCATCAGAAGTAGATGGTCTCTTTTCCTCTTTTGTAGCACCTCCCGCAGATCAAGTGGTACAGATCTCGGCTAAAAAGAGTTAACATAGACAAGCACCTACAGATTCCCAGGAAACTCTTCATGTCTCATCGTAGCATGCAAGCACAATATTTCCCCCTTCATTCTGGCAAAACATGATCATCCTGTCCCTGTCGTCTCCTGGAGCTCAACATTAACTATTAGGATTTCCTTTTCTTTCTTCCTGTATGTGCGAATGTGCTCGGAGTTAACTAGACTTGTTTATGTCACAGAAAAGGCCAGGCAAAGAAGGTGGTGTGTGTTCCAGCGCCGGTGGCTGCCAGCAGCCGGCCGAGCAGCGAGGCTGTTCCATCCGATCTATGGGCTTGGAGGAAGTATGGTCAGAAACCGATCAAGGGTTCTCCTTATCCGAGGTAAATTGTTTTCATCATTATATATGTGCAGAAATGTTTTGATTCCTTTGCTAATTGCAAAGGCACATTTTGTTAGTCGGTAAAGCCACATTACTTGCTAACTGCAGAAAGAAAGAATAGGATATTGTAGTTAGCGAAGAACAAGGAGAAGCTGCTTCTATCATTTGATACGATGCTAAGTAATATAAGGTATGATGCTTCTTCGCGAGGGAGCTCTGACCATTTTGGCTGGCTCTTCCTTCAGACCAGTCAGTAGCTACGTAAAACCTAATATGAATACACGTGTACTAAAAGATCGATTTCAACTAGTTGACTTTCTGAATTTGTACATAAACAAACGTTGTCTCATCTATCAGCAAACACCAAGTCTTAGGTTGTTCTTCTTCCTTTTCCGGCTTGTGTTGAACGTCTATAATGCTGAATGTGAATTGTTATGCTGAACGTCTATAATGCTTAATGTCTCGAGAGCAACGCTGATCTCAAAAGCAGCAGTCTTTTGAACTCAGAAAGAAGTAAGGATTTATTCTTCATCTTATCGATCATCATCGTGATCAAGTATGATAAGAATACTGCAATTTTCCAGCGCCGGTGGCTGCCAGCAGCCGGCCGAGCAGCGAGGCTGTTCCATCCGATCTATGGGCTTGGAGGAAGTATGGTCAGAAACCGATCAAGGGTTCTCCTTATCCGAGGTAAATTGTTTTCATCATTATATATGTGCAGAAATGTTTGATTCCTTTGCTAATTGCAAAGGCACATTTTGTTAGTCGGTAAAGCCACATTACTTGCTAACTGCAGAAAGAAAGAATAGGATATGTAGTTAGCGAAGAACAAGGAGAAGCTGCTTCTATCATTGATACGATGCTAAGTAATATAAGGTATGATGCTTCTTCGCGAGGGAGCTCTGACCATTTTGGCTGGCTCTTCCTTCAGACCAGTCAGTAGCTACGTAAAACCTAATATGAATACACGTGTACTAAAAGATCGATTTCAACTAGTTGACTTTCTGAATTGTACATAAACAAACGTTGTCTCATCTATCAGCAAACACCAAGTCTTAGGTTGTTCTTCTTCCTATGCTAATGTCTCGAGAGCAACGCTGATCTCAAAAGCAGCAGTCTTTTGAACTCAGAAAGAAGTAAGGATTTATTCTTCATCTTATCGATCATCATCGTGATCAAGTATGATAAGAATACTGCAATTTCTTAATGAGTACTTGGAGCTTTTTTCCTTGTAAAAGCTGATGAATTCCATGAGCATATATATCAGGGGCTATTACAGATGTAGCAGTTCAAAAGGATGCTCGGCGAGGAAGCAAGTGGAGCGCAGCCGGACTGATCCTAACATATTGGTCATCACCTACACATCCGAGCACAACCACCCGTGGCCTACACAACGCAATGCGCTTGCCGGAACCGCAAGATCGCATCCATCCAAGAATGGCCCCAAGTGCTCCAGCGATCAGGGTGTTGTAAAGTCACCCACGGCTCCGAAGGAGGACCCCATGGAACGTCTGGTGAAGCGTGAAGTTGCTGAGATGGAGAAGGCAATCGAACCAGCTGCTGAGGACGACGAATTCCACCAAAGCCACACGCAGATGCTCCCGGAAGAGGACCAACCGGACGACTTCTTCGAAGATCTGTCGGAGTTGGAGATGGACCCTTCGAGCCTCATCTTCTCCTCCGAGGGATTCATGGAAAGTAAGCCGGATGAAGAGAGGGCGAACAAGGCCTTGGACCCGTTCGGCACGTTTGACTGGGCAGGCAGCTCGTGAAAGGAAAGAAAATGATTATTATAACAGGATCTTATATCAGCAAAGACCTCAGCAGGAGAAAGACGAGAGAGAATAAGGAGCCTTCTCGATCCTACACGGTTCAAGCCCCGAACCTTTTCATGAACTCACAAGGTTGATTGAAGGATGACTCTCTTGTGTTTCCTACACATGGTTTTAGTTGTTTAACAGAACAGTCTAGAGATCAGAAATGTAGAAGAAGAAGAAGAAGAAGAGGAGGGGTGTCATTACCCGCAAGTTTGGGATGTGACAGAAAGCTGATGAGCAACAGAAGCTAGAAACAGTTGCGCCAAGTACAGGAGCGCTTGACGTGACCGAGGATGTCGAGATAAAATATATGAATGCCTTTGCTCCTTTCACTCCTCTCTCTTTCCCTCTCTTTCTCGGCCACGGCTTTTCCCAAGTGGGCTAAATAGTTCACGTCTGCTGAGAACAGCAGTCCAGGTTGCTCGAGTACGACCGCCTGGACACAAAGAAGAAGAGTTCGAGGATGCGTAGCAGGAGCTTTAACTTCTTCGACTGTTCCACATCATATCATGAAATATGATAAAAATGATTCGGGACTCGAAGACGAACAGAATGTGTCACGGAGTCTCTGCCTATGAACCTTCGGACACGCACCGGAGCTCCGCTTTCACGGCGTGGTGGTTCTCATACAGCAGCAGGTGAGAGGGAAGGCAAATGGCCTTTGGTTAGAAAATGGTGCACCCGTGTGTCGGGCCTAATTAGGATCTTACGCTGGCAAATGATGATGGGAAATCTTGGTACCTTAAATTTTTATTATGTTATAATGATGTGATACATTGGCATGCATGTTGCTAATGGTTACTTGATTAATTTCAGCTATTTCTTTGAAGTTGACTACACAAAGCATCTCGTGCATCATGTACCGGAAGAATATATTCTTCATGATTCACCACCAGCTCCACATTATGATACTTTTAATGGCTCACAGCGATGGCTTGCAGGACCACTCACCTACCCAAACAAGATGGATGGATAGTGTTTTTGTGGTTCTAATAATCCATTGCCGTCAATCTGCAGCTTATCAGATCATCCTAATTGCCGATATTGTTGATTACATATTAAGATGATATCATTTTTCAATCATATATGCTTGAGTTAGTAAAACTTTCGATAGAATTAGAAATCTAATCGTTTAGGATCAAGAAAATATGTTAGAATCGTAAACGATATAACAAATTTTTTATTGCCATGATTACTTGGGAGTTGATGTTTTCTGTTCTATTTAAAGAAAAGAAAAGAGGAAGCAATCAGTTACAGGCTATCAAGAAAAGACAAAAAGGGAGTTATGGCAACAAACCTCGTTGCACTAAACCACACCCCACCAGCGAGCACCGGCGGCCTCGTGTCGTCGGAGCCGGCGTTAAAGACGGGGTTTCTCCGTGGGTCTGCCAATGGGTGTTCGTGAAAGTACGTCGTCATAGATGTGTTTGATTCAGGAGGAGGAGGGGAAGTAAGCGTTCCCCCAAGCCAAAGATCCCTGATTCATGTCGATCGGTATCCCTCAGCTTTCTGGTTGGAATCAGAATTTGAGGAGGAATCTTGGGGGTTTGGAGTGTTGAATTAGGGTTTGAGCAGAGATCGATGGCGACCAAGGAACGGGAGGGACGGGGGGCGAGCGACGAGGAGGAACGGGAGGGTTCCGACGGGCGAGGGAAAGTCTAAGGGGCATGGCTGGATGCGACGACGAGTCAAGGCGGCGCGGAGGTTTATGATGACGAAGATGAATATGCTACGAGGAGGAGGAGGAGAAGAAGAAGAAGAAGAAGAAGAAGGCGAAGTTGGAATCGTGCTGTTGTGGCAGTGGGCGGAAGCCCCGGCGAGGGAGATGGACAGAAGTTTGGTAGGAAGCTAGAGGAAATTAAGGACAAGAATCAGGTGGACGATGAAGATAAGAAGAGATGCACGATGATCGATCGGTTCCAGGAGAATGGCAGAGGACGCCACAGGTGATTTTTTCCTTTAATGTATAAAAACAAATAACAAAACATTTATTTTTGTGCTTAGTCTGTAGGTTTCTATTTTCCAGCAGTATCTACTAATATGCTTCACGAACACCATTTCATTTTCGCAAATGTCGAGCTTTTTAGTCACCATTGTGATACATTAGCGATCAAGACATAGTTGGAAGAACAACATTGGGTTACAGGTTAGCGGAATTCTCTTATTGAATAATCTATATATATGAGTCGAGATTTGACCCGAGAAAGGAATCCCTTAATCCTTGATATAACAGTAAACACTAAGTACTGTTCTATAGTTTTATGTTGATAGCTTCAGGAAGTATGTTTGACTAAGTGTCATCCTTGGGTTGCTTTCCAAAAGTGGCCTAATTCAGTGACATTGGGTGCCATGTTTTATGCTTTTTTCTATAATTACTTTGTTTACTTGCTATTCTATATACTAGGAAAGATTGCAGAGGACCATTAGCAGCAGTTTCCATTATCCTGCTCTCAAGTCCTTTAAGAAATATATGGAATCTTACATAGGACATGATCATAAACAAAAGTTTACTTGTTATTGTGGTTCCATGTACAGTTGTTTGTAAGTGGTTGATTTTTTTTCGTTTGCTTAATTCTACTTTTTCTGCCAATGCTTGTTTATGCTTCTATTATGCAAGAAGGTCTTGAATTGGGTGAAATATCATCCTGAATCGGATGATATTTCTCGAGTTTTATACTCGCATCTCTTGACATCTTCTGAAGGCACTTTTTAACTATTCTTAGTCTCATCTTTTCTGCTTCTCATCTTGGAGGTATCCTCTGTCTCGCCCGGGATTTGCACTGTTGAATCATATTTCCTCTGATCATCAGTCTTTATTTAATAGCCACTATCTAGGCATATGTTTGGTAGGCGCAAATTGAGGGACCCAAAAGATGAATGTGCTTGGGTGCACGATGGACTTAAAGAAATGAATCTGCACGAAACACATAACAGTGAGGTATTTAAATTCCATGCTGATTTTTTTTTGGAACAATCTATGATGAGGTTTAGTTTCTTAGATATGCATGATGTGTTTGTCTCCTAAAAAGACACATTTCTAGGCATCGTTCTTCTAGAGGTCGTGGTAGTGCCAAAAGCTGGGGTGCTGAAAGTTGTCATATTAGAGGAAACTGACACCACATGATAAGAATCTTGATGATGGAAACATACAAAATCGTGCTCCAAAGACTGTTGGAGGGAGGAGACCTAAGTGCTATGAGCCTATTTCAAAGAGCATAAGAGACATTCCTGCAACTCAATGCAAAGAGTCATTGATGGATTTCACTTTTATTGTTAATCACATGTATTCATTCTGTGGGATATGCCGCATAAGGGATACTTTGTTCTTCTTGCATTACTTGTCAGCTCACCTGTAAACCATCAAGAGCCAGCATCAGATGACGATATCGGAAGACAGTCTCCTCAAGCTGCAAGCGTGCAATCAGACCATGTTCTTCCATAGAAGAATCCATTTGCTTCAAGCGTCAATTCTGTGTCACCCTCAATTTACCCCTTTGGGTCATCCAATCAAGACACAACCTTGACCCAGAAAAGGGCTGTGCAAACTGGAAGTATCAATAAGGCCATTTCTTGATTGAGAGGGATGGAAGAAAATGCTATTACATCCCAGGCTAACTCATCAATGAGATATGGTTGTCCATGATAGGTTGTATACGGACGATTCCCTGGATCCGGCTGCAGGGATGACTGCAACTAACTCTAGTCTCCAGCCTTTAGGATCTTTATTGCCATTAGAAAAATTATTCAGTCTGCTAGTTGTGGGGTTCAAGTGAGGGGCTTAAGTACTGCAGGACCTCCAGATAGTCCCTTCAGAATCACCAATTAGCCAAGTTGGAAGAGTTGCTGCTCAAATTAAGCCTATTTTAACTGAACACGACCGGTTCAAGTTCCAACACAATCTGCAATGGGAATTTCAACTCAGCAACTGGTCCAGTCCCCTGTGATGGAAATCAAGCATTACCTTCTCTGCCCTCATCTGCCAATTCATCTCAAGTTGGAGAAACTGATTCACCTCGAGGTTCAAGTAAATCAAACATCTCACTGGGGTGGAAAAGCTAGGATTAGCAACCAAGCAAGTGGAAGAGACTCTTTTCTGTATGGTGGAGCTCAGGTGATTGGAGCAACTGGAGCTATGGGCCTTGCCTATGGTGATCAAAACTTTCCTGGCACTCCAACACATTTACCAGGTCAGTGTTGTTGTTATGAGACTGCCATATCTTTCATCTTTATTTTTCTTCCGATGCAGTTACTCGACATGGAATAGCATTAGTTGTTAAAATTTTATATGCTGATTGATGCTTTCTATCTACAATTTTTTGTTAAACATTGTACCGTCTGATTGTATTTTCTTATTTATTTCACAGCTATGCAACTTGAGGGTCAGCATCCTGGCACTGTTGGGGTTTCTGCTATGAGAATTGCTCTTCCGGGACATGTAGCTCAGCCACAACTTGGTTTTAGCAATTCTGAAATCACTTGGTATGAATTTATATTGTAATCGGCCATTATATTCATGTGGTTTCATTCTTCATCCTCTAAACTTACATATTCCCGAAATAAATCCTTTAAGAAATTTATTGTGCAGAACATTTGTTAATACGTTCACTGCTTGGACAAGGTGATCCTACGTTCCAGGCTGTGGTGGAGGCTCGTCCAAATGATACGGTGGGTGGGGAAGCTTTTCTTTTAAGAGTTCCGAAGCAATAGCCGAGATCAATCTGCAGTGGCGTTCTACTCCTTTTTTCGTTTCTTTGTTGCTTGTTGAGTGGAACATTTTGTTGTTCGAGTCTGCCCACATTAACTTGTGCTCTTTTGGTTAGCTAATATGACTGTAGTCACCACCTTAGCCTGCCTTATAAGAACTTGTGGCGCTCGTACTGAAGAAGGTTTGTCTGAACCTGTGCAGGACAGTTCGGTCAGCCTTGGGCTTTAGATTTATTGTTGCCATGGTTGTGCAGCGAACACGAGCCTCGTTGGTTGTACGGACCAGCTCGAGGCCATCAGAACACTTGCTCGCTCGGCGGAAGGGTGGCGCACAGATGTTGTCGATTGCGTGGACTCGGGCCGGGCCCAATTACTTCCGCGTCACATTGCGGCCGCGTGTCCACAGCCACACATGTTGCATGCCTCCGCAAGCCTTACGGATGTAGCGGTGGAAACTTGAGGTCCATATGCCTCTTCTCTCTCCCTGTATCGCTTGAGCGAGTGCTGAGGATGCAGCTTCTTCAAACCCCTCCCAGTGGACTCGCCATCTCAACACAGTCTCCCCTACCCAGAAGCGGTACTACTCACTGTCATATTTTCCACCTTCCCGACGCTGACTCTTGATGTGCTTACGTTGCATCCTGTTCTTGTGATAGGTGCCAATTCCTTGAAAGCCCACCGGCTTTCCTCCACGCTCAGGTGTTCCTCCTCGGTTCGCGTCCACCGACGCTTTGTACGGCCGCCTAGCCTCCCAAGAGCTTCTTCCGTTGAAGGTGCTGTCTCCTTACATCGCTTCGCTTCCGTACCGTTTCGTGGATATGCTTTCTTTGTTCTATAGATTTCCCCTTACAGCCAGCGCGTCAGTGGAATCAGTGGACGCAGCCAAGAAGGAAGTTCTGGTGGCCTTGTCCCAAATTATCGATCCAGATTTCGGCACGGATATTGTATCGTGTGGTTTTGTGAAGGATTTGTTCGTTGATGAAGCTTTGAAAGAGGTAATTCTGGGCATAGACTTTGCCTGCTCAATGTAACGTGATTGGATAAAGTCAACAGGGTATGTTTATCCTGTCTCTCAGGTTTCGTTCCGGTTGGAGCTAACCACGCCCGCATGTCCAATCAAAGACATGGTAAGGGAGACTTTGCACCTGTCAGTTATTCATGAACCTCTTGATTTTTTTTCTCTCAATTGTCCGAATTTTTGAAGCAATGAACCTGCTTGATTTGAATTCCTCCAGGAAAAATGCCATCACGTTACACTTCGGCCATGCACTCTTACTGTTGTATTCATGACGGATTCCCGCCAGAACCTAACATCTCACTTGCTCTGATATGGTTGTGGCATATCTAGCGCTATTTTTCTTTTTGTGTTTCTGGGAGCATCCATTATACATCTTCCATGAACCTGTATTAACTAGTTCTAAAAGGAGCATTGTTTCTGGCGGGAGATAGTGAAATATTAGTCAAATATTGCTATTTGTGCTTTCACGAAATGCTTTTACTTGAGTTGTTTGGCGGATAATTTAATGTTGATATACTAATATGTTTTTCAACTCTTGCATTTCGCTATTGTCACATTGTCACATGTTTGTTTTACTATAACCTTACTGGCAAGCCTTAGAAATTTACTCTGAATTTTTCCATAAAACCTCAATTCAGATGCATTTGTGTCATATTGTTAGTCTGACAATGCTTCTTTCAAGAATGTGTCTGATACTTTGATAATTGACCAGTTTGAACAAAGGGCAAATGAGGTTGTTGGAGCACTTCCTTGGGTTAAAAAGGTCAACGTGACAATGTCAGCACAACCCGCCAAACCAGTTTTTGCAGGAGAACTGCCCAAGGGATTACAAAGAATCTCAAACATTATAGCTGTCTCCAGTTGCAAGGCAAAAAATTTCAGCACCTGGTTATTTTCCGCATTAACGTAATCTTGAATAAATTTTGCATCACATCAGTTTATACAAACATTAATTTTACCGGAGACCTCATTCTTACATAGATGGTACTACTTGTTATATATTCTATATTAGACATACTTTTGTTGTGACATCTAACTTCTATGTACAGGGTGGCGTTGGGAAGTCTACTGTAGCTGTAACCTTGCTTACACATTAGTTGGAATGGGAGCTAGAGTTGGCATATTTGATGCTGATGTTTATGGTCCGAGTTTACCAACAATGGTTTCACCAGAAAATCGGTTGCTAGAAATGGTACATGTCATCTGCCTCATCATAAGACTTCTGACTCTAGAAATACACTGATGGTCATGAAACAGCTGGTCTTTATAGAACCCTGAAACAAGAACTATACTTCCAACTGAGTTCATGGGCGTCAAGTTGGTTTCTTTTGGTTTTGCTGGCCAAGGGCGTGCAATAATGCGTGGTCCAATGGTTTCAGGGGTCATCAATCAACTACTCACTCTTTTTGCCAAAATTGTTAAAGATTAAACATTACTGTTTACAAGGGCGCTAAATTAAGCTTATTTCATTGTTTAACGGTGCAATGGTTCATGAGATAAACTCTTCTGAAATGCATATTTTAGTTGAAATATTGCTTTAAACTTTGATGGTTTCACATGTTTGTTTTACTATAACCTTACTGGCAAGCCTTAGAAATTTACTCTGAATTTTTCCATAAAACCTCAATTCAGATGCATTTGTGTCATATTGTTAGTCTGACAATGCTTCTTTCAAGAATGTGTCTGATACTTTGATAATTGACCAGTTTGAACAAAGGGCAAATGAGGTTGTTGGAGCACTTCCTTGGGTTAAAAAGGTCAACGTGACAATGTCAGCACAACCCGCCAAACCAGTTTTTGCAGGAGAACTGCCCAAGGGATTACAAAGAATCTCAAACATTATAGCTGTCTCCAGTTGCAAGGCAAAAAATTTCAGCACCTGGTTATTTTCCGCATTAACGTAATCTTGAATAAATTTTGCATCACATCAGTTTATACAAACATTAATTTTACCGGAGACCTCATTCTTACATAGATGGTACTACTTGTTATATATTCTATATTAGACATACTTTTGTTGTGACATCTAACTTCTATGTACAGGGTGGCGTTGGGAAGTCTACTGTAGCTGTAAACCTTGCTTACACATTAGTTGGAATGGGAGCTAGAGTTGGCATATTTGATGCTGATGTTTATGGTCCGAGTTTACCAACAATGGTTTCACCAGAAAATCGGTTGCTAGAAATGGTACATGTCATCTGCCTCATCATAAGACTTCTGACTCTAGAAAATACACTGATGGTCATGAAACAGCTGGTCTTTATAGAACCCTGAAACAAGAACTATACTTCCAACTGAGTTCATGGGCGTCAAGTTGGTTTCTTTTGGTTTTGCTGGCCAAGGGCGTGCAATAATGCGTGGTCCAATGGTTTCAGGGGTCATCAATCAACTACTCACTACTGCTGAATGGTATGCAATACTTTTTTATACAACAAAAAGAGAAATATCTGTTAATTCTTTTGCTTTTCATATTTATAATTATATTATTGAAGTTTATTTTGCCAAAATTGTTAAAGATTAAACATTACTGTTTACAAGGGCGCTAAATTAAGCTTATTTCATTGTTTAACGGTGCAATGGTTCATGAGATAAACTCTTCTGAAATGCATATTTTAGTTGAAATATTGCTTTAAACTTTGATGGTTTCACATGTTTATGGTTCTTTGTTAAAGCATTTTGATCTCCCCAGGTAGAGATCATCATCCATCTTTTAAAGTTATTGATACCATGGATGGTTACGAGAGGAAAGTCTAAAATGCTAATAGTAAACAGGGTCTACTATTTTGAAATGGATAAAGTGCATCCTGATCAATTTCACCTTCTGGAGGTATATGATCACATGCAGGCAATGCTGATTGATTTTAGCCAAAATAAGAATCAGCTCTGCCTCCTGTTGAATTTGGTGCATCCAATACCTCTGAACGTTGTATTATGACCCATTAGAACTCGAACTGTATATCATTCCATTTGGACTTTTGGAATCTATACATATTGTTTCCTGCTTATTCCTTTCAGAGTAACTTATCTTGCAGTAAAAAAGTCTATAGGTAAGAAACCATCAGAAGTAGCAAACGTTATCAGTGTATCCTGCTTGTCAAGCAAGAAAAGGATATTTGAACTTTTTCAATTAATCAACAGTTTCAGTACATGGGGTTCCTTTTCCATGATCATTTCCTTAATTAGGTATAGTTCATCTTGATCTACTTGAGCATACAACAAAGTTTTACGTCCATGGCGAGTCTATTTTGTGCTTCCTATTGAATACATCACGGTTTGATTGTGGACTGTCGAGATCATCATACTGGAGCCCTGCCCTTTTACATTTGGAAACAGATAAAAGTTTCATTTTTTTAATATTTTTGGTTAGTTTTCATATGCTTCAAAATAATCATTTTCCATTTGGGCCCCATAAATTTGATGGTAGCTAGAGAAAGATTATGCTTTGTGCTTCAGACCTGGCGAAATACTTATTTTACATGTCAAAATCATAACCATGTTAAGGTTTCCTTCCCCCCTGTGGTGACCTACTCATGGTTAATTGTAGTACTTTCTGGTATTATTCTTTTCATAGTCACCATTAAAGCTTTACCCTTAAAAAAGAGAAAAACATCATGCTTCTTTGGGTGGAGCAATTTTGTAGAATTTGGCATTCTAATGTTTGCACCATACAGGGGAGAGTTAGACTATCTTGTTATTGATATGCCTCCTGGGACTGGTGATATTCAGCTCACCTTATGTCAGGTAGCCTTTCACACCACTAATCATGAAGTAGACATGTTTAATCAATCCCATTATTTTCTTCCATGCAACTCAGGTTCAATTTCTCTCAGGTTGCTCCATTAACAGCAGCTGTGATTGTTACCACCCCACAGAAGTTAGCATTTATTGATGTTGCAAAAGGAGTTCGAATGTTTTCAAAACTTAAGGTGATTTGTTAAGCATGTCTATGGGATCTTGGTTACTCACAAAGAGAGGGATTTGATAGTCTTAGTGTTCTCATAGTCAGCCTGATCAATTATCATTGATGCTTGATTCCATGCTACACTATTGGTGTTCAGAATTCAAATCTCTGCTTAATTTCAATTATGGCTAGATCATACTATTTTGATAATTTTTATAAATGTTTGTTTTTGAAGGTTCCATGCATAGCTGTGGTTGAGAACATGTGCTACTTTGATGCTGACAGCAAACGATATTACCCATTTGGAAAAGGTTCGGGTTCTCAGGCATGTGACTAACCGATGATTGGTGTTTTCTTTCTCCCCCACCCCATCCTTTCTTGAGAACTGATTCTTGTTTTGGTGTGGTCTATTTTATCTTTTTCCTACAGGTTGTTCAGCAGTTTGGGATACCATATCTCTTTGATCTTCCAATTAGGCCAACTGTATGTGTTTCATTAAGACCCTAACTTAGTTCTGTGAATTCGCAGAAAGTACAGTCATTTATAAGTGTGATAAATGTATGTTTAAGTTTCATACTTAAAGGCATTGTGAAGCTTGAAGCTTCGGTGACTTATCTAGTACTAGTTTTCTCATACAGTCATGCATTTTTTTAGATATAGCATTTTATGTATTTACACATCAATGAAGCATTGTTGGGAATTAAGCCTTAGGATTGTTCGCGTTACCCATGGGTGAGTTACAAACATAAGTAGAATTCTAGGAGCACACAGGAATACATTATCACAGTATCATGGATTTGATTTTTATGACCTGGTGATATAAGGCCTCCTCTCAAGGAATGAAATGTAATTTCCATTGGCTTTGTTTTCTAACTTCATCTTCCCAAATCAAGTGCGCTATTTGTTCTCCCAAGTCCCAAAGCCCTTCTGTTTTCCTGTTTTGTTTGCATGATTTGTATGGGAACTATAGAGATGATGGTATCCGGTTTACTTGAGTCAAATTAACCTAAATTATTGCTGAAACCCAAATACTTTAAGATCTGAAACCCAACACAAGCAACATTTTGCTGTGTGAGTTAATCATAGGATAATGAGAGACATCACTATACCAGAAAGTTGTAGAAATATACCGATATACCTTAAAGTTGGATAACCATGTACCTTGGTGAATTACCATCTTTTTGGTTTATAATTGTTACAAATACAATAGTGATGTTTTTGTCCTTTCTGACATACTAAAATTATTGAACCTTATATCATTTTGGTTTTTGTTTGACATTCATATGAAATAGACTTTCACCTTTAGATGGCACTTGTTAGATATCGGAAAGTTGTATAAATATGAGGATATACATATTGGATGTGCATAATGCCCAGAAAATGTTGGTAAGACTGGGAATGTTCATCAATGACATGTTTAATAATCACCTCAGACAGAAGATAACTATGTTTATATTTGAATCTTGATTATCGAAAGTTAATAGCAAAAATGCTTGTATAGTTGATTTTCTACATCAATCTCGAGTCTTGTCGGTCCATTCAATACTTAACTTTCTGTTGAAAAAGAAGGGTATTACAGTCCTAGATTTTTTTTTTTTTTCCTAGCTGTCGGCATCTGGAGATAGTGGAACACCCGAAGTAGTGGCGGACCCTCAAGGTGAAGTAGCCAAGACATTCCAAGATCTCGGTGTATGTGTGGTGCAACAGTGTGCCAAAATTCGCCAACAAGGTGATTCATGATTCAGCAGACAGCTTCAAATTAAATTGTTATGTTATACAATGACTCGGAAAGCCTTTTTTTTCATCAAAATTTACTTGTGAATTATAAATCAACATTCCACTTTTAAAGACTGTTAAAAGTCACAATTTTTAGTATTACTGAGAGTTGTGATGTGCATAACCATGAAAAGCAATCAACTTTAAACTGTACTACTGAAGTTTGCCAAACCTTTCTATATTCCCTTGTACTTGCTGCTGACAGACTAAGACTCTATTATTCTTTATTTGTGGTGATATTGTTATTCAACCATCACATGTGTTCTTCGAGTGATTTTTTTTATCAGTTGTCGTAATTTATTATCCTGTACTTCAGTGAGTGTCCCAAGATGTTGTCATAAACAAGTGGTTAGCAGTGCATGACTAAAGTTGATCGCGTTCTGAAAGTATCAACCGTACAAGTATGACCTACACAACAAAAAATCTATGTATTTCTCAATTTATTGCCACTTTAGACAACTGCCATTTTAATTTATTTATCTGCTTGTTCATGTAAAGAACTGATAAATAAAGAACATTTTGTCTTGATACAAGTGAATGGAATATCAGGACCATCAGCAGCCAGCTATAGCCTGTTTTTCACTGTTTGCATAGTGGTTGTTCTTCTATAAATTATTATGGCATAATGTTTTCCCTTTTTCAGTCTCGACAGCAGTATCGTATGATAAATCTATCAGAGCTATCAAAGTGAAAGTGCCTGATTCCGATGAAGAATTTTTACTTCATCCTGCTACAGTTAGGAGGAATGACCGCTCAGCCCAAAGTGTCGTACGTGTAGCATATTTGTGACTATATTGTTTTTTTTTTTAGTTATTGCAACATTTTATTGTACTATCTACTTGGTATTCAATTTAGTCCATAGAAACTATTTGAATTTTCACACAGATTTTGGACCAGCTTGGTCCTTTCCACTGCTGTGAGATTATTTATGACTCAATGATTTGCTATTATATATGAAGCATCTTTTTATTTTACTATTTATCTAGAGATAGAACAGACTCAAAAGTAACCGCCACAAGAAAGTATAAATTGAACAAAAGGTGTACCACTAAATGCTGGTTAACTGAACAATATGATGTGCATATTCCTATATGTTAGGTCTTGAATATAACCTTGTTTCTATTTATTTACAAAGTCGTTTTTCTGATACATACATATGCATATTAATATTTCGGTATGTTGAAATGAAATGTTGGCTTCTTATAGCTTTTCTGAAAAAAGAAAGAAAATGCTTATTTGTCGTAAATATTGAAACTCTAAATACAGGATGAGTGGACTGGAGAGCAAAAATTACAATACGGTGATGTTGCAGAAGATATTGAGCCTGAAGATATTCGGCCCATGGGGAACTATGCTGTTTCAATAACATGGCCTGATGGATTCAACCAGGTAACTAGGGCTCAAATTTTATTTTGGTTCTCTAGTATCTGATGAACCATTTGCATGACAGAAGCATGATTAACCACCTATCGGGTGTGTCACTTCATATTTTTGGACTTTGCTTTTACTTAAGCATGGTGATTTGCATTAGATGTGCCTGTAGCATGGTTTTCTGAAAACTTTGGACTATATGTCTTGCACAGTGGACATTGATAACTCATATCTAGAAATAACAGAAATGTCTAATTTGACATTCAATGTTAGGTGATCTGGTTATCCTAGTATATGTCATAATATAGGGAAGATCTTCCTTCATAAATAGCCTGTCAATCAAATGACATGATCGCAACTTTGGACTTGTATTAATCGATCTCCATGTCCTCTACATTTATTCTGGAGTGGCAGTGCCCTCCTTTTTGCTCAAAAGGGTATGCGCTGCAGCCATCCTTTTTGGATCATTTGTTTCTAATGGAATTATCAACTAGATTTGATATAATTGGCAAGGGGTCCTATGGTCAAAGAATTTCTAATGGTAAAACGATTTATTTCTGAAGATCGACTAAATTAGAGTAAATGGTCTTACAGTCAGACCGATGGCCCTAGTGGAAGTAAATGCACTCTCCACCGAAAACTTGGATTTCACAGACAACAAAAGTCGTGTACATATTGCATGTGAGGACATCGAAGCCAAGATGGAATGGTATGATCAATTTTAGTTGATCCATTCTGTTTTCCTTGCAGATTGCTCCTTACGATCAATTGGAAACCATGGAGCGCCTGGTTGATGTTCCAGAACCGACGAGGGCTGCAGGGATTAGTGCCGTTTGAAGCTGTCACCGCAGCTGGTGGTGGGTGGTGGTGACAAGGGGCATTGCATTGCATGATGAGCACCAGTCTCACTCAATCTGCCAAGCTTGTGGGGGCTTCACCTGGGAGCTGATTTCGGCAGGATGCCTGAAGAAATGGCTTATGTCGGCATTGTTTTGTCACCAGAGGAACAGCTCCAAATGTTATGGGATATATGTATATTTATAAAAGATCTACTGCCTCGCCATTCTTGCACCTTTTTACGGCAGAGTCTTTGGATGGAGTCTTGAAAGCTGCCTCATCTTGCTAATTCTTGATATCGTTCAACTGAGCCTGGTTATTCTTGTTGGCATTTATGTGCTCGACACATTTTACGTAGAACAAGTCCTTTGTTTTGTTTTTGTTGTTGCACAGGAATGGAAAGAGAGAGAAAATAATGATAATTAAATGATAGTATAAAAAATTTTGGATTAAGTATCAAGCAGTCATGATGTGGAAAATGAATTATTGATTCTTCTTCCTTTTATGATGATTCATTATAATCTTCTGGATATTTTTTATTCTTAATTCGACATGAAAAAGAAAATTTTCTTTCGATCTCATTCTTAGTTGAACACTTTTTTTCCATACAGAGATAATATTTAAGATGTTTAATTAAAGCACATTCCATCAAAACTTGCAGTGCTCGATTACGATTAGAACGTAGTGACCACGGTGAGCGCCGTCTTCCGTCGATCCATTTTGGCCGCCAAGCCGAGTCAGTGCTCCACGAGAAGACGAGAGTGGAGAACCATACGCCATGAGCCCGCAAAGGCGATACGGGGAGCCTTGTCCAGGGCGCTCGTCCCCTACCACCCCGTCGCCGGGCGGATCGTGGCGTCGGACAAGGGTGAAGCGGAGGTCGCTTGCACTGCTAGTGGCGTATGGTTCGTGGAGGCCTCGGCGGATTGCACCCTGGAAGATGTCAACCGTCTCCAGCGCCCTCTCTCAATACCTGCAGCAGAGCTTCTTCCCCAAGCTCCCACCAAAGCCGACTCGGAAGGATTGATTCTTTTGGTGCAGGTATGCTACTAGAATTTACCTAAAAGATTCGGGTAGAACTTTGATTGCATGGGTAATCGCCATCAGGTTACAGAGTTCAGGTGTGGCGGATTTGCTGTCGGCATCAGATTCAACCATGTAATTTTCGATGGCGTTGGAGCTGGGCAGTTCTTTAAAGCAGTCGGCGAGATGGCCAGAGGTCTGCCGCAGACGACCACGAAGCCGGTATGGCGCAGGGAAGCCATCCCAAGCCCACCCAAGGCCTCTCCGGACGACCATGATCTACCATTCTTCACGCCTCCTCGATTCGTCGAAACGGTGTACGACGTCTCCTTAGACAGCATTAATCTGATCAAAAACGAGTACGTGAAAGATACGGGTCGAAAGTGTTCGACCTTCGACGCCGTGGCTGCCGCGCTCTGGCAATCCCGAACACGAGCGATCGGTGTTGAGCTCCACGCCGATGTTTGCGTTGGGTTGGTCGCCGACGTCCGACACTTGATGGGCGACGTGCTGCCCGCTGAAGGTGGCTACTACGGCAATTGTGTGTACCCTACGGGAGTGACGGCTTCCGGTGACATGATCGTGCATGCTTCGCTGGTTGAGGTCGTCGACCTCATCAAAGAAGCCAAGAAGTTGCTGCCTGCAAAGATGGCAGACTGGTTCAAGGGGCATCCACGGGAAGAGCCGTCCAAGCCGCGCATGGACTACGGGGCGCTGTGCTTGACGGACTGGAGTCGTGTGGGGTTCGCCGAAGTGGATTATGGCTGGGGAGATCCAATCCACGTGGTTCCTTCGATCGGGGAGGGACACCCGATCGCGTCGGCCATCTTCCTCAAGCAATGGCCAGTTGTGTCATCGAGGAGCATCGAGCAGCCTTCAACGATGAGATGATGAAGTTTGTTTAGTGCTTATTTTTACGTCCTATGTGATATCAATTGTTGTGTTTGTGTCGTTAAGCTTGACTTTTTTGGTTTAGTTTCTGATATAAATCTCTTCCGGGACTCTCATCTAATAAAAAAAATCAGTGCTTGCCTTTAGTAAAATCCAAATCCATGTTTACATCCACGTAACAGCTCAGAGGGCATTGACACCACATCGATAGACAGTTCGAAGAGCATCAGAATCTCCATATCAGCCGTAATGGCACTCTCCAAATAGGGTATAGGTCGACCTGAACTATACTCATAACCCTCCAACATCATGACAACAAATACCTTCAACCTGATAAATGATATCAAGAGAGGTTAATTGCCTCCCTACTACAAACTCACTCTGCCATGTACAAGTCTCTGGTTACAGATAAACACCCACGGAATCCTATTTAAATTGATGAAATATGGAACAGGAACAGAAACATTACGATGCACGCATTTATATACATCTCTGGTTGTATGTACCTAACCATCCTTCAGTATTTGTCAAGCCCTTCGAATAAAAGACGAGGATATCAAGTAGACTTTCATATTTCACAAAGACAACTTGGCAGAGTCTGGAAATCCTCTCGTTCAGACCTTTTGAGTGCAAACTCGAGTCTCCAATGGGCTTTCTGACACAAGTCCAAAAGATCATGCAGTATCCAGATGAAAAATTGGATTCACATAAACTGAGGGAAAGCAAAGGCAGAGATGAGTAAATAAGTCTGGGAGGTCAATGCAGTGCTGCTTGGGCAACAAGATGTGCATATTCCTCGGGGACAAATGACTTCACCTTCAGCTCAGCATCTTTACCATCTTCACCTGTACACTTCAACCCAATAACTGTTGTCAAGCCTGCCAGGTAATAAAACTTCAGCTTATTAATGATTTTCTCAGATACCACTAGAAAACTAAGTTGCACATAAAAAAGTATTATCTTAAGAGGATCAGAAAAACATTAGGCACATGACCTTAATTCCAAGCTTGCAACTACAAAGGTTTGGTATTGTCAAAAAAGCCGATCTACTATTACTTTGATAGGCCTATGATAAAGTTAGATAAGAGCTGGACCATGGTTATGCTTTTGTAACATGGCAATTTGGAGAATTCCATTTAGTAATGAAGCCTACAAATTAGTTTACCACAAAAGTGGAACCAGATTTAGTGAGGTCTGGCTCGTAAGACCTAAATTCTATATTTGCAATGCCATAGTTTACATGCAAATACAAGACTCTCTAAAGTGCACGACGAAGCCTTTCTACCCAGTTGCATATGCTGGAATGACGTGACTCAGCTCCATACAGAGTAAATTTTTTTTTTCACTGTCTAAAAGAAATGTACTTTGTTCCATGATTGAATAATGTGCTTTGTTCCATAATTGAAAATTCAATGTGTCATGATTGCATAGTAATAAATGTGCTTAAACTTTATTCATCACCAGGGGATTACTCCAGAACATCCCCTGATCATAAAGTCATACAATAAATTGAATGCAATAAGTCAATACTTCAAAACAACTCGAGTACTAGTATAGTAGTATTAAATAATGTTCTGTAATAAATCTGCTAATGTACATTGCAAATACTCCTTCATATTTGGAAGTAGCCTAATTAATATGGCATGCATATGATTATTTGGAAGCGAACTTCAAAACACTGAATTAATTAGACCACTGGAGGTGCTTATGAATGATGCCTCCCGCAATGTAACTAGATCTCGAGAGATGGAAAAGCAGCTAAATGAGATAGAGCAGGTCGGCCTTAAGTCATTACTGATCATGTAACAACCAACAGAGACTTGACATAGGCATGACATAGGTTAAAAGGAATTTCTTGAATACAACACACCCAGATGACAGCATACATTTTGAATAAATAGCTTGATTCCAATTGAAATTACGTGGAATGCACTCACTAACAATTCTGCCCATAAATTAAAATCTCAATCTGGTACCGATGGCCAAAGCAGTATGATATTAGCAAAGAGAATAATACCAATGGTTGAGAAGCATGCTACTAATACAAGACGGTGTACCAACACTTGGTACAGGTTGGTATTGCACAGACAGAGAAGAGAGGAGGAGCAGATGAGGAGACGGGGGAGGATAAGATAGAGGAGGAGGCGCAAATGGAGAAAGATAAGAGAAAAGGAGTGGAGCAAGAGGAAGAAGAGGCAAAGGAGGAGGAATAATAGGCAAAGATGGAGAAGGTGCAGGAGGAAACATATCCGTAAGAGGCTATGACCCAGACAAGGTGACTGCAATGATGTGGCAAAGAGGAGGTAGCCACACACCAGGGAAGAGGCAGTAAGGCGAGAGAGGGGAGGAAGCAAAGGTGGAGTAGGAGGTGTAGCATGAGTAGGAGGAGGAAGATGTGGCAGAGCAAGAGCAGGAAAAAAAAGGCACAGGAGGAGAAGGCAAAGACAGAGGAGGTGTAGAAGCAGGTGTACTGGTAGGAGACTGACTCAGACAAGGAGGAAGCAATGGCAATGATGCAGCAGATAGAAGGAAGCAGAAGTAGCCAAACAATGGGGTAGAGGCAGAGAAGGGGAGAGAGACAAACAGAAAGAGAGAGAGAAGCAAAAGAAAAGACAATTGAGAACCCACCATGCAGTAACTTTACTACACTGGACTTGTCAATGTAAGTAGACCAACACCAAACTATACTGGATGATCATCAGCCTACCAGTTGGTTGTTGAATCAGTAAACACCAACATGTACCCACCGTTGTGGGTGACATTCCAAGTTTTTGCCTTTGTAAAAGCAGTGCAAAGAACTTTTCTAAGGTGTTGGCAAAATTTTAGGAACTGTACTAGCTTAATCTGTAAGGTGAAACAGACATGAGAAACTTGGTGTCCTGGCACAAAAGTCTCAGTTGAGATTTACTACAGATGGGACATTAAGAAGTCTCTTTTATCTGACACTAGCAAGAATCTAAAATATAGCAAGGCCGCCAAAATCTTACTCTACACTAAGGCCACCAGTTCAGCTGTCTTCTCCAACATTTCTCATCGTCTTTTCTTGGTTCTTGTTTAACAAATACTATATATATATATATATATATATATATATATATAAAGAGAGGCTATGACCTAGACAAGGTGACAAAGCCAAACTTTTTGCCCTTTTTCCCTTTTTGTACATGCTCTTTCATTACAATAAGTCAATAATTTTGTAGGTTTTCTAAAGCAAAAACATGTCAAAAATTTCAATGTAATCAATACTTTTTAACAATATAAGATAACACAATGAATGAATAGCCATAAAATGATACTCACTATCATGTATGCGCCCATATAAAAATCTCTCACCACGCCAATATTGTAAGGGTCTCGACTTAATTCTTGTGCTTCGCCTTACACCGGACTTCCACATCATACCAGCATCTGAAGTTGTAAATGAGTGAGTTTCCAAATATTCTCAATGGAAAACATTCCTATGGATTACACCTTTAAGGCATTTGTAAATCAGACCTGCAAGACTTTGTCTTCTTGAAACAAATTTTCGCTTGTTTTTTCTTCTTGGCAATGCTTTTTGTTTCTTTCCATTATTTTGGGACGTTGCAGAAATCGTATTATGTCCTCGTGTCTAAAATGATATAAGAATATTAGATGCATAACAAGACTATACCCCACCAACGAAACATTTCAAACATCCATAATGGTCCTGATTAAAATATGAGAAGCACAAACTACAATAAAACAAGGATTTTCAATCTTATATTAACAATGGAATATAACATGTCAATCTATTATCACTAGAAAATACAGTAGGTGATCATATATCTCTATGACATCCTTCATGTAACCAGCATATCATTCATTGAAATGTTTAGAATGATAAGGTGTCTGTATAAATCATTCTCTTTTATCAAGTTAATGTGGTACATATCATAGTTACTGATGACATGAGTAAAAACTCATGCATTGGAAGCTCCTGATATGCCTGAAATAGTCCACAGACTACATGTGATAGTGAGCATGGCTTAATATGTGGACTTTGCAAATAAGTGGTTATTGGAAAAGATAGAGCAAGTTTATAACTCCATGACCTACCACCACTCATAATCTACTCCTAGCCATAGGGGTTTAGCCCGATGATAACCTTAAATGATATGATACAATGGGTGTCCACTAGTATTTATGTATCATTTATTATTTTTCGGTTGGTATCAGGTGTATGGGTTGGTATATTGTCCAATACACCAAACCAGTATCAAACTGAGATTTAAAACCTTGATGGTGCATAAAATGATCTCCAACCATTTGTGGTTTTAGGATAAATTACATGGAACATGCATTAAATTATGTTTTGATCTTCAAACCAGTTTAGCTCATTCTTTGGACATGTAAAATTTTTTTATCAAGTCATGTTGATAGCTTTTGTCAATAATTAATAATAAAAAGAAGATATATAATAGAGACATGTCAGCTCATCACAATCATTTAATACTATCATAGTGGTATTGTCATGCAGACTAGAAACTTAGTAGGAATCGATGTTAGACCCAGGCCTTTATATTCACATCATAATCAGACCACTCCTGAGTGAAAATGTGTGGCAAATCACATTCCTAGCCTGAAAAGATGTGGAAGAAGAGGATAAGAAGAATCACAATTCTTGACAATCCTAATTGAATTTCCTGGCATACACAGATGAGGAGGAAGAGGATGAGAAGAATATGAGTAAATAAAACTTTTTGGTTGATTTTGAGACTAGGAAGTTTTTCAAACATCATTGATTTTGAGGCGAAAGAACCAAGCCCTTCAATCCTTCAAATTAGGTTCAAGCTCAAGCTCAACTCTCTCTCTCTCTCTCTCTCTCTCTCTCTCTCTCTCTCTCTCTCTCTCTCTCTCTATATATATATATATATATATATATATATATATATATATATATGTGTGTGTGTGTGTATGTATGTATGTATATAAAACATAACAAGAACTTTGTCGCTAAGAAGGCATCTTGGTGGTTAAAGCCCTCTATACACAATTAAGAAGCGGGTTTGATTCCCATTGTAAGCATGTTATGTAATATTTGAACGAAAGGAGTAGAAAAAAAACATAACAAGATTTGTGGCAAGTTCTTTTCTTACCAAAATATGCCTTACAATGAAACTCAAATGATTGCTGACATGAAATGGTATTTGGCTATAAAATCTTGCAATTTCCCATTACACAAGACTATATTCAAGTGTCAAAGAAAGTTAATTTTCACTTAAAAACCATGAAGCATTCTTATTTTTTCCTTTCTTTTCTATTTTGAAAGTTTTGGAGATGTCGTCACTCCAATCTAATTGTTTCATCAGTGATGAAAGTAATATAAAGAAAACATTCTAAGACTTGTGGTTTTACATAAAAGTGGCAAACGTGTTGCATAGGTGAATATACGTACAGAAAAGTAAGAGACCAAAATTCCTTGCATTCTCCCAAAATACTATGACGTTTGGCATACACCTTTATTCCAATTTTTTTTTATTACTTACAACAAAAAAATGGACAATAATTGCCTTGATTAATTATGGCCTAATATAGTATAAATTGGGTTCATTGATTGCACTAGTAATTAACAAGTTATAATTGAGAAACATAGGGATCCAACTAGTTCTGAAGATCTCAATGAACCATATAGTGATATAAAAGAAATAAACCTCTAATGCAAAAGAAAAAGGTAATACAAGAAATAGATACAAAAGGCAAACCTCAATGTCCGCTCCTGTTATTATGTGTTCATCTTTCGATTGCTCACTCGGAGGAAGAACTGTTGTCCAGGGAATTGAATTTTCTGACAAATATTATATGATGCAACAAGGACTTAAAAGTAATATAAAAACTACTACCACAGTAAATTGCATTTGTGCTTGCAACAGTGAAATAATGGAGAAATTATAGACAAGCTACACATTGTACTATTGCATATATCACAATCACAAAAAATCCAAAGCAAGATAACTGGACATACAACGAACAGCCATAAACCACCGCAACAAAAAACAAAACCAAAGTTAAATTCCCTTAGTTGCGTATGTAAGAGGGAAAAAAAGAAGGATAGAACCTAAAAAGGCAATTTTACAGTGTAGGCAGGCATTGACATGATAAAAGGAAGGTAATGATTTAGAAATAAAAATAGAAGAGACACTGAAACAGGACAAATTAATGTTTCTTCTTTAAACAAACCACAGTAGATACGAACAGAAGAAGATGGTTTAACTTGCATTATCTGGATAAAATCCTTAAGAATATGTCAAATTTGAAAACCATCTCAGCAAGGATACATACCTCTGGATGCCTCTGGACCAACGACCAGAACATCTGGTGCTCTAACTTTTACCTAGAGTTTGCATCAACTAGCTATATTTCAGCATCCTTTTAAAATTCTCAGAGTAACCTTTACATCTACAAGCACTTGCCTGATTTTGCATATTGTCATCAGCACCACCTTCATTTACATTAGTAATACTTTGAGAAATCACATGGTCTTCAGCTGTAACCAATCCTTTTCTGTTCTTGTGATTGGTGCAACTAGGAGCTGGATCCTCAGCTTCATGATCAGGATGTTCACATGATGGATCAAGTTGGATATGATTGTCCTACAAGGTACATACACCAGTCTTAGAATATGATACTGTAGTACTATGAATATGGCCCAGAAACAGAATTGCTAATTCCTATCCCATTTGCTTATTTAACCCACCAGAAACGCTCCAGTCATTCTATGGTATCTATGTTCTATGGTACTCTCAGGTGAGCAACACACATGTTCTGTTACCTTTTTGTATATTTCAATCTTATCATTGATGGTTTTATCTGCTTCAATAACTGGAATCACCAATTTAGCAACCAAACTTGATTTTTTGTCATATGTCCTTGCTGAAACAGAAGCATGTCTAGCAAGCAAACCATTATGATCAGTATTATTGAAATCATCAGGAGGTGGAAGAGTCTTTTTCTTTTGGCAGCTAGTTGGACAAGGAACTTGAGAATATGGTGAATCCTCACTTGGAGGGATCATGTATGGATCTTTCAGGGGATCATTAAGTGAAATACACCGTTGCAAGTCTGCAATCACTGCAAGCGGACCTCTTGCTAGGTTTGGTGAAGTTTGTGTAAGTTGGTGTACTTCCAATTTCTTTAGCATAACTCTATTGTCCATAGTCCTAAAGTCATTTCTTTGGACAGTATACCATTCAGGGACGTGCATTTTTCCCACCTCCATTGACTTAATCTGCAAGCTCTCCGTCAGCAGTGCTGTCCCTTCACCTTCATCCAAAGCTTCAAATGAAGACAACAACTTCTCTAGAATATTGTTTACATCGTTCTCCTCGTCAGCTACAGAATCTGTTAATATTATAGAAAAACCAATTCAGAGTCTCATCCAGTGAAGGGTAATTAACTAACATATGATTATTTGATAGAATTACTAAACCTTCTAGTTCAGTGCCAACAAATAGTCCATTATTTGTTTCTGTCAAATATAAATTGTAAGGTTGATCAAATGAATCAGGATGCAGATTTTCATTTGACTTAGTTCTGGTTGAAACCTTGTAAGAAATAGTATTCCTTCCGTCACTGTCTTCTTTTGATGCATTAAAAGCTTTGATAGTATCAATAGCAGAAACGTGAGGTTTATAGCTAACTGTCTTCCTGTTGCAACAAAAGAAAACAAATATCAGCACAAAAGATCAATAACAGGATAATTTCATCTTTAAAAAGGTGAAGCACTTAACAAACATAAAGGATATAATGTTTTTCATCGTAACTAATTTATGAAATATCCAGTAACCCTTGACCAGGATGAGAAACTACATCAGATCATAAGATAGCACAGTTTGGGTCTCAGCTGGCAACTATGGTATAAACACCCATGCCATTGGGGGGATTCATGCCTATTACCTATTACAAGTCTATTCTAAATTGTCTAGGTAGCTAATACAAAAATGCATACCACGCCATCTATAAAGTTTTCCATGTGGGTTTGCAGAGTTAATAATTTTGTAAATGGAGTCACTCAATTTTTAATGATTGTAAAAATTGTCAACAAAATGTACAATTATCTTAAAGTCCTATAAGAAACATCAAGTGTTTCACATCTAACATTCATCCATTTATTATATGCACCATGAAGTTGGGTTTATCTCACTCCAATTTTAAGAACACAGGTTGGAATACAACTTGAAGGGGAGGAAACAAAAAGAAAAGTAACATGCATTATATTAAAATGTCCTTTGCAATTGCAACTCCAATATGACATCGGAAAACAGTATGAAACATTATAGTGAATTATGAACAATGATTGATCTCCAATATCAGTGCACCATTCAAACTTGGAACTTTATCCTAGTGAGTGCAATGCCAATGTCATTTTGCAAGTCTTGTTCTATTTTACTCTCCTAATCAATTAGGCAGCAGACAACACATTAAGAAGTATGGAGATGAAGAAAAATAAGGGATCTGAAACCTAGTTGCTCACGTATAGAGAGTGTCATCAACAAGTCAAGCAGGATTTAATATTGACCTCAAGTATTAACAAATATTGGCATCAGTAAAGGTTCCTGTACATAACAACTAAGTTTAAACAATGTGTTTGTAGACAACAAGCAAAAGCATACTGAACCAACTACACATCAAAGTCAGTCATACCCCAGAATTCCAGGACGACGTCTGCGACCAGTGGCCCGCTGATTCTTTGCAGCTTCAGTAGCAACTTCACCCCTTAGTTTCTTTAGCTCTTTGTCCGCATCTAGACCCATAAAAAGAAAAGGGGTGGGGGATGAACAACCAGGAGGTAGTAGTTAGAAGACAGATTAACTTCAAAAGTAGGCAAAGGATTACTCTCAAGCTGCTCAAAGGCAAAATAGTACTCCTCCGGATCATCTATATGATCTAGTTGAGAATTCAAATCAAAATCTGGGACAGGGTTGCTGTAAAAGGACAACAATTTCATAGCTCCTTTTAGTAGTCTCATCAGATAATGAAAAATTAAAACATTTGACATGATACACCGGGTGAGGAGGCAAGAGGTTGAACGAGACGGTTACAAGGGCAAAACTTATGGCTTGTAAAAACTGCTGCTTTACCCAGAGAGAGGTTTCAAACGAAACATAGCCCGTTTCCGGCCCAGCGCTGGTCTTCTTCCAAGAGGCTGATACGTGGCATCTGCAGGAATAGTCTTGTCCCCATCCTGAATAGAACAACTCTTGTTAATAGCCTGTGCCTGCTCCATGACCTCCTTGGAGCAATTCAGAACCTGGTCGTCAACAAAAAATAACCAATCAGAACCTTAGGATGACCAAAACCTAAATCGATAGCCTACCAAACTTGAGAATACTCCAAATATAAAAAGTTAGGGTCGATCCTCGGACTCGCATTGAAACACCAAAACCCTGATAGAAAGGTACTAAAACCTCAAACCTGCGTATAATAACCCATAAGATTGGAGAGGGAGACCGAACGTCACCATGGAGTCAAGAACAGCTTCGATCGACTCCATCCCCTGCGCGTCCGACGGAAGGGGTTCGACGTGGAGCGCGACTCCTGACGTCTGAGTGAGGAGACAACCAAGGGGAGACGTCCGTGAAGAGCTCCTCGAACTCGCGCCGCCGATGGCCAACCGCCACGAATTACAGCGGTTTAGTGGAGTTGAGAAGCCCTAGGTAGCCAAACCGACGAAGAAGAGTGGTAGACGACCCGAGAAATGGCCATCGGAATTCGGGAGAGCGGAAGTGAATATTTCCTTCGAACTTCGTAGCATAAGATCGGTTAAATAAGCTCACGTACTTGTTTGTAGTCCTGATTTTTAATTTAAAATTTATATTAATTTTTTTAATTATAAAAATAAATCATCTAATTTTATTCATCATAATGTCAGTTAATTTTGTTAATAAAAATATAAAAATATAATAACTAAAAATATAATTTTAATATTTCGATTATGTTTTGAATGACGCGGATGCAAAACGACGAAATAACTATTTGACATCTATATTAGTGTTGACACAATTATTAAACGATATTAATGCAAATACAAACATCGATATCTGTGTTATCATCCACCGTCATCGAAATCATCTAAAACATGATTGAAAAGTTGAAATTATCATTTTACTCATCGTTTTCATACTTCTATTAATAAAACTAATGATGTTAACAAAACTATATACTTTTATTTTTATAATTTTAAAATTATTAATATAAACTTTTTAAATATATTAATCGATATGTTAAATAGATGTAATTATAAGGCTAATATATAATTAGCCCAAGTTTTGATCTATAAATATGGTTACATGAAATCAGATCGAGGACTAAACAATATGGCTGCCGCATGCAAAGTTTGTGTCATGACATTTGATCGATATGTCAAAATGTTAAAGTATTCGATCGGAAATAAACGTGGTGTCGAACCGTTGTAAGTATCATCCCACCATAAAAATGCTCGGAGCACAAATGAGATGACAAATGTTTTAAGGTGTGTTAAGTATATATTTATATATTTTTTATGTATATTATTATATTTAGAGAAAAATATATATCAAGTGCAAATAGGTTGACAAATAATATATAAAATATATTTTTTAAACTTGCATCGATATTATATTATTTTATAAAATTATATTTCAAAGGTCTAATGAATATTATGTTACTGTATATTTAGAGAAAAAATATATGTCAAGTTCAAATAGGTTGATAAACAATAGATAAAATATATTTTTTAAATGTGCATCGATATTAGTATTATTTTATAAAATTATATTTTAAAAGTCTACTGAATATTATGTGATAAATTTATCATTCTAATTTTATTATGTTTATTCAAAAATAAATATATTATTATTATTATTTAAATTAATAAGTAAATAAATTAAATGAATGAAAGAAGGAATGTAATATTATAAAAAATTTAATATGGTCCATATATAATAAATAAATAATATAATCATATAAATGAATATAATATATTTTATTGAATATGTAAATAATATTGATTTCTTACTTAAATCATATTATTTCATTAAGATATATTGCTCACTAAGTTGACAAGTATTTAATCACGTAATTTTGCCATGTTATAAGATACATTTCTATTTACCTTATTATAATCATCAATTACAATGTCAATAAATTAAGTGGAAAGCATTTGTAATGCAACATTCAAGTTAAATATTTTTATAAAAAAAATAAAATAAAATATTTTTTATTTTAAATATATATTGAACCCTTAATGTGTATTTTAAATATGTTTCTGACTATCGTCTTAAAATAGTACAAATAGCACATCCACGATGGAGCACGCCACTGATTTTTCATTAAAACAATTATTAGGCTATATATATATATATATATATATATATATATTATACATTAGATGTTTTTATATAGATTTAAATATGATGTCAATAAAATGAGATAATACTATACAAAATAAACCAAATGTCCATTATCTAAAATGCGAAATATGAAACACTTTTAGCACGATGACACACCCATATTTATACTTCTTTGCATGGCCACGCTTGTTTCCAACTATAATTAAATCAAATTTGTAAATCGGGCCAAGAAGGTTTAGTTCCAATCCCAATTGGGTAAAACCAAAATTAGAATCGGACTCAATAATTTTGATTTTGATTCTTCTTCAAACTCATCAAATTATAAATAAAAAAACAATAATAATCAAATTGCTCGTTGATCGGGCATCGTTGACCATTAGATCGAAGGAGTGGCAAATGACTAAATTACCCTATCAATAGATAAATTTATCCTTTTCAACGACTAGTATGAGGGTATTTGAAAATAAAAACTCAAAATATCTATAAATATCCTATAACTTTTTTTATTCTTTCTCGCACCGATTCATCAACCAATCATATTATTTTTTAAGCTCCCTAATTTTAATATTATTTGTAATATCATTCTATTCGTATTGAAAGGATATATTTTGGTAGCACCCTCGCGATAATAATCAGTAGTCACGTCAATACTAATGCGAAGCCTCAGAATTGATATGGTGCATTGTGTCGACACAACACCTCGAACTTGGATGGAACATCGTCTGTTCTTGCACTATCCAAGGTCCTATAAGAAAAAACTGTATAGTACAGAGACGCTCCAGAAAACTCGAAATGGTATTACGCGACGTCGATCAGTGTAGGTCGATCGACGCCTACACGAAAAGTACAAGTCGACCGTTCGAGGGTTCGGTAGCTATTAACCGACCATATACGATCGACCTTCGTTCATGGATATAAAAACCAACCTCCTAACTAATGTTGATGGTGGAACTTCAAACACCCAAACTTTTCGGACATCACTTAACACTGACTTGAGCTTCGGAAGGGTTGAGTTGATAAATCACTCTCCCGACCTTAGCTAATATGTAGGAACTCGATGATAAAGTAACAACCTGCTAGAGAAGGAAGAGAAACTCCTTACTCTATTTTAGATCGATTCTGGAGATGAAGTCTGGACCTAACCACCACCGTAGTTCAAGCATCCACATGGATAACTTTACGTACTTTGAACCAAGTAAGCTATGTTGGTCCATTAGTCACGGCATATTGTTTCCTAACACGGAAAGCTCTATTTCTAGCTTGATAAGTGAAAATTGCATGTGCCCAATGCCCGAGGATAATTTTTCAAATGCTTTATCGAGCATACTCAATACAGCCAATACTTCACTGTAGATATTTTCAAATTTTCTTTCAATAATATATAAATTACTGATGGAAAGTTAAAAAAAATGACAATTAACTTATATGATCATTATAGTATACATTATAATAAATAACGAATTACCTTGAATCTTCTGAATTTTTAGATCCCAATAATGATCAAAGTTGTAGAATTCGTAAGGAAGAAAATTATTATTACAAATAAAAATATCGATGGGATCGTTATAATATTTATCTAATGATTTTGTGTGCCTGTGTTTGGTCACAACACCACAAGTATATGATTTCTATTTTTTCAATAGCTATACATCATGCAATAATATTTTTAATTTTAGCCATTATTACAAGATAACTATGCCATAGCTTAGTATACCAGAGTTAGGTTAATATAACCAAGAGATGGTCCATGAAAATTATGAAGATTTATTGAATTTATCAATCAAATGAAGACATCCGACACTACGAGCGATCGATGATTGATTTTTTTATATATTTATTTTTATATCATCAGATGAATAAATATATATATAATTAGTATAATAATAAATATATCAAGTGGGACAAAATATGTCAACTTTTCAAAATAAAAATTTAATCAAAATTATAAATTTCTTAATACCATAAATTATTTTTAATTAAAAAAAGGGGGAACGATCAATTTCGAAATCAAACTCAAAATCGACCGAATCTGATTTAATTTCGATCCTTAAAAAAGAGAAATCGAAAACCTCCACGCCAAGGGGCTCCAGCAGCCGTCCGACTCACCCTGCTCCAAGACCCCGCGTCGCGAGCCGCTCAACGGTGAGATCACGAGAGCACGACCCTCAAAGCGAACGAGCGGTCCGGAACCCATCATCATTCAATGGAGGGCCCTGGTTCCTTCTTTTTTCCGTCGGTCAGCAGCTACTTGTGAAGGAAGCGAGGGGTAGGGTTGCAGCAGCCTCCCATACCACCACACTCGGCACCATCCTCCTCTTCTTCCCTCCCCCTAGGGTTTCCTCAGATCTTCCCGAGAATGGGGTCTTCTCTCCCGCCCAGGGAAGCTAATCTTTTCAAGGTCATCGTGGTAAGTGCCCTCTCTCGCTGTCCCGCTCGATCGCCGGCAGTTCCGGTTCATCCGGTGTTGGTGTTCTTTTTCCTCATCCGACCCGTTTCTTGTATTTGGATTTTTCGGTGCCGGTGCTTGTGGTGATTTCGATGATGGTCTGGTCATGCCGTTGCTGAAATCGGCGGTGCTTTACGTTTTCTTGTTCTGCACCTCTCCGTCAGGCATATTTTCGGAACCAGGAATTGACGGGATTAGGTTTTAGCTGATCGCGTCGAGATGGATGGGATGATGTTACATCACTCCGCGAAGTCATTGATGTTACAGAATTTGATGGAATTCTCTATTGCCTGACAAAATTTGTACCTAGGTTTGGATGTTTGCTTCTCCATTTTCGTGTTTAGGACTACCTTCAGCTGATTATTTCAGAATTAGGTAGGTTTTGGAGCGAAGGGCTCTTTGCTTTTGGCTCTGAATTTTTCATGACCCAAAAGCAAACGTAGTACGAGATTATCATCTTAGAACCAGTGGCAGCTTTATGTCACCAGATCTTTCAACGTTTGTCTGAATGATTATTGTGCACCTTTTGTACAAATAATTTGTACGAGTTAAGTGAAATAAAAAAGGCTTTCCGTTTCAAACTAGCAACTTGTCAACTAGTACTGCCGTTTAATGCGTGCAAATTTCAGTAAGCTCGGCTTTGTTAACATTTTTGTTTCAGACATGCATTTGCTGGTTTTTGCAATCCATGGGCTGCTATCTTCTAGCTAATCCTATTTGGTCGCCTATATTAGGATCAAAGATTCATGATTTCATATAAAATTTATTTTTATAAAAATATATACGTCAAGACATGTTTCTTGTTGACATGCTTTCAAGTGTATTATGCTATATTTGTTAAACCAAGTGGGACCAATGTCTGGAACTATTTCTTGAATGAACCTCAGAATCCCCAGCATCATTCAGTTGGGGTATCCTTGTCAGTTATTCTGCATACAAGCATGGATGTATTAGACAACTCCGTACAAGTATAACCCGAATTGGCAAGAAGCGAAATAGCAGATGATGCAGGAAATCCTTTTTTGAAAAAGACATATGTAGTTGGCACTGTCTACAATTTGAAACCTTTTGGTATATGTGAGAGTGACAGACCGATATGTACTTGATAAAGAGTTCCAAGATTTAGCACTTATATAGGCTACACTGGTTATAATTGTACATAGTAATGCAGCATTATTACCCATTAGGATGTATCATTTCAGAGACTAGTTCCCAACAACAAGTTTGCCATTCTTCAAATCTAAGAAGGTAATACCACATGTAGCAGGGCAATATAATGAAAGCTAGCAGATCCAGTGTTTGGTCTTTGTTGAAATTAGTTAGTTGCCTTCTAGGCATCAGCAACACTAGTCCTTTTGGCAGACATAACAAATTTATGTGCCAGAGCTTTTCTGTACTAGCATGAAGTTTTTAGAATGTTGCACCGACTGACCCATTATATTCTTCATTCATTTGTCACCTATGAAATCCTAATCAGCTACTCAGGTATTGCAAATTTCAAGTCTAATGTCTTTTTATAAAGTGTAATAGGTATTTTTTTTTAGAAAGTGTTGGAAGAATTTGTTTGAGTTATTGCATGTTTTCATCTATTATCTGCATAAATAATTAAATAAATCATTTGTTGTTTGAACAATCACTGGAAGAATTTGTCTTATTAAAAAAAGTTCTAGAAGGCATTAGCTTGACATTTTTCGACCTTGCCTCCTTTGTATGGTTTCTCAACATCAAGCTAAATCAAACATTTTCTTTTTTCTTCAGAAATCATATGAGACCAAACAGTATAAAAAGGGACTAAAGGCCGCAGATTCTATCTTGAAGAAGTTTCCTGAACATGGAGGTAGGTTTGTGAGAGGTCTCAGTGCCTTGCCTCTTTTCTGTATTCTCACTAACTTGTTTTAGTATGATTGTTGGCTGATGTCATGTTTCTACTGCCGCTAGAAACCTTGTCCATGAAGGGATTAACATTGAATTGCATGGACCGGAAATCAGAAGCATATGATCTTGTTCGTCGTGGTCTTAAGGTTAGCCAGTAATTTGCACAAAAAGAAAAAAAAAAGTTGCTTTCTACTTTATGTAAACTTTGTGTTGTGCTGATTTTTACCTTTTGCAGAATGACCTTAAAAGTCATGTGTGCTGGCATGTTTACGGTCTACTCTATCGGTCAGACAGAGAATATAGAGAAGCAATTAAGTGCTACAGAAATGCTTTGAAGATTGATCCTGATAATATTGAAATTTTGCGTGATTTATCATTGTTACAGGTTGGTATGGAAGTGCCAACTCTCTGATGAAATTACTTTTAGATTTTTTTTTGAAAATGAAATTAAAGTTGTCTTCTGCTTTTCGCTACTGAATATGGTTAGTGGTGGTGAAATTTATGGGTGTATAGATCTTCAAACTCAGAGGCATTGGTCATGCTTTTCAGTTATTTGGTCCTTTGGTCCTGTTGTGGGTCATTATGTTGTCTGATGATTTGAATCATCTTTAGCTTGGTACAGTTGATGAAAAAACAAGAAGCTATGATTCCAATCATTTGGGATTGGCACTCAAGTAGAACTACTTTTTTTCCTCCTTGATTAAGATTTTGGTGGTAATATCATTTTTAACCAAGAACCATCAAAAGCTTCCCTTTTTGGTTTAATAAAGTGTTTCTAGGAGTCCTTGTACCACTAATCTTAATTTAGTTCCATCATCTAACTGATACATTTGCATGCCACAAGTTCTTCATTGTACCCTTAATCGGAATTATCCCTAATTTTTCAAGAATGCAAAGCATTTCTTATTCAAAATATAGGGTGCAGACTAAAATGTATATACAAGTAATTTTATGTGTAGACTCAATCGAGCACAGATGTCTTAATGCTAAGTCAAGGTTTCATTGAGGTTTGAGCATTACTTGCAGTTCAATCATCAAGGAAGTTTGTCGAGAAAACTGGACAGTGAAAATGTTGTGAGTGGCTAAATTGTTTTGTCAGAACTATAAAAACCATTTTTCAACATTACATCATTAAGAATCAGCACTTTGGACCCTGATACAAGACATATATTGTCAAATGCGATTTTCTTTACAAGTTTTGACGTTGTAGTTCTGCACAAACTTGGTAATTGATGCTGAAGCATGTTGGTTCCGTAAGAATGGATCAGTAAGGCCAGCAATGAAGTCTTACACAAAGCCATATTTATTGCACCATTTATTCTTTCTCAATTTTTATCTATTAAATCTTGAGGACATGATTCAAGATTGATGTTGGAGATTGCAAATTTCATGGAGATTTAGGATCACCATATTTTTTGTTCTGAAATATTTTAGGTGATTCTATGCTTTCTGGCTATTTTGATTGTTAAAATGGTTTAAAACACAACTGCAAGTAGGATATGGATTATTGAGTGGGAAGGAAGTGAACCTGATCTCGACGGTTTGGCAATGGAAGGGATGGTAGATCATCTTAACCTAAGGGACTTATCTTCTGAAGCGCACGTAGAATGTTCTAGAGATGGATAATAGCAGCAACAATAGCTACTCCGACCAGGTTGTGGTTGGGCAAGCAGGTCGAGGGAGTGAGATCTAAGTCTATAGAGGGGAAGGCAAGGTAGAGAAGGCTGAAAAGGGTCTGGAGTTCCTTTCCTTTTCTGTTATTAGGTGATGTTAACAGCAACGGCTTGACATTATCAAAACCTATACATAAATATTTCTGGTCACAATTGGTACATAAGAATCTGTTTATGAATAATGCGTGATTTGTCATTGATACCATCACATAAAAAATTTTAGTTCAAGAAATGTTTGGGTGCCTCTTTAAATTTCATGGGTACTTGATGCCCAGAACTGATCATCCTCTGTTGGTTTGTACTGATTGTTTGGTGGTTTCAGTTTGTTAATTAAGAAGAGAGCTTTTCATGTTTTAATTTTCAGGTTAATGTGAATTAAGCTTAAATTGTTGTGTTTTTGTAATGTTTTTACTTATGTTTTGTTATTTCTCAAAAATGTTGTTTTGTCTTTTTCTTTTCATGTTACTTGGATTCTTTTGGCTAATTGATGTCATAAATGTTTTATTCAAGTTTAACTAAAATTTGTGTAGGAAACAGTAATACATGCTTTTTTGCAGGTACAAATGCGGGACCTGATAGGGTTTGTTGAAACCAGACAGCAACTTCTGGCATTGAAGCCAAACCACCGGATGAACTGGATTGGCTTTGCTGTTGCTCACCACTTGAATTCCAAGTAAGTTTTATTTCATTCTGAAAATTATTCTAATAATTCACGAATGACCATCGATTTTTTTACTATAAATATATCAATAAAATTTCACAAAAATTGGAAGTCTTCTGTTTCATAGGATGGTAAATTACATTTAAACGCATTTGTCCCTTCTATTTGGAATTTGGTGAGAGAACTATTTTCTTTGGTTCAATCAGAACATAGTATGTTAACCTTTTCTAGGAATTGATGGTTAGGATAGCATTTTAATATGGATGATACGCGTATGATCTAATATCGATTGCATGGTACAGAATCATGGAGATTGATATTCATAGCAGTACTATATGGAGAATACACAAATTCCCTAATATACATTGCATGGTACGGAAGCACTGAGATCAATATTAATGCATTATTAAGAAAATGGCGCTGGAGAACCAACAAACATCTGCAATTAAATGAGAAACTTGACCATATTGATGGGATATTGTCTCCATGCTCCTCTTTGAATTTTGCATGATAGGTTTTCGGCTAGTTATTTTGATTGCATTGCTGCTGGTAAATTCAAATTTCTAAACTTAATGAGATATTAAGGTTCCAGTTTTTGGTACTTCCCTAAAACCACACAACGGCTTACTTCTCGTGATGTCCTTTATCATTGGGGGAACCACATGACGATGACAGGTCATTCAAATTCCATGTTTGTGTGCAAGCTAGCTCCAAAAGGACTTGTGAAGGAATGTTTGTTCTAAGCTAGCAAAATTATAATGGAACATAGGTGGATAAATTGTTGGAATTTGATATTAGTAATTTTGATACTTAATAATCTCTAATAAATTCTCTTAGTATTAAAACATAATCTTTTTGTTACTTATCCTTGATTTCTGTATCTGATAGTGCTTCAAAGGCAATCGATATTCTAGAAGCTTATGAAGGAACACTAGAAGATGATTATCCTCCAGAGAGTGAGCGTTATGAACATGGTGAAATGCTCTTGTATAAGGTATACATAATGTTTATAAATGTAACTTCAAGGCATTAGTGTATTTTTTTTCTTTTTTTTGTTAATTATATTTTTACAACTAATTATTCTTCCTCTCCAATTTTATGTAGTAACCAAGATTGTAATAACTAGGCTGGTTATCTCACGTGTCACTATGTGAAGAATTTGGTTTGGTAATTCTTTTGCATGGGAGGATTTGCAATTATGATCCCCATGCACCGAAAGTTGCCTTCAAATTTTTAGACCAATGATTTAATGAAGTTTCCGTGTTACAATTTTCAAGCTAAAGTAACATTGTGTTGATGGTGATTATGTTACACTATGACATCCTTTGGTGATTATAAATGTTTTCCCAGTATTTTTACTCCATACTTTGGCATGTTATGGCTTATTTTTCTTTCTTTGTATGACTAATCAACCTGCTTGATCAGTGCCAAATGGTGGCTCCGACCATTTGTAAGAGTAATTTTTCATGGGAACATATAAAGTGTGTAAAGTATATATATCTTTAAGAGCGGACATTAATTAGTACTGCTTTATGGAACTTGTAGTTTATTTGAAAGATGTATGGTCAAAGGGAACCTTGACGCCTATGGTCACGTGCTAATTGTAAAGCATCTTTATTTTGTGCTATAATGTTTAGACAGAAGGCTTTGTTCTGTCCTGTGAATTATCAGTGGATGAAGTAATACGATTTATGTTGGGTTCTTTTTTCTCTTTCACCATTCATAATTCTTTTGTACTATAATGGATCGGCTTTGTTGGTGAGCATGAGGAAATTTATACAACAGGCATATTTTACAGATTTCATTGTTGGAGGAATGTGGGTTATTTGACAGAGCACTGGAGGAAATGCATAAGAAGGAGGCTAAAATTGTAAGTTTTCACTGTGGCTGATGCAGTTTAGGTTCATGATCGATAGTACTAGTTGGACAAATCATAGATGGAAAAGTTGGCATATTTTACTTGAAGGCCTTAATAGTCAATATCAGACACCATTTTGGTGCATTAGATCATATCTTACAGCATATCTGTTACCTGTATGCTTAATGGGTCATCAGGTGGATAAGTTGGCTTTCAAGGAAGAAATGGCTTCTATAGTCTTGAAGCTTGGTCGTTTTGAGGAAGCAGAGAAAATGTACAGGTTCCTGCTTGTTATGAATCCTGATAATTACAGGTAAGTAGTTTGATAATATTCCACTTCATATAAATATGCATTTTTTTTATCGTATATATGTGAATTCAAGGTTCAAAATTGTGTACTAGTAATGCACCGGTCAGGACTCGAATCAGTACTTTATCATCTTGTATGGGTGTATTGAGTGTCGGTATGTCGGTATGTACCAAGTTTTAAAAAAATCTGAAAAAAACAAAATAACAAACTGACTGATACCAGACCTGCACAGATGGTACAGGCTCTGTACCATGTGTACCAGATGGTATAGGCTCTATACCAGACAGTACAGCCCTGTATGCTCCTATACCAGATTGTATAGGCTCCATACCAGACAGTACAGGCCTTGTATGCTCCTCTAATGACAGAGCAGGCCCTGTACCGGGTGTAGCAGATGCTATAGGCCCTATATCGGACAATACAGCCCCTGTATGGTCCTGTACCAGACATACCACCCAGTTTATCTTGATCTGCATATCGGTATGTTTACTTTTTTAATTCCAACTATCCTCTTTCTCATTGCTTTTTGTTGTCTTTTCATCTCTTTCTCAGTTCCTATTCGTTCTTTTAACTGGTCACATCAGTTGATCAAGAATAATTTTGATCAAGATAGTTGGTTCTTCTAAATAAATATTTATCTTGCTTTAAACCGACTGATACCCATTGGAAATGGCTATACCAATAAAATTTATTCTTTGGTGGACAACTGGTTTGACTGACATTAACTAATTTTAGCAAATCTTTAGAAGGTTTTGAGTTCTGAAGTCTCCATAGTCAAGAAGTCTGGAATCAGGGTCAGCCCTTGCCAATACTCTTCCAGCTGCTTGTTCAGCCAACCCTAAAATTTATGCAAATGATATAACATTACGCACATTTGGGTAGGGTTTATACTCTGTTGATGTGCTCTTTGAAATAGTCACCACAGATATATTGTCCTTGATAAAATCTTGTCTATGGATAGCTATTTGAAACCATGGCTACATATCTTGTTGGACTCTACTTCTAAACAAAAAAATATTTAATCGCCGAGCGACTTCCATTTGTAAATATATAAATCTTGGTCATGATTGTCTATTTTTATTACCAAAGCTAGCTATATTGGACTAATATCTGCATCGAGAATAAAATTACTGTCTCAAAATGGGGTGAGATGATTAACAAGACCATCCTGTTGCTTAGACAGAAGTATTGGAATTTCCATAAGCATTTTGCAGTCATTTCGCTAGGGGTAGCAATGAATTTACAGTTCTTTGTTCTAAACTTACTCAGTGTGGTTGATTGCTATATTTGGTGTTTTCTGTTTCTTGGCCATTTTCTTTCTTGCCTGATAAAGTGTCTTTTTCTCTCTTTCTTCCTTGAATTGAAAAAGAAAAAGGGTGCGGGGGATGACTGGGTGGAGGGGGGAATCTTTATCGATTAACTTCGTTCATTGTTGTGCATCAAGAGTTGTTTCATATGCAGTTTATTTTTAAATGTCTTTGGCTTTTTGGTTCTGTTTTATCCCTTTCTTAATACAAACTGTCAACACATTTTGGAGGATTTGAACTTTGTTCATTATTGTTGCTTACTTTTGAGCAGGTACTTTATTGGCCTGCAAAAATGTCTTCGACTATATTCTGATAAAGGTGAATATACGTCTGATGAAATTGAAAGATTAGATGCCTTGTATATGTCACTTAGGGATCAATACAGTTGGTCTTCTGCTGTCAAGGTAAGATAAACTTCGTTCGTTGCTTGACCATGATGCTGCTCTATGTTCTGTTACTCTTTCCAGTTACACTGCTATAGTTATTGGTAGGAACGAGAAAGATCTAGCCTTTCTCTTGTTGCAAGAAATTAGCAACATGCCTGTTAGAATGTATCGGTTCTTTTGAAACAAATTGAATGTTGATTGCGCATAGATACACTCTACAATAAAACCTTTTTCTTCTTGATTGTGTTAATGCCATCATGCCTTCAGGCTATTTGCTGATTAGTTATGCAAACTTCTTAATCTTTATGAAAAAGAATATTTTAATTGTATTATTTAAAGCTGTGTCATCTTTTTGGCTCAGCGAATACCACTTGATTTTCTAGAAGGGGACAAGTTTCAGGAAGCGGTGGATAACTATGTCAGGCCTTTATTAACTAAGGTGGGAAGAACTCTGTTACCATATCATTTGTTGTGGATCTTGTACTAGAACATATTCTGTTCCGTTATGAGTCATGTTGTCTCTTATTTTTTTGTACTTTATTGATTATTATCTTCAAATTAGGTATATAATGGATAACCATAGCTAACATTTGTCACCTATATTCATTAGGGTGTCCCCTCATTGTTCTCTGATCTTAGTCCGTTGTATGACCACATTGGAAAGGTATGCAGAATCACTTCAAAAATGATTATGCAATTTTTTTCCTCCCAAATTCTGTATTTTTTAAGTCAAAAGTTAGACATGATTCATTGAGTAGTTGAATCCCTTTTGCAGGCATCTATTCTTGAACAATTATTTCTTCACCTGGAAGACTCAATTAGGTCAACAGGAAGCTTTCCTGGAAGGTAAAATTGAGACCAATTTTTTTCTCTCTTTAGATTTTGCATATTTGTGAATTATGTTAATTATACTGTGTGGGAAAAATAAAAAATAGTAGAGCACACTGTACTGGTGTAATATTTGTACAATTTATCAAGCAAAGGGCGTTGACACTTTTATCTGCTTGTATTTGTATTTTTTTTCTCTAGGTGAAAATGTGTGACCGAAAACAATTTTCTCCAGAGCACTTACTGGATGTGTGTGTGTATGTGTATGTATATGTATATGTATATGTATATGTGTGTATAGATATATATATTATATATATATATATATATAATATATATATATATATATATAATATATATATATATATTATATATATATATATATATTATATATATATATATTATATATATATATATATATTATATATATATATATATATTATATATATATATATTATATATATATATATATATTATATATATATATATTATATATATATATATTATATATATATATATTATATATATATATATATTATATATATATATATATTATATATATATATATTATATATATATATATTATATATATATATATATTATATATATATATATATATATATATATTATATATATATATATTATATATATATATATAATATATATATATATATTATATATATATATATATATATTATATATATATATATATATATATTATATATATATATATATTATATATATATATATTATATATATATATATTATATATATATATATATATTATATATATATATATATATATATATATATATATATATATATATATATATTTATATAGTATGTACAGTATGTTTCAGTGACTTGAATTTTGGTTAAGTAGAGAGATTGTTTCAGTGATTTGAATCTTATCAATTATTGGAGATTATATCAAAAAGTGGGTTTAACTAGCTATATGGTGTAAAGGAGCTGGCTGGTTCAACTCGGGACAACTTGGGAATTGGCATTAGATTCATTTTGTCATTTCAAACTTTAATTCTTGCATACACAGACCCTTTTGAGACTTCTTAATACATAATGTAAAAAGTAACAAGATAAAGGTTTTGACCAAAAATGTAAGCCACTTTGCATCAAATTGAAATGACTGGGCACATGCGCATGATTATGAGGTTTTGACATCATATTATCCTCTTCATTTAACAGTTATATTCCCTTTCGGAGGTTATAGAGATGTGAATCAACTAAAGGTGCAAATTTTGCAATGCATTTTGTTAGACCATCTCATTGTAGAACCTAGAAACTAGATGGTGAGGAGCCTTATTTGAGTGACTCATTCATATGGAAGTAGAGCACTATCATCAGTTGATGGCATCTTTTTTCATATATACTGAATATTGTATTGGCTTTTCGACCTTTGAAATCATCACTTTTCAGCCAACTAGAAGCATATGCCATCATGTGTCTTCGAAACAATGGTCTGTACCTTCAAAATGGCTGCTAAACTTTCTGTTTAACAAGCATGCTTTTGATGTAAACTGCTTCTTGATAACGACAATTGTGAATCCTGTTTCTAAGTATGTAAACAAATTTCAGTTCAAAAAAGGAGCCTCCTTCGACACTCATGTGGACATTGTTTTTGCTATCCCAGGTTCGTATTTGGTGTATCCTTTTATGAATTTGGAATTATTTTATGTGTTATATATGCCAAGATTGTTGCTTCTGTTGTCGTGCAGCACTATGACAGACTAGGCCAGTATGGTCTTGCTCTAGCTAAAATTGATGAAGCTATCGAACACACTCCAACAGTGATTGATTTGTACTCCATTAAGGTTCGTGTCATAAGTCAATGATATTAAACTTGGGGACCTAGTATTTGATTGTTACTTGTATTTCTATTTTAGCAGTGTGAAGTTTGTCATATGCAAAATCTTAATTGGTTATGTTTGTTTTGATTTCTGAAGATACAAAAACTGTTCGGTAGAAGTTAAAAGTTAAAACCCTTCCATATTTCATGTCCTGCTTATTTCTTGTATAATAAAGGAGGGTGGCAATTTATTTTGTTCAGAAAATTATGATGCATTTTTCTAAATTTCTGTTATAAATCATTGAAATCAAGATTTTCTTGAGTTTCAAGTTTTATATCTTCAGAGTTAAAGGTTATAATTATACATGATAATATATAACCCTGTTCCTCAAATGCAGGTGCAGATCTATGTTTTCTAGCTGACATTTAAATACAATTTGATAATATGATTTTTCATGGTGTCAAGTTAAATGAATTAAACATTAGATATAACAATAGCAAATAAGAATTACAACTAGGAACCTATGAATCTATTATTACAGTTGTTAACTGAATAGATGATGAAGAAATCTGAACAGTAGAAATGAGAAAAGTGCAAAATGATTATTGATTGGCACCTTAACTATAGAGTCTTCTCTAGATGTCATGTAAGATATGCCTTTATGAAAATACTTGGTATCTGTAACAAATGTAAAATCTATCAAAAGCTTGTGCATATCAGATTGTTTTGATTAAATTTTGAGAGAAAAAGTCTTGACTGCTAGAACCCTGTCTCTAAGATTAGCACATCCCCATCTTAGTTTTCCAGATTGTTAACCAGGGTACCAGTGGACCTGGTTGAAAACCTGCATAATTTTGAGTATTGACAATGTACTTTATGTGCACCTTCTACTTGATTGGTTAGCCATGATGATGCTGGAAAAAGTGTTGGAAGAAGACTTCATAATTTGGCCCTATACGAAGAAAGATGGTCTGGAAGTGGTTTTATGAGGAAATTTTTATGATGCTCCAAGTCCGGATGTAATTATAATGGAAGACATTTCAGAAGGCAACAACAACAACAATAAAGCCGTAAAGTCCTAACATCTTGGGGTGTAAAAAGTTAGAAAACTTGCATGAAAGGTGGTCTACATGTATAGTTTGTTAAGACCTGGCCATGTGAGGACAGCATTTTTAGGATGCAGTATCATGGGGCGACTGAAGTTTCTTCTAAGTGAGATGTGATCAGACCTTATTAGGAAAGGGGTCTCATTTTGATATCTGCAGTGTTCGCACCATTATCTGTGCTTGTTAGGAAATGGAGATCAATATGGCACAATTGGACCATGTAAGACTCCTACCAAGTTACTTTGTGCCTCTTTAAGCCTCTGACTTCATTTGTTCTAGTAGGATGGGACACACAGTAATCTGTGTTAGGGTGATATTTATTTTGACATCAGATATTCATTTTGGCTGAGGCTTCATGTTATGATTAATATTTGAGCATCTTAAATTTCTTTGAGAAGTGCCCTCCAGATCAACAATTGTTCTTGCTGTTAATTCTAAGCAAACCTCTGTAATCAGTGGAATGAATTCCTTTGTTAAAATTTTGAAATAATAAATTGTCATGTATTCATTTACGGCATTAACGTACTCTCTGCTGATACAGGGCAGAATATTAGAACATGCAGGTGATTTGCCTGCTGCTGCTGCCTTGGCAGATGAAGCTAGGTCAATGGATCTTGCTGATCGTTACTTAAACAGTGAGTGTGTTATGCGTATGCTTCAAGCTGATCAGGTATTCTGTCAAAAATGGATGTTCAATGTCCCGAATGATATTCTTGTTTGGATCAATTTTTGCTTTTGCACATGGAAATAATATTTTTTATGCATTGATTGATGAAGGTTGGATTAGCAGAGAAGACAGCTGTTTTGTTCACCAAGGATGGTGATCAGCACAATAATCTTCATGACATGCAGTGCATGTGGTATATATGTTTGAATTTCTTATCTCATGCTTGACTATTTGCTTGAAGAATCTGGCATATGTACTGGCACTTTTTTTTTCACTCTACGTGTGTGTGTATTGTGTAAGGTATGAACTTGCTTCTGGTGAAAGTTACTTACGTCAAGGTGATCTAGGACATGCACTCAAAAATTTCTTAGCTGTTGAGAAGCATTATTCAGACATGACAGAGGATCAATTTGACTTCCATTCTTACTGTCTGCGTAAAATGACTCTACGAGCTTATGTATCGATGCTAAAGTTTCAAAATCAGTTGCATTCACATGAGTATTTCCATAAAGCTGCAGCAGGTGCTATAAGGTGAACTTTCCATTTTGATATGATCAGATATGTATTTGACAAGGTTCTTCATTGCAGTGTGTTTTTTAACAGTTTGACTTGTTCAAGTGTTACCGTATTATTTTTAAATATACTTCACACCTTATTAGTTAATAGTTACAACCAAAACTTAAACTATGACAAGATAGACAAATTTTTTATCATTTATACCTGATAATTTTTCACCTAATTGAAGAAGTTTGAGGATTAAATGAATAATATTTTTCTTCTTGGTACTCTACATCATGATCTGAAAAAACTTTGAAGAAGGATTAATAGCCAGATTTACCATAAAAGTATTTAATTCTTATGTTCTTCATTATTCTCTTCAGCTTAATCATGGGTTCGTCATCAACTACTGAAAATTAGTTTTAGTGCATAAAAAGGAAAGATAGGTGCTTGTTAACTTATTTTGAAGAAAACAAAATAACATCTTTGACTATCATGCAGAAATTGACCACTGGAACCAGAAAGTATTTGAATTCTAAACTTTTGAGGCCTCAAAAACTGATTCTCCCATATGCACTGCTTGATCTGGATGCTGTCAATACTGATGTGGTTTAATAGTCAGCCTTGTTTTAACATTAGCTATAGGTATCGAGATTTTTTCTGACTGTATCGCCCCAGGTCTTAGGGCAAATACATTTGCCGCTTTGGCATGGTATCTTGTCCTTAATGGTTCCATCAACATAATTGTCTTTTCTTATGCCATAAGCTTTCTGGACTATCAAAAATGAAACACTTCATCCTTGCCATAACCAGAGTTGGTCCATATTAACATGTTAAGCGAATCATTAGGTATTTGTTTTTTGTTTTTGTTTTCTTTTTTGTGTATGTGTGTTGGGGAAGCAGGAGGGAAGAGAGAGAGAGAGAGAGAGAGAGAGAGAGAGAGAGAGAGAGAGAGAGAGAGGTGGTTTGAGGGGGTGTTGAGGTGTGACCTATGATTCTTTGATCACAGAAAAATTAGATGGCAAAACAGAAGATATTATTTCCTCACTAAATAGATCCGCTGAGGGATGCTCTCATAGCACATTTGCTCAGCTGACTGTTTAACTAGGAATCTGCTAATGTTGTATACAGGATTTTACCTTGAAAAACATTTATGTAAGTACTTTCTTTTTGCTTGGAATTTTAATTGATTCAACTCTTGAAAAAAATGACATTGAATGTGACCTTTTAAGTGCAGATGCTACATGAAGTTGCATGATTCTCCATCAAAATTGACGACAGAGGAAAGTGATGAGATGTCAAAGTTGCCTCCTTCACAGAGGAAGAAAATGAGACAAAAACAGAAAAAGGCGGAAGCTCGTGCCAAGAAAGTAATCTTGCTAGTAGTTTGTACTTTGTAGTCATAGATGTTCTTCTGTTGGGATGTTTTCCTTGAAAATTCTCTTTGATATTCCACAGGAAGCTGAAGAAAGAAATGAGGAGGAAGCAATTTCTTCTGGCATGTCTAAATCTGGCAGGCGGCCAAATGTCAGACTTGTTGATTTAGATCCTCATGGGGAAAAGCTCTTGCAGGTTCCTTAATTCAAACAATTATTGTTCATCTGAATTCTTTTTTCTTTTGGCTTTGGAATGCAACTGCTTACTGGTGTTCTCACTAGGTAGTTTAGAATGGATCTTCCAAGAAAATCTGCACTGGTTTTTATGATACTGCTTAAACAACTAACTGAAGTTATGCTTTCTAAGCAGGTCGAAGATCCACTATTAGAAGCTACAAAATATTTGAAATTGCTTCAGAGCAACTCTGCTAATTCATTGGAAACTCATATTCTTTCTTTTGAAGCAAACATGAGAAAACAGAAGATTTTGTTAGCATTTCAGGTAAATTTATAGTTAATGCAGTTCTTTAATATTTCTCACTTACTGCTTAAAATGTTATTATGCTTGAATTACTGTATAAAACATGGTTCTCACAAATGAGCTGTTCCAAATATGATAATATGTTTATCACTTTATCTACTTACTACCAACCAGGCAGCAAGCTTTTCTTAATAGGGTTTGTTCAGCATGTGAATTAAGAATGTCTCCACAACTTATGAAAGAGTAATTTGTAGTCACCCTCCATGCTTGATATCGCAAATAAGATTTCAGATATAGTTAAGAAGAATGGATGAAATAAAGAGTTTTGCTTGCTACCCAGAATTCTGTTGATGAAATAAATCTAGAATTCTGTGGTTAAAGCTAAAAATAAGCAAAGGAAACTGTAATTTTCTTAATTGGGTGCAAACAAGTTTAATATGTATGCTTGCTACCCATACATTGTTAGTACTTCTAACATCTTATGTGATCTTAAATTGAACTTTATGCCAGATGTTGTATATTCACGTTGCAAAGATTGTTCTTTGATCTCCACCTTTGTTATTGTTCTGACTTCAAAATTTCAATTCTTCAGGCTGTTAAGCAGCTGATTAAGTTGAATGAGAATGATCCAGATAGTCATCGATGTTTGGTATGTCTTGTCAACTAGCAGATTTTCTTAATTTAACTTTTTCTTCTAAACTGTCACTTGTCCTAATTAAAATGAAAAGGAACATATTCAAATTAGAAGCACTGATGACTGATTTGTCTACATCTTTATATAGTGTTTATAGTCTTATAATCTTTATGGATTTCAATCATATTTATTTCAGTTAGCCGAAACATTTTATTTACATTTAACTATGGTCTTGATTATAGCCTTTGCTTGTGTTCATATTGGTCAGGTTCTCATTTTCTGTGACAATCAGTTATCAGCATACTCTAATATTTTAAGGAACTACACATTGACCTTAGAAAGGGATAAACTAGCAAGAAAGTTCTAATTTCAGAGAATGCAAGTTTTCACTGAAAACTGTAGGTTTGATGTTGTGGTGATAGAATGGTGGTGCAATTTTCTTGTGGAGGTTGCTTGAATTTGAGAGGCAATTACTACCAAATTTGAGCTGTGTTTATAACATGATTGAGTTTTTGGCTATGTCTGAGTCTTTGTTGAGACATCCGAGTTGGTTAGTGCATTATTGCACAAAATATTCAAGTCCACATGTGAGCGTCATGTACATCATTTAATGTAATGAAAACATATTCTAATTTTTGTTAAAAAAAAGTTTTTGGCTATGACTTAGTCATTAAACATTTGATACAAGTATTAACAAGTGATTTGGTTCTTTTCAGCTTGTTTTCTGTAGTGATGATAATAGGACCTGATTGCCCATAGGCAACACACGTGGCCCATGGGTTGAGCATGGGTCTATATTTTTCTAAACCTGGATCCGCATCCAGATCCAGGTCTGATCAGAACTTAGCTATTTTACTCAATAGTCCGTGCGTACACTTATTTCTAAACCTGTGCAACATATATCTTGTGATGTCAATGATGTCTTTGTTTTTTTTCATCTGTTTGCTTGAAGATTTGGGTGGTCTTTAAACTTCTATTTTTTATAAATTAATTCGTTTTTGTAACATGGAATTTTAATTATATATATATATTAATATTAATATAGCAGTTTTTTTTGTCACAACACCTGAACACAGCTTGGACCTGTGCTCAACCTTGGCTGATTCAGACTTGATTTCCTGTTACCAGAACCCAGCAACATGGTTTGGATTTGACTCAATTTCCTGCAGTCCTACCCATTGCTTCGAGTAGATCTAGTTCTCGGATTGCTTGTTTCTAAACTTGACCTAGTTCTACATAACACTAGTTTTTTTTTTTCTTTTCACTTTTATCAAACACCAGGCACGAAGGGTTTGAAAACATGGGAGGATAATATAAACCAAGAAGAGTTCCAATTGAAAGAGTCAGTGTTGGGCTTTTGATGTTTAAGTTTGATTTTGTGGAAGTTGGATCTTACAAAACCATTGGTCCATATAAAAAAAAAAAACATCAATGTGGGTTAGTTGATGAACTAACTAAGCCTTGGAGATGCTTAATGGCTCATTTGCCGTTTTGTGATATATTTGCATTTTCCTTTCACACATTAAATTGGTTTTAAGTGTACAGGGGAAAGATAAATGTGTATGAACTTTAAATAGCATAATGCTTACTAGTCTGCATAACTTTGTGTTGTTTTTGCCTGTAAATGATATGTTTGTTTCAGTTCACTGAATAATATAAAAAGCTTTGATTTGTAAAAATCTAATGCATTCTCGTGTCCAACTTCTTAACTCGTTAATCTCCTTGAAACTAATGAACTAGTTGCCCTGCAGTCGAATTTCATAGAAGCAAAAATCTTGCAACTAAAGATAGAAACAAGCCTGATAATCATGTTTCTGTATATTATTTTTTACTTCTATAATTTTGTGAGATCAAGTTATCTTGAGTGACTATTCACCTGATGACTCATGAAAATTGGAAGTTAACCAAATTTATAAGGTAGGATGACTGATAATCCAATCACAAAGATAAACCCTTTTCTTGTGTCTTCCTATTGCCTTGCTTGATTGTCTATTAATCTAAGCCTCCTATGCTTTGTACACCATCTAAGATTCTTGTAACATTAAGGTGTGCTATGTTTCCTCACACCTTGTGGATCTCATTCTTCATGCTTGTTTCCTGCATGCTCTGTTGCTTTTCCAAACTTGTTTCTTCTATTTTTTGTTCATACAAGTAACAGTAATCAGAAATTAGTCCTAAGACATCCTATGCTAATTGTTCTATAAATCTTAAAAGTACTTAACAAGAATCCTAATATCACTTTTACATCTGGAGTTCCTGTCATAATGTATGGAGCGGGATCAAGCACATTGATCACACCTGAAGAAAACTCTAGGTGTGTAATCCTATCTGGCCTATATTCCTGATTTTTATAATGCAAGCCTTTCGGCAAGGACTGCTTAGTGCAAGAATTTTAGATGAACATGATATACACTAATCACTTCACATCTGAATTATGGATTTGGCTTCTCAATGGTGGAACGGATGAAGCTGCTATTCTTGTTGCAAATTTCAGTAGCAGAAGCAATGCTGGAGAGATAATTTGAAGACAAAAGTGGAAGAAAAAAGGTGGGGCATGGGAATCATGATTAATTTCATAGTGCTATGTAACCTGTGGGCACGTACTCTGTACAAGGGACTAGAAGATCAGCTACAAGTGATTGTAAATTAGAACCAGAAACAACTATAATATGTGCCAAGATTGGATGGGGCAAGACCGAGGCATTCCTGAATGTATATTATGACCCTCGAGGACAGTTTATATCAGAATGTGTGTCGCAGAAACTTCTTTGTTGTTTGATTTGGAATCTAAACACCTAAAAAAGAGGATCCAATTTTGTCCACTGTTGATCACATCATAGCACCAGACATCTTGTGTGGTTCTGACATATGCAAGAAAGCTTTGTTTCTATTTCTTTTTTATATAGACATATATCAGATAAACATGAAGCATAAATGGCCTTCAACCTCCTTGTTCACTACTTACAGTTTTACCTTTGTAATCTAAAACTTTTAGCATCCGTTTTGGCCCGGTAGGGTTGTCATGGTTATTATTTTTGGCAGACTGATCCTGTGTACCATTTCACAGATAAAGTTCTTTCACAAAATTAGCAGCTTTACTTCACCAGTTTCAGACTCAGAGAAGCTCGTTTGGAATGTATTAGAAGCAGAACGACCACAGATAAGGTTGTTGATGTCTGTTTTACAGTCAAATTCACATTGTTCTTGAAGTTGTTGATAAGTTTCTGGTTCTCATCTCTTGCAGTCAGTTGAATGGAAAGTCGCTAATTGAAGCTAACAAATCTTTCCTTGAGAAGCACAAAGGTTTCTAAATCATTCCTCTTAGTGTGGATCACAAATTGTAATATTGTTAATATCATTTCTTTCATGTTCCAGATTCCTTAATGCATAGAGCAGCTGCTGCTGAAATGCTGTATGTTCTCGAGCCAGAGAAGAAGCTGGAGGCAATTAAATTAATTGAAGATTCAAAAAACAACATAGCAGTGGGGTAAAAATGCTCAAAACTTGTTAATGATTTATATACTTGGATGTCACTGCAAATATGGGAGCAACTTTGATATGTTCCTGGGTTTTTTAAGCAGAAATGGGGCACTCGGTCCTGTCAGCGTATGGAAACTCGCAGACTGTATTACCGTCCACAGATTGCTTGAGACTGTGTTTGACGATCAGGGTGCTGCTTCTAGTAAGTCATTGAGTATTAGTCAATTAAGCCTTCAATGCGTACGAAACTGATAGTCGTCTTGGAGTTTGGAATTTTTAGTTTAGTATACCGAAATATCTTTCTTCCTGATAAGTCTGTTCAACTGCAGGATGGAAAGCACGGTGTGCAGAATACTTTCCATGCTCGACACACTTTGGAGGCTGCAGAAGCTCCACTCTTACTTGCACTTTAAATAACAATTTAAAAAATTTGCCAGAAAATGGGGTTGCTGCTAGCCAAGATGACAACCTCTCTGATTCTCATTCCTTGAATGGAGAGTTACATGCATTTAAGGACCTGAAAATTTCATAATGTAGTCGGTTCTTTTGTCTAACCCTACAGGTGGAGACAAAAAGCTTAAGAGACGTTGATAAACGAGTTTTCTGCACTCATTACAGTGACAATCCTTGAAGAAGAGAAAAACGCATGTCCTTGCCGGAGCACTGCATTTTGTTGTCTCATAGCATTAAGGATTGCATTATTGGGGTAGGACTCACATCTCGAGCAAATGCTTCTCTCTGGCTTGTTCCAAGATTGTATTGTTAATTATCATCTCATGAAAATGGTGGAAGATTTTCTCTTACGTCACAAGATCAGCTATTTCTTGATTATGAGTTAAGTGACCAAGATATGAAAGCGGTCAGCTAGCCCTGCAACCAATATGTTTTCAAGTAGTCGGCGTATATTTTGTACTCCTTACGGACCATAAATTTTGTGCAATGTGTTTTTATTGAAGTACAAATTGTTTTGGCACAAACGACTCATACTCCGTCGTTCTCCGACAGATGAATAATGTTGTGTATTCATATACGATTGATGATGATTCAGTGAACTTTCCTCTATCTCTCACAAGATCAAGTAACGCTGTGAAGTTGGCAGTTTGGTTTCCATCATATTCTTTTACTCTCTTTATGGATCAGTTCACCCTCTTTATGGATCAGCAGAAGCATCTGTTCACGATAGTTCATTGGATTAAAAACTGAGGAGTTATGATACCTGCTGGAGATAATGAAAACTAACTAAAATAAACGACGTGATTCTTCGAAGCAGGGGATGAACAATCCCCTCTTTTTGTCTGCTGCCAATCCCATGTCTCAAGGCGTATGGCAACGCTGATGACTTGTTTAATCTTTCCCAAAGCACTAAGTCAGTTTTGGTCGATCGGCTCTCACTTGTTGTGCTTATCTTTAAATCAATGTAGCTTTTCTTTATCTCAAAGCAAAGATGCTGATTAGGGATCCGTGTGCCTTTACATTATTGTATCTTCTATGATACATATTTAATGGAAGAGCCCCCTGTTGTCACAGAATCCGTGCATGCACAGGCACGACGGGAACTCTCGGAATCCTGTGTACAGAATCTAATCTGCATCAAGTCTCATACGTATGCTTCTGTCTCCCATTGACATGTTAGCTTATTATTAATTGACATTTTATCAATAAGGTTACGTGCGATGCGTCCAGCCAAACATCGTCACATGTATCCTTTGACTTGCATTCGCGGACAGCTTCGTTTACTAATGCTATTACGCCGCCAAACGGAACTCACGTCGTATGGACTAAATACGTTGTACTATCTATCAGCCATCGCATGCATGTGACAGTTAGCAGGGATATATATGTCTACGAGCAAAGCCTATAATTAGTAATTTATTCTAAAATGAAAAGAAGTTAATAGCTCGCCTATGAGGTTTAGTAATTTGAGTTGTGATTACACCATTAATTGGAGCAATCTCAAAGGTTGCCACCCTCGCTCGCTGACCTACATTGCTTCCTTGGACTGAAATCAGCATCATCTTCACTTCTTTCCCTCTGATCCGTCCTGAGGCCCACGCAAAGGTGGAGGAGATGATGATGACCACCCTAAAAAGAAAAGAAAAGGCTTCGCAAGTCCCAAAGACGATGCCATCCCCTCCATCGGCACGCGGCTACAGTGGAGAGGAAATCTTTGACGGACCGTTCGCCATTAAAAGCCTGCTAATAGTTATTGATTAAACGCCACATTGAGTTGGGCTTTTACCCGACACTGCGCCAAACTCCATCATTAAATTACTCCCGCTTCCCTAATCTCTCTCTTTTGCCGACTTGGTTCAGCCTCCGTTGGGTGACCGTCCTCTCTCTCTCTCTCTCTCTCTCTCTCTCTCTCTCTCTATGTATATACACAGTCAAAAGAAGATGGAATAAAAGAATAATCTCACATCATTAGAGATTAGATGAGTTGGATTGTATACATTAATTTTGGTTTGAAATCTAATAAATTTAATTAGTATCAAATTCGATGTGTTGTCATTTGATTTTTTGACATGTTATCAAATGGACCAAAAAGAGTGGGGTTATATACAATTGAGTCCCTCCCTATCTGATTACATGGGAGACAAGGGCTGTGGCCCACATTTCCCAACCAACCCATTGGCCCACCAGAGCCCAACCAACGACTCCCTCCCTCCCTCCCTCCCTCCCTCCAATTACTGTGCCCCTCACCTCGCTATTTATTAGAGCTTTCTCCTCCTCTGCCGCCATCGCCTCTCGCATCGGTCATTTGCGGATTCGCCCCTAGCTAGGAGATATCGTCGGAGATGTCGACGACGGAGACAGGGAATAGCTCGACGACGGAGTCGGCGGTGTCCGGGCTCGACTACGAGGAAACGCAGCTGACGCTCGCCCCGCCAGGGGGCTCTAGATCCGAGCTCGAGAGGAAGCGCGGCTTCTCGGAGGGCGTCGGTCTCAGCCTCGAGACCAAGGATTTCTTGTCGGGTTCTTCCGATGAGCCCCCCATTTCCGGTGCCGGGGAGCCTTCCGCAGCCAAGTAAGTTGTACTTACTACTGATCGAGATGACGCACGCATTTGCCTCCCTCTGATCTCTCTCCACTGCCAGAGTTGATGGGTGTTTTTCGAATTAGAAGGGCCTCGGACCGTCGATGAGAGGACTAATGTGCCCCTCCCATTGATTAAAGTTCTTGGATTCACCAAGCCGTGCCTTTGCTCCACAAAAGTTCCTATTCTAACAGTGGTAGTACTAGTTTGTAAGACGAGATACGGACGCTAAGCGTACTACTTCCATAATACGGACGCTAAGCCTACGACTGGGCGTTCCGTGAGAAGAAAAGCTACTACTTCCATAATCCGGTGGTTCATCCTAAGGAAAGGAGAAAAAACGAAAAATCCAAAAAAAAAAAATTTAACCCTTTTTTGGTTGGGGCGCAAAGGATTAATCTGTTTGTTGACTTCAAGTGTATTCATAGCACTTCTTTTCCTGTTTTTTGACAGGGCACAGGTGGTGGGGTGGCCGCCGGTGAGGTCCTTCAGGCGGAACGTCCTGAAGAGCTGCACCTACGTGAAGGTGGCCGTCGACGGGACGCCCTACCTTCGTAAGGTTGACCTCGAGGCATACGCAGGATACCAGCAGCTTCTGACAGCCCTCGAGGAGATGTTCTCCTGCTTCACCGCCCGTGAGTTCATTTCCTCTCTCTTGGCCACATTGCCATCCCATCCATCATGTATATATCATTTGTTCATTCATCATCATCCTCTTCTGTTTAGTTGCTTGCTGAAATGGTCCATCCAGACAACTTGAAGCAGGGATCACTAGCATTTGATGATGACTGGTTTTAGATTGATTTACGGCAGGTAACTATCCCAACGAGAGGAGGCTGGTTGATCATGTGAACGGGACAGAGTACGTTCCAACTTACGAGGACAAGGATGGTGACTGGATGCTTATCGGTGATGTCCCTTGGAAGTAAGTTTTCCCCTTCCTTGTATGGCTTTGAAAGAGAAAAGCTGAAATTGCAAGAAGATGTTAAAAATTGCTTCGGGTGGTTTTCTAGTCAGATGCATGTTCACTACTAACTTATTAATCTTCAATTTTGGCTTTTGATACTTTAAGAGTCACTCAACTTTACCACGATGCATAATAAATGAGACATTCCTGTATTCTGTATTGGATTGTGTTTTTCCCTCTCAAATAGGTTCCTTCCTAAAGTAACATTCATTGGTGTCTATAAATGTGTTCCTTGAAGGATCTATAGAATTTACAAGTTGTATTGGTGCAGTAGAAGAGGATATTGAGGTATTTGGATTAGGAGAAAAGATGTCTGTACATGCTAGTTGTTAAATGGAAATGGAGGATTGGTAGAAATGCATTCTTTACAATCTGAGCAGTGTCGAATGTGGAAATGCAACTTTATGTCTGCAAATATCTTGTAAGTAGTCATAATGCTAAAGTTATATATGCATAATATACAATATTATGACATTATAGTAAGAAGGAGATGAGCTTCACTTTGTAGGGTAAGGTTGAGTAGCAATTTCCTAGGAAACAACGAGGGGTTTTGTTCACATGTTGAGGCTATTGACAAAGAAGAGCTTGAAGGGGCTATCTCAACCGTCCATGGCGAGCATCATGCCACTGAGAATAACTTTGTAGAGTGGTCAGAGCTATATGTCAAACTAATCTTGTCCTAGGGGGCCTAGTTTAAGGTTTATGTTGCTGAAAATTGTAAGAAACAATTGGAAGACCCTTTTTCTCAATAAATTGAACTGGGAACTGAAGTTTCGTGCTAGTGGATGAACTAGAATGTTCAAACAATAGCTTGAAGCTGTTAGGACAAGGTTTTTGTGCTGTGTTCCAATCTGATCAGTTCAAAGTCGTATCATTTTTTCCCAATTTTCCAAGTAGTTTAAATTTCATTCTTCTTACAAATTTGCTTGTTTCCACTGCTGAGTATAACCCAGTTTGTAAAGTTTGCACATGTCAACTTGCTTGCTTCCAACAAGAACTGAAGTATGAATGGTATCCTTATTGTCGTTCAACAGTTGTGATGGTATGTGTTGCACATAGCATGAATTTAACATCTAGTTCCCTGGAAGGAACAAGAATATCTGCACAAAATATAAATCGGTGACACTCAACGCTTAAAACAACATACTCGAGCTTATTATGTGGCTTACTCTTGTAAGAATAACTAATCACAACTTGTCTTATAGCTAGTCTTTATGTTTAACCAAGCACAACCTGTGATGTAATTAAGCTTATAAATTACTCAGGCTTGTAGTTAGTCTTCATGATTAATTAATCACAACGTGCAATGCCAAATAACCCAAAAAAAAAAAAATCCTAATCAGATGCCTGATCTGATTAGGCATCTGATAAAAAACATATGGCCATATGTGCTTTTCTGGTTACGCATCTGATTAATCACAACCTATTGCTAAGCCTTAACAACTTATGGCCAGATTGATAAAAAAAACATATGTGCTTTTCTGGATTTTTTGTGGCTATATGATCCCCTTGAATGTATATTTTCTCAATGCATCCATCTTGGTATTAACCATGTGAGCAACATGACTGAATGAATAATCATTCGATAGATGCAGAATTGAGGGTGTAAATCTGATCATGTGGATTTTCATGAACTAATCATTAAGATATGTACGTGTGATTTCTCATCTGGTACAGAGCGTAGATATGATAAAATGAATCTATGATTTCTTCATTATTTGATCCATAATTGAGAGGAAACAGAGTTGTAACGGTGATATCAAATTTATGTCATTTTGAATCCAAAACCTTAAACTTCGTTCTTTTCCATGTCCTGTCAAAAAGTCGTACAGGGCTCTTAATTCGAAATGTTGAATTTGATGAGAGTTCTCTTTCCTGTTCTTTTACCAAGTTCTCTTGCTTTATTAATGAACCTGTGGTGTTCTCCAGACTTCTGCAAACATGTTGACAATTTATATTTATTTTCACGTTAGTTATCTCAACTCTCAAGTATCTAGATGATCTTTATATGTTAATAGTTAAACATTGCTGAACTAGTAAAGATAATGATGAATTGAAAATTTGTACTGTGAATTTGGACCTGCATTAACTGTTCTATAGGACATCCCACTTCTCCACCATGGTCTTGGTAAACTGAAGACAAATTTGCCCATTATCAGACAAATCTAATCCCTTTGATGTACCCATGGCAAATTTGCCCACAATTTGTTGAAGAAGTCAAATTTCAGTTCAGTTATGTTGTATGACCTGTAGCTCGAAGCTTCATCATTATGTTGTAGGAGCAGTTCATATGGTTGATTCTTGCTTGCAGGATGTTTGTCGCTTCATGCAAACGGCTTCGGTTGATGAAAAGCTCAGAAGCTGTCGATTTAGGTAATTTTGACAAACCTTCCACAATATCAATGGCAATTTTCTTTTTTTCTTTTGAACTCCGATCACCATTTTTTAATATGCATATGGATGGTGTGGAGCACATAGATGTCCATCTCTGAAATCCCATGCTTATTGTAATATTCATTCCAACAGAGACATCGCCTCATTTCCTGTATTTTTCACGGGCTCACGTTTATTTTACTTTTTTTTTTTTTTTTGTGTCTGCTATGGTTCTAACATCTCCGAGAACACCCACAGGTTGCATCACTGCAAGGTGAATTGGGATCCACAACATCTCCAAACGATGCGATCATGTACAGAAGCAGTTTCGTGTATGTTTTGAGTAGCATCTAGGAGAGTAGGAATAAGATAATTGTTGTCCGTGGGCGCAGATGTGTTTCGGTTTGTTGTTGGTGTGTGAGAATAAGCAGACCTGCGTTATCCAGCCAGAAATTTTCATTCTCGTGTTAGCATTTTGGATGAACATTGCTTTCTGATGCTTGATTGCCAAGGCCTTGAAAAGTATTGAAATCATTTATTTCTTGGTGATTTCCGGTGTTCATCGATGGCAATGAATTCATTCATAATACAATAATAAATATCCCAAAATTACAAAGGTCAATTATATATGTATATGGTTCGGTTGGCAGGACATCTCTCATATCTTTGTAGATCCTTGGCAGGCAAGCAGGCAGGCAGGCAGACCGGCAGGCAATCCCATCTTCATCTCTTCTGGAAGTTGAGCATCTTGATGGAAAATGCAAAGAGGAAAGCAAACATCACAGGAAACGCCACCACCACCGCAGCCACCACCCCCAGGAAGCTATGTTTGAATCCAAAATAACTCCTCAAAAAATCTGACACCGGCACTTTCTTGTCATCCATGACAGTATCTATATCACCGAACTGTGAGGCGACTAGACCATACAAGGTCCAAGCTACGGGACACGCCCAGTAATACCATCTCCACCACACCGGGATTTTCTGTGGACACGATGAACCAAGTCAGCGGATGTATGCCATGGATCGAATGCGAAACACCTTCAAGAATCATGCGAATGAAGCTTCAACTTACCGGCCGCGGAATAATGAATCCAGAGAAAAGGTTCCATACTGCGTAGAAGAAAGCGGAAACAATGGAGGCGATGCTGTGATTGGGAGTGATACCCACCGCCATCATCCCGTAGAATGTGAAGTAGAGGAGAGTGAAGTACATGAAGAACAAGTACCAAAAGAACTTTGCAACAGTCCACTCGAATCCAATCATCGCGTAGACGATCACACCATATAGGGCGGACTGAATCAGAATGTATGGAAGCTCAATCGCCACCTGCGAGCGGAAGAACACTGTGAGTGAGTAGAGAAGCGTAGCGAAGCGTATCGTCAAATTAACCGGAGAAACAATGACGTACTTGTGCGAACGCGTAAGGCAAAGCGGAGTACATTCCAGCCGCTTTCTCCCTGTAAAAGACTGTTCGTTCGACTGCCACCACCGGCTGAACCGATGAACAGTTCTGTATCCCCATGAACAGAACCGCGGCATACATCGAACCCATCGCATTTAACAGATCTTGCTGAGTGGACCTGCAATGTGAGTTTCCACCACCGTGACTCCTCGGATCAATTCATCGAGTGGAGTGACAGGTTGAGGGGGATCAAGGACTTACGTTTTGCGGCCCAGGTCCCAGAATATGGTGCCGAACAGAAGCGCTACGACGGTGGTGAAGAAGAACCTCACGGCGGTGTACGGCGGATTCCTCCAGTACGACAAGTGCTGCTTCCACAGGCACGCCATGCATTGTACAGGAAATGACTGCGAGTACTGGGTGGGGAAGTACAGGTCGCTCGAACCAGCAGGAGGTACGCTGAGATCCTTTATCAAGCTCTTGTTCCTCCTGAAATTGCAGAACACGCACGCACTCACTCATGTGAGACATGATAGATAGCATATCGAAGAATCCTTACGGCAGGAGGAAGCACACTCACCGATACAGCTCAGAATTCCTGTATATCTCATTGAAATTGACGCCCAGTATATTTTCTTGTGACTGCGTAGTCACTTCCAACATCCATGTCGCGGGGTTGTAACCATCTTTGATCTTACTGATACCATTGATTCCCTTGGAAGAACAAACATCGAACACATACTATCAATCGTATTGTTCTGCTAAATCATATATATCTATCTATATATGTATAGTTTCCTCACCTCAAAATAGCTAATCAGATGGGAAGAGTCACGACCGAGCGGACCCACATATATCTCTTCCCCGCCACGCTTTAATAAGAAGAGCTACGAAAAATGCAGCAAAAACCCCATTAGAAAGAAGCTTGATTAAAGCATGAATTGCGAACCTACAAGCCTGAGAACTCTGCTGCTCACCTCATCGAAAGCTTCAAATATGTCGATGCTGGGTTGGTGAATGGTACACACCACAGTCCTTCCGGTGTCCACTGTGTTCCTCACGGCTCTCATGACAATGGCGGCGGCCCTTGCGTCAAGCCCAGAGGTGGGTTCATCCATGAATATGATGGATGGGTTGGCGACCAGCTCCACAGCGATGGTCAGCCTCTTCCGTTGCTCGGTCGATAACCCATCTACTCCCGGCAACCCGACGAGTGCATCCCTCAGCGGCGTCAGCTCTACCAGCTCCATGACCTCCTCCACGAACATCTGCAACAACAAGTAGCTAGGCGTGAGTCTTTTGCATGGAGATTAGCTCAAAAGTCACGGTCTGCTGTGGATGCTTCGACCAACCTTCCTCGTTTCAGAATCGACCTCAGAAGGTAACCGGAGCCACGCCGAGTAGGCGAGAGACTCGTGAACTGTGACATGAGGAGAGTGGATGTCGTTCTGTTCGCAGTATCCCGAGATGCGAGCAAAGGTCTCCTGCTTCTTGGGGTAGCCAGATATGCTGATGTCTCCTTCAATGTATCCCCCTGTCTTTCTCCCAGCCAGCACATCCATCAGCGTCGTTTTGCCAGCTCCACTCACCCCCATTAGAGCTGTAAGCACTCCCGGCCTGAAAGATCCACTGACGCCCTTCAGCAGCTCCAACCGGTCTTCAACCACACCTTGAGCTTTCATTTCCTACATGTTTGTTCATCACGATCGTCAAAGGTGTCCAAGGAGATATCTGCAACATGTTCTTGAATTGTTCGTGAGGAAAAGAATTACCTGCGGCATGTCCACAGAGTACCTCACGTCGTCGAAGGTGATGGACAGTGGAGTAAACGGAAGGACCATTCCCTTCTTGTTCTGTTCGAAGGCCGCCCTCATGGAACCCAATGAGCTGCTCTTCCTCCCTATCCCACTCGCGCTCTCTGTACACCAAACTTTCTCAGTCGGTAAAACATGTCGAGAAATATGCAGCAGCGTTAGCACAACATATCGATAGGTCTCTCACTCTTGGATGCAGAGTGACCAACGGATCTTCTTCCTCTGGACGAGTTCTCCAACACTTCTCCGGTTAGATTGGCGTGTTTCTCCTTTAAGGTCTCTTCAGATAGGGGTGGCTGAGATTTCCCAAAAGCTGCAAAATAGGATATGGTCGATCAACATCTCAGTTGTCGATTCAGGAACTTCAAGTCAAACGAACTTGTGGAACTATACTCACGATTGAGGTAAGTGAGAGATAAAGTGAAAAGAACATTGAAGAGAAGTACGTAGCCGACCGAAGCCCCAAAGCCAATCCAATACCATTTGGCTTCGGCAAAGACACCACGCGACTCCAGAACTGCGACTCCCAGCTGCTCTGTTGAATTCGAATTCGAAGGAATCTGTGGCGCAAAGATAGATCAAACGTGTCAACAAATCTTCTCATGAAAACTAGCGCTTACAATTCTTCTACTCGCTAAAAGCAGTATCCTCTCACATGACTCCAGCTGTGCCCCAAGAATTCATTCACTGAGATTGCGTTCTGGGAGTACATCAGCGGCGAGATCCAGTAGCCCCAAATCCACCATTTCTTCACTTTCTCTGTCACGAGCAGGACGCCTCAGTGGTTCAGCCATTTGTGGAACTGAGATGTCTACGATATGGAGCAAGGAATCATTCGTTACTCACCTCGTGAAAGAATGAAGCCACCCAGCACCAGAAGAATGAGAAGAGCAAAAGCCCCGAAGGTATTTGCCACTATCATGTTCCTCCCGACGGCCCCGATGGTGCGGAAGAGTCCAGATGCCATCTGGTTCGTCACCAGCAGCAGCAGGTATTGCTTGAACAGCCTGTTACAGGAGAAACGTATGATATCACAAGGGTAGAATGGAAGGGTGTTGTTTCCCCAGTACGAACTCCACATCCCGAGTTCTTCTTACCTTCCAACATTTGGATCGAATCCAATGACGTAATAGGTTGTGAAAACCCACACTGCAACTTCAGCAAATGCAATCGGGATCTTAAGGATCCATGTGGGTATTGTGTACGACCATGCAGGATAGAAAAGGAGATCTCTCTGCTTGAAGAAAACAGGTAGCTTCATAATGGTCATGGCAAGTTCAGAGAACCCGTTGAACATGATCGTCACTATCCCATAGAAAAGCGCGCTATTATAGATCATCCCGTCATCTATATCGTTCCGGTGCAGCTTAGTACGCAGAAACACCGTCATCGCAATGACCGCCATGATGACAAGCTGAAAACAGAGGATTGCAGAAGATGAATCGCCGTTCATGGTATTAAAGGCCATCGATCGAGTTAGAGAGAGGGTAGCTTACTTGAACGGCCTTGAAGATGTAGACGAACGAGTTCCTCTTCATCAGCAATAGTTCTCTGGCCATGTTTGCTTTTAACACATCCTTCTTGCTCACCCCATATCTCGTGGTGGTAAGAGCAGCAGGATGGCTCTTGCTCTTATCAAACGGGACAGAAAGTTCTTCAGCTAAAGCCCGACCAATATGGAATTGTTGGAATGCCTCGGCAAATTCTCTAACGGGCACGTATCTGTAAGGTTCATCCTGGCGCGACCAGTACTGTTGTTGATCCTTCCTCGACGTTACCTTTGAACACAAAGTGAGTGTCAGATTGAAGATCGCGACAGGAAGGAATTAATGGAACAATTTCTATGGTAAACCTACTTCTTGCAGGAAGTCCGCAACACCCTTCCTCTCTGGGCACTTGAAGCCCATGGACTCGAAGAACTCGACGACATTTTCACGAGGGCCTTGATACACGATCAGGCCATCGGAGAGAAGAATGATGTCGTCGAAAAGGTCATACGTCTCTGGTGCTGGCTGCAGCAGGGAGATAACAGCAGTCCCTCCAAGAATGTGGATGGTTTGCCTGAGCGAGTTCACTATCTGGAAAGTCGTTGAGCTATCCAGACCAGTCGATATCTCATCCATGAACAGAGCTCTTGCAGGTCCAACAAGCATTTCACCTACGTCGAGCAAAATGGAAATCAGAGCCACACAACCGGCAATAACATAACCGGCAATTCAACCATCGATGGTACCTACCTGTGGTGACACGCTTCCTTTGTCCACCAGAGATGCCTCTCAGCATCTCATCTCCTACCATCGTGTCAGCACAGACCTCCAAACCCAGGATCTGTATAGAACATTTAAATTAGTCCATTGTTCCCGAATCAATCATCTTGCTCGGGCAGTTTATGGGGCTGAGACAATCGACTAACAACTTCGTAGATGTGATTAGAATAAAAGCCAATACCTTCAGTATGTAGTCTGTGGTCACATTGGTTTCTTGTCCTTTCATTGCAGATGCCTGCCAGGAAAATTGACACAAGAGTTGGACATGATCCACGAGTAATTCTTCTCTAGTTCAATTCATTGAGAACCCCTGCTTTATCTAAGAAGAAGTTGATCTATACCTTCATGAAGACATCTATGTCTGGATCCGGCTTGATGTTTGCTGCCTTCTCTCTCCTAGCTAACTCAGTTAACATATCTGAGGAACACCCACAAAAACCAGTTCAATCGTGATTCGCTCATAGCTTTCGAGTAATCGAAGACCGATAAGGTGGGAGGAACTTACCATAACGAGTGCCAACTCCTTGGCACCTCGCAGAGAAGGCTAATGTTTCACGGACTGTCATCTCCCCTATATGAAGATCATACTGGCTGATGTATGCAGCGGTTCTCTGAGGGACGAATTCTTTCATTTCATGACCGTTGTAGGTCACTTTTCCGGAGGTCTGTGGTTAATTTCCAGATGAAGGAAGTATCAGTCACAACCCAACAAAGAAAGAATAACATTATGAAAATGGAACAGAGCATCGAGTCTTGTCTTTTCACCTTCAAATCAGAGCTGAGCTTTCCAGCCAAAGCCAACAACAGTGTAGTTTTTCCTGATCCTGGAGGACCTAAGAGCAAAGTCATCCTGAAGAACCAAGTTCCAGGCGTTGGTATTCGATTAGACAGAGAGAACAGTGTGAAGGAACGAGAGATGGGTCAAATGAAATGAAAAGAAAAGAAAAGAAGGAAACATCGTTACCTGCGAGGTTTGATGATTCCATTGACGTCATGAAGGATCGATAAAGGTTTCTTTCTACTCGGTAGTATATGCAAGTAATTTGCAGCGGCCTTTTGTTTCCACAAGGAGAAAAACAAGCACCGGGGTGATGATCAGTATGATATTATCAGAACAGGAAGAAGATTTCCTTCTGCGTATGTGTGAACAGTGGTTATACCTCCAGTACGTTAACGATGGAATTGAAGACGGTAGGCAATCCTCTGTTGCCCACGTGTGTCTCTGCTTCGATGCTTAGGTGCTCATACCGCACTTCGATGGTGGGAAGATCAATCCCAACTCTACCATCGACAAAAGCAACCGAGACAGAGTTAGCAGCAGCAGCAGAAGAAGAACAACAAGGGACTACTTGTTGTCGCATCATTTTCTTACCGGTCGATACGGTCCTTGAGCTTGAGCAAGAAACGCTCGTTGTCCTCCTCGGCGACCCGAACGAGGCGCTCCATGAGGGTCTTCCTCTCCTGGAAGCCGAGCCGCTGGACGTCGACCTCTTGCAGCTGCTTGCCATCCTCGGCCAGCGCCAGGATGCCACGGCGCACGCGGTCGAAGGTGGGCAGCTTCTCGAGGGCGGCCCACTTGAGGGCCTCCTCGTCGTCTTCGTCCCGCGACGACCGCGAGAAGATGTTATCGTCCCTCTTCCATATCGAACTATTCCTTCGCAAGCTCGCCATCCTGTGCACCTCGCTCGGTTCCATCTCCACCTCTCTCCGCCGGCCTGCGCCTCCTTTTCCAACCAACGCAAAATCCTTATGAATGATGATCACAAGAAAAGAACGAGAGCCAAAACCGAAGCCGCTGTTCTTCCGCTCCTCTTCCTCCTCCTCTTAATTTTGTCTCCCTTCTTTGTTTGCGATGAAGAGAGAGAGAGAGAGAGAGAGACAGAGAGAGGATATCTTGTTTGGTGTGGGAAAGCCGAGCAAGAGAGTATAAATAGATGCAAGGACGCGTGACAAAGCTCTGCAGTAACAGACAAAGAGTGCACAGTAGCGGTGCTACGTTTTCTCCACGATAGTATGCGCGCAAGTGGTGGAATTAGCCGTCTGAAGGGGCAGGGAAGGAGAGCGACGAAAGTTCCCCATCGAGAATGGTCAGAGAGAGATTGCTTGTCGACCGCCACCGTTCTGGTCCCTATAACGACCGTTGACCCTCCTGCTTCTGGAAAGAAATGGGTAGACGTAGCAACACAAACCTCCCCGCGCCTTTACCGACCAGTCCTAACCAACATCCCGGGCCCACGTTCCGTTGTCCCGCAAAGAAGTCGACGAATAAAATAATTGGTAGAAGTCCGGGTGTGTTTTCGTAGGTCAGAAAATAAGGCGTGTTGTACCACGAGGGAGACCGATGCTTCCAGCCGCCTAAAAGCTCTTCTGACTGACCGGCGTCGGAAGGAGCGAGCCTGGGGAGGTTAGCGAGTCAGCCAATACTGCTAACAAGATAGATGAACCTATCATTAGGACGTAGCTTTTACACGTTTTTGGTGTTCTGACGAGGCGAAAGATGGAAGAAGACCGAGTCTGGTGATAGCTTTGACGAGGCACAAGATTCCGATCATTCGGTAGGAGAGGCTGCTTCCAATCCCATCAATCTAAAAAATGTAACAGACCTCCAGAAGTATAGACGTCCGGTGCCTCTCGACCTCTTCGCAGCCTGTGAGGAGAAAATAATTAAGCATCAGTTTCTGCCTCGGTTTTTCAAGCGTCCAGCGATACAAAGTTCTTTCTTTTTGGATAACTTCTCTAAAAAAAAAAATTCTTACTTTTATTTTTTTTCCTGATTAACATTTTTTTCTTATTTATTCTTATATAATAATTTTTTATTTTCTAAAAAATAAAATTATCCTTAGCTTATGTTTTATTCATAATTATTCTCTCCTCCCTTTCGGTTAAATAGATATCTCAATCTTCGACACGGAGCTCTGTAAGAGCTCTCCGACACAATATTTTTATTATCACCGGTCGTGCCACTAGCAACGAACGCCTCACCTACACCTCTCAGTCTTATATAATATTTAAGCTTCGAGTTCTGCCTTAGTTTTCGAAGCATCCATCGATACAAAGTCCTTTCTTTTTGGATAATTTCTCTACAAAAAAAATTTCTTACTTTTATTTTTTTTCTTGATTAACATATTTTCTTATTTTATTATTATATAATATTTTTATTTTCTAAAAAGATGAAATTATCCTTGACTTATGTTTCATTCCCAATTGTCATTGTTCTCATTGATCTCCCCTCCTCTCCCCTTTCAATCAAATAGATATCTCACTCTCCGACACGAAACTATGTGAGAGCTCTTCAACATAAGATTTTTGTTGTCACTAGTCATGCCACCAATAATGAGCCCCTCACCTACACCTCGTGCACCATCAATTACTTGACATCCCTCTCGTTACCATCGCATCGATTGCTAATCTCCACTAGTAAGATGAAGAAGACCATCATTGATGCTAATCTCCCCTTCTCCTTTGGCCAATTGGGTATTCGACGTAAAGCTCCGTGAGAGTATCTATAAGATCTTTACCATCGCTTATTGCATCATCGAGAGTAAGCCCCTCACCTACACATCGTTGATGAAGGGTGAAGGCGACGACGAGAGCACGAATGAGGATATCGACAACGATATGTGAGCAAAATGAGACGAGGTTGTCCTAGTATCAAGTGATGGGACTAGAACTTAGGATAATTTTATCTTTAAAAAAAAGAGAATAGATGAAAAACAAGATGTTAATACGAAAAAAAAAAAAAAGAGTCTTTTGTTGCCCTTTCTTTTTCTCTGATTGAACAGCAGTTGAGGGTCTCATCAGAGCGGTTGACTTCTTAGCCAAACATAAAACTAGAACAGTGGTCCTTTCCGTTACTCTTTGGACTCCGTCACCGTCGGCCAATAGTTTGAAGTTGTATGTTTAGGTGATATATCCATAATTTATGCCTTTCGTATTCCTTTTCCATTAATGACTATCTACGTTGAGTTTATTGATCGTATGATTTTTACTTTTCCCTATGCACGATATTAAATGGATATTTTGTCATCGATAGGAGGTAAAAAAAGATGGAGAGGTGATATTTTTAATGATAAATCGGATGAAGGGTTTGAACTGTGATTCGAAGAGTATGATTCAGAGTTCAAAGAACAGATGCTGCTAATATGGGTTGAACACTTTGAGAATGCCATTCAAACTGCACGAGGCTATCTTCCAAGCTTGCAATTGATCCACATAGGAAGGAATGGCCGCCATCTTGTCGACCCTTTGACCATAGACCCCTTGCATTCGGGTGACGACACTCATGACGTGTGAAGCAATAAACCTTGCTTTAGTCTAGAAACATTGTTAATCATCGTGACGATTAGAAGATAGTCACACGAGATTAAGATCCAAAGATTAGTCTCACGTCGATACAATTTAACTAACTATTCTCAAAAACTAAAAACATTTCAGCGTGATATTAAAGAAAAAAAGAAACATAAGAGTCATTAGTCGTAGGCAATAAAATAAAGTAGGTTCTGATGAGTTTATTATAGTTGGCTGTAGGAAAAGTTGAGGGATTCGGTAGAATTCCTTGCACACGGACATATCTCACAAAAGTCCATATGATCATTAAATTAGTGGAGAATCTTGAATGATTCAAAAAATTTAACCTTGAAATCTTTTTTTAGTGTGTTAGGATGACTATTGAAATCAAATAAAGATTTACTCTTTTTATCATAGGGCTGGCTACAAATTAACATGAATAAATATGCTATCCTTTTCCAAGCACTAAATACAAAATCTATAATAGCTTGGGAATGAAGCAAGGATCTTTGGCTTTTGAACTATCTTTGGTGTTTACATTCGTCACTATCGGTTGGAATAGAAGTATGTTGTCTGATTAATCTATGTTGATAAACTCCGTAATGAATGCCATCTCCCTCTATGCTTCTTATCAACATCTAAATCTCTAACAAGAACATCTCTAGGATCTCGGGTCTAGGAATAAGCACCATCTGTACTAGAAAACTCATCCCTCTCCTTAACATCAAGGACAACCTATGATGGGTTGAACTCCTCACCAACAAATACAGGAAAGCTTCTACCACCTGGAAGTACCTTTGCCACTCGCTTGGCGTCTCCAAGATGGGTTTCCAAAAGTCATTGGAAGTGGACAAAATACTTCTACTTGGAATGACCATTGGATAAGTAGCACCCCTTCAGCATCCTGGCCTACTTCCGTCAACATGGTAGGTAGCCAGCCTTACCCTCTTTTGCTCTTACAAGCGATCTCATGACATCCAACCTGTGGGTCAACAGCCTTCCAGAACGTCTCCTCTCCTATGATGCCTATGTGGATTTCTAGGTCCGAACCTCTCATTCCATGAAGACGATCACACCGAAGAGTACATACAAATTTCTACGTTATATGTGGGTTCCATGGATTCCACCGATTGACGTGGGTGGACGATGCTGTGGTGCTTACCTATGATTCAGTGAGTTAAAACTTTTATATGAAAACTTGTATGGAAAAGGCTCCCCATTCTCTAAATGGAAACTTTGTATCATATGGAAAAGCTTCTTTTTTTAAGATATATATATATAAATATATATATTATAAAGAAAAGAATCACATGCATGAAGGAGATGCTAGGAAGCATTGATTAATATGTAGACCCTGTAACGTTCTCATATGATGTGATTTAAGAAACATATATAACATACATTTTTTCTCGATATGCTCCGATATCTATATAGAAGTAGCGACGGGTTTTTCGTGGACGAGACAGACAGGATTTGGGGGAAGGGATAAATGATACGATTCCGGTTTCGACCAGATTCGGATAACAATTATGCTATCAGGGTGGTGTTGTTTATCTTGACTCACCGGTATTACTTGCTATTCGTTGTTCGACCCAGTACGCCAGATTAGATGATTGATCGGGTTATTCTTGAATTGGATACGGATCCAAGAAAAATCTTATTTATGGACACCTTAACTACGGCAACCCAGACATGACTTTGGTCCCTGATGACTCCACCCTTCTCGATGCTGTGAGGATCCAACCACCATGGATCTGTGATCCGATGACGGTCTGCGTTCCCTCTAGAATCTTGACTATTGACTTTTTGGCAAGCATTCCAGATGTTAGAATCGGTCGAGTACATATTCCGATATATCTTCAACCACGCATGTCAAAGTTTTGCTTGTGGATTCATTCGTATTGGTAAGAACACGTTGGCCTTTCAGCGTACGATGTTTACTTCAACGCGTCACGTCATTCATGCATTTAAAGTCGTGTGCTCGTTGGAAGTTACAACTGGCTTTCAGGTTAGACAGATGTCTTTACTGGGGTTTGTCAGCTCTCTCTCTCTCTCTCTCTCTCTCTCTCTCGCGTTGCTGTCATAGCGAACGAGCACCGCTTTGTCGGAGTAACTCGGACCCGATCAACCATGAAGAAAACCAGTTAAGAAAGTCTCAAGTAAATGATGTTGAAAAATTAGAAACCATCTCCTCCCTTATCCTGCAATTGTTTCATCTTTATATAAGCATTTCCGAAGGTTTATAGAACCATGAAGTGGTGGCATACTAAAGCATATTCAGCAGTAACTGTAGCTGATTTTGGCTATTCAGCTTACTCGTGCGCCATCAAATCAACAGGCATGCATGCTATTTAATATGCCGTTGCAACTCCAAACATTTTAAGTGCTCAACCTAATCAGACACACAAATTAATGCCTGCTGCCCAAAACATTCAGTGAACTGCCTCCCAAAGGGATTAAGGTCAGCTACAAAGATGATTGAGCTATATGAAAAAAATTAACCAAAATTATTTGGAAGATCTCATAAGAAGCTGGAGAGTATCAATTTGTTGGTACAAATAATACATAGAGGATCACTTTTTTGCACGATCTTGGGCAATACTTTTACTCAGCACAAAACAATCAGGTGGGCTAATGTTCGTATAGTAATTTTGTATCGTATCTATGACTTCAAATCCAAACTTTTTGTAGAAGGCAATTGCGTCATCATTGTTAGTCTGCACATGCAAGTACACCTCCGAGATGTTCTGCTTGCAAGAAAGATCCAGTACATGACTCAACAACTTTGTACCTGTCAAACACAAATTTGTACCTGTTTAAGTTGATGATTTTTCTAAAATGAACTTGATTTACCAATTACATTTTTTATATAAATAAAATCTAAATGTCATTGATCCTTGGTGAAACACAAAAAAGAGCCCTCACAAACAGGAAGTTAGTGTTAGATCTGTATATACACCAATAACATGATTACTATGGAAAATCAAACACAGAATACTAAGGCTAGAAATAACCAATTTATCAAGTTATCTCTCACAGATTTTTGGTACCAAATGCAGTGTGCAAGTATCGACATAAAGTTATGAATAGTTCGAGTCTTCAAGTCTGCTAAACGTGTAATAAACTTGACAGTGACAAGCACAATCTTCATCTATGAGTAGACTGTAAAAACTCTAGCAGGTGATTTCCCTAGAAAATAATCATATTTTGGATATTTTTCAAAAGGTATCTCTTCTTTGATTTTTCCCAAATCATACCCCTAATTTAAAAAACACCCAAAATACTCCTAAAAAATTTTCCTACCAAAATTTTCCATTGACTCTTTTACCCATTTTCAACTCTTATAGTGTTTTCATTTGACTCATTTACATTGATTTTCAATAACATTTATAATATTTTATTAATATATTAAAAACATTATAAACATTATTGAAAAACACTCTATGTGACATCATATGGTACCTCTTTAGTTGTCATTACTCATGGACTATTATAATATCATATTTTTATGCTTGTAGCTAGTTTGATTAGGATTAAGAATCTATTTAGATCATTTACAGTATATTCAAGTAAATCTTACAGTGCTTTTGTTATGGTAGCCAAAACACTATAATAGGTCAAAAACACTATACCAAACCAAAACACTAACAAACAAGAAAATTTTGAATGGTAGTCTGGATATTTTTCAAATTAGAGATATTGTTTGAGAAAAAAATAATAAAATGGGGGTTACTGATTAAAAAATACCCAAAATGCGGGTATTTTCCAAGCAAAATCGCCCGACTCTAAACCCAACACTTCACAAGCTTAAATCACAATTGTAACAGGCATAAGTAGTAGACCACATTAAATATGCAGTAGTTACTTTTTTCGAGCTTTAAAGGAATGATGCTCAGACTTCCATAATCACACAATATCTTAACAACATTCATAACATTTATGTTGAATGAACTCGGAGATAAAATATAGGATCATAAGATACAGTATAGTGATTTAATCAAAACAACGACTATCATGCTTAAGCAGCTTATAAGGCTAACCTTTTTTTATACCATAGCATTGTTTTTTAATGACAAGGTCACTATGAAACATGGAGGACTAATTTAACAGATAATAAAATAAGCAACCACAACCACAACATATACAGATACACGTAGGCAAGAAAGGAGGAGATAAGTTTGGTGGGAGGGGATGTAATAAAAGGATGTAGTGGATGAACAGCCAACATGGATGACCTTGACTTCGACACCTAAAGAAGTTGAAGTCACTAATTTGACACCTAAAGCACATTAAGTCAAAGTGCAAATCGACTTCCATTTAGTTTTATATATGCATGATTAAGTTGTCACGATGACAAAGTTCTCTTTGATGCTCTGCTCCTTCATCTACTTAACAATTGTAAGACCCAATATTGCATTTTTAGTTGGTCAAGTCATTTTATGCAATCTGCGAGGAACCAAATATGTGAATTTTATTTTTAATTCTGGGTTGTCCTACAAAAAAAGATATTCACCTTAACTAGTGTGATTTTAAAAATGCTGATTTGACAGTGACCAAGATAATCAGATATCTACGTTTGGCTATATCTTTCTACATGGTGTAGTAAAAACAACATTCAGTCTACTTCTCTATCACAGAAGCATAATACAAGGCTTCTTTGCCTACTACTTAGGAGTGTATAAAGTGTTTTATCGAAGATGTTTGCTTTCGTATTTGTAAACCTCCTATTTTACAGTGTGACAATCAAGATGCTTTAAAATTAACTTCAAATCCAAATTATCATACAAGAACCAAAGATGTTGAGATTGAATACTCTTTCATGCGGAAAAGGTGCTTGACAGAATCATTGACGTCATAGATGTCAAGAGCAAAATACAACAGATCCTTTTATTAAATCTCTATATTTTAAGGAGAGTGTAAAGATTAATGTTATATCTTTTGGAGTTTCTAAGAACTTTATCTTGTAAAGAGTAGATAAGATAGAATTATAAATAGTTTGGTCACATCTAGGAGAATTTTAATAAGACTAATAGAGTTTAATATTATAAAATAAGATTATCCTAGTTTAAAACATCATCCTACGTCTATAATTAGGTACAATATCCAGTAGATCAGTCCAAAATAATCAAGCCCAGTATTAGAATTTAGGTTCTTGTAAGTATTTTCAGAAGTTCTATAGAAGTTTCTTTGTTCCACCTTGTTTTCTTCTTCTTTTTCGTTTTAGATCTAGACTAGTAGTATTCCCAGCTGCTATTTGAGAAAGGGTTACACATGTATGTGGTACCTCCCTTTCTTCACAGCCCCCATACTTAGATATCATCATTATCTATGTGTTTTGTCTGTTCATGCACATATATATCCACAGCATGAAATATGGAAAAATTACAACATTTTCCATAGATATAAGGTGATCTATAATTTTAAGATCGTACATTTAAAGTCTTACCAATTCCAAGCCCACGATATGGCGCCAAAACACCCAGGGTCATGATATAAACACAGATGGCCCCTCCTTCCTTCTTCTCACGTCGACATGCAATGGAACCAACACATATGTCACTGAAATAAGCTACAAAAGCATGAAAGTGTCAGAAAAAAAATGATATCTGTAATATTATAAAAAGAAAATAGGATCAATAAGAAGTCCTAAAAGCTCATTTCTTTATATCTTTCTTTAATCACTATCAAGATTTAATAGTATGAAATAATTATGGTTCTCCTTATTATATATAAGTACCAAAATGCCTTCTTCAATTAATAAAACATGTCAATAGGTATTAGGTTCTATGTTCTAATCTATATTATCATCAAATGCTTCTCTTTTTTTGCATTTGCATTAATTTTTCAAACAATTTCATGTTTCCTAGTCACATAATTATTTCTAACTCCAAGTCTATAGGCTGCAAATGCAATTTTTATTCAACAACTATGGAGTAACTCTTTTACCTCCTTACCCTCAAAGATCTTTTATAGGAACTATTTCATCTTAGCAAGCAGGTGTCTTCCTACACATCTGTAGTTCTTAGCTTATTTTAGACCCATCATATTCCTTATATTTAGTATTCCTAGCAAC